>VZRO01007797.1:488653-665441 GCA_013397915.1 Daphoenositta chrysoptera | reverse complement strand
CCCCGACCCGACCCCGCCGGCAGCGACCGGGGAGGGTGGGCGGGCGGCCGGGGGCTGCGGAGGGGCGGCCCGGCGGAGCCGGTGTGCCGGAGGTGCCTCCGCTCGCTCGCTCTCGCTCTTGCCCCCGCGCACCGGCGGCAGCGGCGCCGCAAACTCGGGGTTCCTCCCCACCGCGATCCTGCTTCACGCCGGCTCCGAGCGGCACAACCTCCCGAGGGGGGACGGGGGACGCCCACCCGCGGCCGCAGTGGCTCCGAGCGCCCGCGGACCCTCTCCCGAGGGGCGTCGCCCGCCCCCCGCCGCTCTCCCCCTCACCGTGCCGGGAAGGGACCGGGGGAGCGGGTGCCGCCACCGCGCCCGCACATGGCACCGGCGTGTGCTCGCTGTGGCGCCCGGGCAGGGTCCCTGCGGGGACTGACAGCAGGAGAGACGGGGACACTTGTCACAGCAATTTGGTGTGAGGGGAGCGGAGCTGCGCGTTGAAGCTGCTCGCCGCCCCCTCAGTCGCCGGCTGGGTACCCCCGACCTCCGCACACAGCGCTGCCAGCCATTCCGGGAGGGATCATCGTGAGCGGCGGCACCTCGAGCAGGACGGGTGGGAGGGCTGACCTCCTTGCGCTACTGCCCTTGGTGGGTAGAGTTTTCATGCTAAGCACATGGAATAATGTCCAGCTACACGGTCAGCGATGGCAGGATCCCTGCCCACGCTGGAGGCGGCTGGAAAGAAATCTCCCCCTTCTTGCTGAGCCCGGGGTGAGGCCGAATTTCTCGGGGAGAGGTCTGATGGTGGCAGTCCCTGCGCACCTGACCCCGCCCCGAGCAGGGGCCGGCTGTGCAGAGCACAGATGCTGGGAGACAGGTGCTTTATGCCGGGATAACCCACACCATCTCCTGCCGGCTGCCTCGTGACCGCCTCTCACTCTCGCTCTCACGCATCTGATGTCCGGCTCTCCGGCTCCTGGAAGTTGACCGCTGTCAGTTCTTTGTAGGATTAGGGTGTGCAGGGGGATGAAGACTCCGCTCTTGCTTCCCCCAGCCCTGTCAGAGCCCCGTGCACTCCAGCCCTATACATCACCTTTGGCTTCTTCCTCAAACCCTTGGTGGGGGAGAGAGGTTATAACTTCCAACTCCAGCCACACGAGCCCTATTTACAAGGAACCCCCAGTCTTAAAGATCAGCTCTTTAGGAGCCCAGGAAACTGAGTGCAGGTATGGAGTGGGGCCAGTGAGTCCTGGTGTGTGCCGCTGGCCAAGTCTCCAAGAGCCTGTTCAGCTTGCCTGCCTGGGGTGTTGTGATCACCCCACCACATCCCGCCAAGGCTGGTGCATGGTGTGGCCAAAGACTCCACACCTCGGGGGACGCTCCCACAGCGTGTGCGTGGACCCATAGCACACTCAGCCCCCCGAAGAGGCTTCAGAAGATCTGTGTTTCAGTGATGCTACAGACGGTCTCCCCGCTCGCCTTTTCTTGGGTGGTGTGAGCTCTTGCTTTGCTCTCCTGCTGCTGAGCGCCTTCTGCCTCCCTTTCCTACGGATGCCCTGGGTCATGGCTCTGTGTCCCAGCGTGCTTCACCGCATGTCCGGGGACATGCCAGGGGACGCTGAATCCACACGGAATTACGGACAGCAGGCTGCTCTCCTGGCCAGGGAAAGTGCTGCTCCCCTCAGCCCGGTGCCTCCCCTGCTGGGAGATGGCACGCAGGAGACAGAGACGGCACACAGCCGGGAGGAGGCTTTGCAGATGCAGTGGCGACCTGCCCGTTTCCCTGTGACAGCTGTGTTTCATGTCCAGAGAGGCAGCTCTCCTGCTTGCCAGAGGCAGTGTAGTTGTTGTGTTTGCGACAGCCGCCCCCTCGCAGGGCTCTGCTGGGAACCACTCCCTGGGCAGCTCCAATTACACTGGCTCTTCATGCCTGGGCTGGGGGTGGCAGGGCACAGGATTGGGAACCACCACCTCAAGATTTTTGAGTTGGATGCCCCACCACGTTCCCCACGGCTTGGATAAATCACAATACTTCTCTGTTGTAATTTCCCACTCACTCGTAAGAGAGCAAAAATAACTCATATTCCTCAGTAATATTACAAGGAATAGTGAGCTGCTGCTGCTGGAAGTGCATTTAAGCGATGTCTGTGTGTTTTCACCAGCTCTGGTCTATCCTGGGTAGCTAGTGGGGGCTTTAAACATATTGAAACATCTTCAGCAAATTTGTAAAAAAAAAATTACTTTTTTTCTTATTCTCAAATTAAATAATTTTTTCCCCTAGTGCTGCTTTGGAAGAAACTAAGTGGAGATATATTTAGAGGATTTCCAAGCTTTTATAGATTGTTATCACCTTCTAAGCCACTTGGCTAAGAAAAAGGGGTTATAAGGAGTCTCATTACTCGTTTATCAATCACTGATCTTACCTTTATCTTGGAAAAATTTCTGGTCACTTTTCTAACTTGCATTTTCCCATTAAAAAACACAGCAAGGTTTATGAAGAAATACTGGAGATAAACAGCAAAGCAATATAACTGTGTAAGGATACAGTTCTCACTGGTCTAATATAACTGGTCCTGTAATTAGGGCTAATAGACTCAGTCCAAGCATTTTGCTAATAAGGCTAAAATGCTTCCAGCACACAAATTAGTAATCCAAAATCCATCTGAATATTTTTGCAAGGGCACACTCTGCTCTGTGGACATATAAACAGGTCTGTAACTGACCTACTATTTTTGCCTTTCCCAACAGTAAGTACAGAAAAAATTGCTGTGGACACACTATCACTGGTGTAATCTGAGGCAAAGCATATGTCAAAAGAAATCAGTTATGTCATTTTTACACAAAATGAGCTTGTGATGTGTCACATAAGAGCACATTTTGGGATGCTCTGGTAATACACCAGATAAATACAAAACAACACTTTGTCTCCACTGCCTTGTGGGCACTTCTTGGACTGTAGAGAATGCAAGACCAGTGCTGAGGTGGGGCTGGGAGTGTAAGGAAGTGTGAAAGAATTGCCTGTTGGAGTGGGGAGATGAATGAGTGATTCATATTACCCTAGGGCAATATTACAAAAGCTAAACTAACTTTGGGTTTGGTGGTTATAGTTTCTGACTGAGACTGTGTGTGACAGACAGGGCTTGTTTTATTGGTACACGTGGTACCATGTTATTTAAGGAAAACGAGAAGGTGCCAGTGCTGTGCAAAAACATGGCATGGGTACAGGTGCCCTTCAGGGCTGGGGACACCTGGCAGCTGCAGTGTTTGACAATGCACCCTGCTTGGGGTTTGTGGTGACCTGAACTGTGAGGGAATGTGGAAATTATTGCCATTCTACCGACTGACTCAGTGTAGGAAGCTGCTGCCTAAGAAGCCATGTCCTCAGACCACATCCCCTGCCCCACCACCACTGCAGTGAGCCACCACTGCTGGGGATATGTCACCTTCGGAAGAAGTGACATGCATTGTCACCTTCGGAGAAGTGAAACTGCTACAAAACAACTAAATCTACAAATGGAAATGAAATTTTGAATAGGGTCTAAAGGAAGTTATGGGACCAAAGTCAGTAAGTTTTATTGGCAGTGGTGGATATGGTGGATTCACTTTGAACTTGAGGACACAACTGTCTGTTACACTGAAGGTGGAACTTTACTCTGAACTTAATACTTCCTGAAAGGTTTCCCTCTGTCCCTGGGGCCAGATTCAAATGCACATTCTTGTTGACTATTTCCTTTTGTTCCAGATGGATTGGAAAATCCTGGAGTCTTCATGTGTTAGTTTAAGATCATTAGGTAAGACCTGTTTGTCTTTCCAAAGCCTCACAGGTGGCTGAGACCCTTCTGTGATGGCATTTCTACTGTCACAACTGTGGACTGCGGCCAGTTAGTAAATATGTTCAAAAGAAATAAAAATAGTTTTGTGCTTCATGCTCACTAAATACCAGAAAAGGACTGTTGCAGAACATCGCCAAGCTTATAAGAATGAAGTTGAAAATGGATTTAAACAAATTAATAAAAGCTACATCCATTTCTGGATCATTTATCCAAATGATCTGAGTACAGCCTGAATTTGACAGAAACCCTGACTGAGAGAGAACATTGCAGAAGAGGGACCCTTCTAAACACATTTTGTTCTTACCCCCCCACCATGGCAGCAAGGTAGCCACTCTCATGATGCTTGGTTCCTGTCAGTCTGTGGCCAGCCTTTTCTGACTGGAAGTCTAATGAAAGCTGAGACTGTCCCTGCTGTTTCATCTTTCAGTCATTCTCAAACCCCCATACCACAAGCAGAAAAGAAGTGCCATTTGTTTATGAGTCTGCTCACCCTGTAAGTGCCCTGACTGATATGCCTGCTTTTCTTAGGAGGCAAAGGCTTTGCACAAGCTCTGTGGCATTTGCAGTATAAAACTGGGGAGGGAGGAGAGTCAAACACTTTACTAAGCTCTAAGTTTAGAAGGCAGTGATAGCCATGTCAGAAAACAGACCTTCACTGTGACACAGTGGAACTCAGTGGCCTATAGAAAGACCATCTGGCAGGTGAAGAAACTGAACCATGTACTGAACATGAATGGAACATTTCTTTTTGGCTGACAGCACCTCAACAGAGTGACAAATACTGATCTTTTGTGGTGCAGTGATTGCATGAGCATTGAAGTTTTACTGTGATCTTCTGCCTTTTGTTGTGAGTTGACCTCCTTAGTCACTGTTGTGCCTGCTCTACCTGATTGTTGACTCTGAGGGACATGTGGCAGTATTTGCTTTTGGAAGCCCAGCGGGGAGAATTGTCTTCCTTAATAAATCACTGTATCACAGAATCATGGAATGCAAGGAAAAAAAAAAAAAAAAGAATAAAAGGATTATTAGATAATTGTGACTTTCTTTTAGTTAGATTGTAGAATTTCAACCTTCTGTCCCCTACTGAAAACTGCTGCCTGAGATAGGTGAAATGAGCCATACCTACAGACCCCCCAGACTCCAGCTGAGCTGCAGCAGTAAGCATTGCCAGTAGCAACGAGCAGTGGGAAAAAGGGGGTTTCAGAGCTGCATTTTTGGATGGGCATTTGCCTGAGTGGAGGTGAGGAGAAAGAGGATCTTGCTTGGATGCAGGTTATGGCTATTAGTTTTAAAATGTGACTAAAAAGCCTAGCTCTGTTGTGTCAGTCAGCTAACATGGAGCATTTGAAGGCTATTTGGCTTGCATTAGGAACTTGTCTCTGTTTCTTCCCTTAGGATTCTCACACTTGTGTGTTATCTAGAAAACAAACAACTTAAATAAAAAAGCCCCAAGTTGAACACAAGCAGGAAGGGCAGTTCCTTCTTGGAAACATAGTATTCAAAGAAAGCAGGAATATGGGAAAGCCCCTCCTGGCTTACATCTATTTCAGTCAGGGAGGAAAACTGATTTAGATTATGAAACCAGCATGCAGAAGGGCAGGAGTAGCCTCTCGAGCTGGGTGACCCAGCCTCACAGGCTGTCTTTACTGTCAGGAGCAGCAAAGGGCCATAATTTAGAAAGCTCCAGGTCAGGGTTGTTCAATGTTGCAATGCTGGGCCAGCTCCCATCTTGCTGCCCTTGCCTGACGTGTGGATCAGTATTACCTCCTTTCTTCTTCCTCACTTTTTTGGGGGAGTTTGGTGCTAGGAGACTCTTAGCTAATCCTGTGTTTTTCAAATAAATAGGAACAAGATTGAAATTGTGTTGGTAACAGCCAGAAGAGACTGCTTCTGCTGCCAAACATAAATTCTTAATCTGTTGACTCTCCCTCCTGACTCTTTGGATGAGTTTCTGCTGGGTGTCCAAATCTTCTCATCCATATAGTCACACCCTACAGCATATACCCAGGCAGGACACCCACTACACTGCCCTTGCCTTTTGTTGCCCAGCCTCATCACTAGGGATATTGGGAAGGATGGACTGATCATTTCATGGCCAGCTCATCCACACAATGTAAAGCCAGTCTGCAGTGGACCAGGTAGAGCTTGGAAGCATAAGCATCTTGATAACCTTAAAAAAATTAGAGGAGCAGAAAAGAATCTCACACTTCAACTGTCCAAATGCATTTATTTTGCAACTGAAAACCTTAATGCCCAGCTAGATCAATGAGTGATCTAGCAAAGAAGCAAAGGAAGTGCAAGGCAGAGTTCCCTGCGCCTCCCAAAGGTTGTTTCTACAGGGAGAGGGTAGAAGGTTCATTATTTGCTTTCCATGGCTGAGTTGCCACTGCCATCCCTCCCTGACTGCCTAAACAATGATACAATATCTTGGTGATACAATATCTGGTGTCTATAGCCATATTCTAGCTTGAGAGAAAGCTTTACTGGATCTTCAGATGTGGCCATAGAGATTTAACTGGAAAGATTTTGGGGAGCTGACTTAATAATTAAGACCCAGTTCTGACCATAGAGGACCATCAGGGGCTCCATCCTCCTGCCTCCCAATATTTGTGCAGCTCAGCACAGATTCAGAAGCTACTGTTTCCTGGCTTCTAAACAAAGGTCTTGGCTTCTTAAATATGAAAAATTAGCATTATCTGTTTTTTATGAAGCCACCCAGCATCAGATGCTTTGTTTTATCTTTGTGTTACCTGTGAAGGATTTAGTTGTTGCCCTGAGGGCTCTGGTGTTCACAGTCCCTCAGTACCCACTTGCTTAACACTGGTTGCTTCACCAAGAGAAGAGCAAAGTTTGCCTCTGAAGTCAGCCTGAGTGCAAAGAAACTTAAGGGTCCTGGGTGACTAAGGAAATTGCAATATGGGTCTGAAAAGGAGCGGTCCCAAAGTGGTAGTACAGGTATATCCTATTACATGCATCCTAACATCACCAAAAAGGAGCGAGTGAAAGCACATCACACTTAAGCAGCTTCCTGAAGCTTCCCAAAACGGGTACTGTGAATATTTTCTCTCAGTTTGTGTGAACCATTCGCCACTGCCTCATAAACCATCACGTGCAGAGTTTCCCAGCTGAGATAAAGGTAAATCTATCTCTCTTTGAGATGTTTGTAGCACACTATCTGGAAGATATATGGCCATCACAAGCTGCCAACAAAATATATTTCTGTACTGGTATCGCCTCCAGCAGCGTTTTGGGGTTTTTTTTGTTTTTGTTTTGCAACAGCACAAAGAGAAAGATTTGTGCTGCACAAAGCCTTACTGTGATTGAGACATTGGTTTGGGGTTTTTTAAAGTTCTGTTTAGTGAAAAATAATAAACTTTAACCATATATTCTTTAATAACTGCCCACACAGCTGAAGGAATTTAAAATCTTTTTCATAACCTGCATAATGCTTATGTCCCATTTTTTAGAATGGGAGAGCACCCTTCACCCCTTTAGAAATACTAAGAAATTATTATTTCTGAGTCATTCACTGTAACTCTGCCATGGCAGCACCTTGCTTGAAATGTATCTCAAAAGCAGTTTTGTCTGTAATTTATCCTAAAGGTCAAACTTGCCTATCTAAGTATCTGATCAAGACTGTGTACAGTCTTACATGCATCCAAAAAGATTCTGGTTATAAAGAGGCCTCTCACTATTGGATGAAGGATAAAGAAACTATTTCCTTTGGATTTGATTCACTATGATATTTTTGGATCATATTTAAAGCAAGAACAAGCCAATTTAAAAAAAAAAAAGGATCACTAAATAAGACTCTAATTAATGTTTCCCACTGTTCCCATTGCTATCGTGGAACAAAAGGTTTTAAAATTTCTGAAACATGTTGGGACATCTGTGCTCAGTTTCTATACACAATGCAGAAAGTCCAAAACATCATGGGAAACCTTATTCTGAAGGGATGCCAGTCCAGATCCATGCTCTGAAGAGTTTCATATGGTTCAGATCAGTTTATAAAAAAAGCCTCTGAACTGTTTTATCCTTAGCTAACATGATTTTAAACTTCAAATTTTTTAACCTCTATTCAAGAAAGCACTTAACAATATGCTCAATTATAACCCCCCCTGGTTTTCGGAATCATGCTTTTCTTCACTCTCCTGGAGTTTATTATTCCTATAATAAAGAGTAAGAGGAAATAATGAAGTAATTTTTTTCAAGAGCATATACTATGGAATTACGAGAAAACAGCAGTAGTTTAAACTTCACCATTTGGTTTGCTGACTGATTCATTTGGTATACAGCTGAGTGAGGGCAATATGTTGTGAGGAAAACCTGAATTTTGTTTTATTTGTTTTTCTTTTCAAGCTGCTGCTTTGTGGAACAATTCTGAAATTCACTGCAGTCAGAATATTACACTAACCAGCTGCAGATCAAAGACTTCACTGAATCTAGGTCAGGTCTAATTTGTGAAGCTCACAGTTAGTCACTATGGCAGCTTTCTGAAAGGTACAGATGGAGAATCCATGAGCTGTGGGAACAGAATTATAGGGCTTCTTCTCACCATCAGTTTTAATGCAGTTTGTTTTATTTCCTTTTCCAGGAGTTTCTTTTTTTAGAGTTCCTAGTAAAAGAGAGATTAAATGTGACAGCCACATCTGTTTTAGGAAATTCCTGTGGAGATATCAGATTGGTAGCTGGCTCAAGCGATGTTAAAAGTGAAAGCTTCTGGTCTGAGCAGGTGGTCTATGAACATTATGAAAAATCTGTAGCCTTTTATAGTGACTTTTATCTCAGGATCTCAAAGCACTCTGTAAATATCAGTTGATCAAGCCTTACAATATCCCTGGGAGGTGATCACTGTAATTGAAGGGAGTGGGTTTTATGGCTCACAAGTTTGCTGCTGGCTGTGAAATCCTATTTGTGACTCACACAATCTGCCACAAGTAGAGCAGATGTATTGCTGCTGTGCCTGGATATAAGAGCTGTTTGAGAGGCAGCAGTGCTTTTGCCACTGGCACACAGGTTTTTCTTTCCTTCTGGTCTGCTTCACAGTCCCTTGTTCTCCCATTCTCATTTCCTGGTACCCTCCATCAAGGGACACCACTTTTGTAAGTCGTCTTGAACAAATATTTTCTGGAGAGCGCTTGACATGGATGCGTGCTTTGCAGATTGTTTTTCTGCAGTTCCCAGGACAAAACGATGATAAGATGTACTTCAGCCAGTCTTTTCCCAGGTGTAGTGGGGGGAATGCAACCAGCCTCTCCCTTTGTAGTATTGTTGAGGTTAATTTTAAGGGGTTTAAAATTTTAACTTAGCACCACAGAGACCACACCAGCAGTCAGAGAACATCTGTCTGAACAAGGCCCAGCAGACAGGAGAAACTGTCTTGTAAAGCATCCTTCTCTGACCTACAGATGGGCTGGAGCACAGGCATCACCAAGGGCAGGTTTGCTTCAGTGAATATTACTTTTGTAATTCACAAGAAACAATGAGCAGACTTATTTCAGAGTCCAGTCATAAAATGAAAAATAATATTTCTGTGTTTGCATCCACATATATGTGTGTTTGTGTAGGTATTGTTTATATCGTAACCACCAATACTTAAAATTTAGGACAGGACTTTTCTACAAAATTAATCTTCCCGTGGTTTGTTTGGTTTGGGGTTTTTTGTTTATTTTTTCTATAGCAGTAGAGGCTATTTATATAGAGCATACTTTGACTTGCACTGAATATACTTGAAATTCAGTCATATTCTAGTTCTAATTGTGACCTCTTAGTATTTTGGCATTTGGGGCCTCCAAACACAGTTTTACTTCCTTTAGTAAAACCTGGGATGGAGGGCATGGATGAAGATCAGTATTTCCAGATGAAAATACACGCAGTTGCTTGGATAATGACATGAGACTTTGTTGCTTGTGTGATAACACTCAGATTATAAATATCAGCTTTGGACAATGTTGATCCAGAATCCATGATGTTGGCTGGAAAATCACCATTTGTTGTTTTAAGTATTCTGGAAAGTATGATTGCCATCCAAGGCTGAACGCAGAGTACTCACCACTGTCAGTCTGGAACTTGTTCTGCATATTATACCTCTTAGTATAATAAGGTCAGTAATACCAACTCTATCCCCAGCCAATATTTATAGCACAAAGAAATTCTCAAATGCAAAGATATTTGAGGGCTTTACAGTATTACACCAAAGGAGAACTTGACATCGGACATTCGGGTGGTTATAATATTTCAATTTGATTTGTAAAGGACTTTACCTTCCCGTCCTCACAGCAGTCAGCACATCTGGATCTCCACCCTGACTGTGACCTCTGGATATTGCCATACTATAAACGTTAAACAAACATAATTATTGCTAAAAAGTGGGTAGGCTATTTCTTCCCTCAATTTGTTGCTTAAAAGATATCCATAGGCATGTGTTGTTCCTAATCTACAGCTACCAGCAGATTAATACAATGACCAGTGTGTGAGGGTAGTGTCACTGAATTTAAAAAGCTGAGAATTCTTTCCAATAGCGGAAACAAAGTGCCTTAGCTCAGCTTTTGCATTTTGGCTATATCACAACATTTTTTTTAGCAAAAGAAATCGAATGGTCAGATGGAACTGAAAACAACCCGGAAGAAACTGGAAATTTTACTGGGGGAGAGGAGGAAATCAGGAAGCTTAGTATTGTAAATGTTTGTTCTGTACCCCAAAGAGGGGAATAAGGGAAAAATTTCTTGGAGATTAAAATGTGTAATAGCAGGCAAACCTTTGTACACTCAGAGTATCCATTTCTCAACACAGCAAACAGGAACACAGAAACATGTGTGGTCAGCAATAACACTCATAAATCTTCAGAGATTATGTGTTCCTAAAGTAAGACTTCAGATTGATCTATTTTGTTAAGTGCCAAACTTCAGCGTGATTCAATCAAGTTTTGCTTAATCGGAATTTATTTACTCTTTGTGATGATGAATCACTGAACATGTCTGTAGTCCAGTCTGTTGAACTAATTTATCAGGTATTTTGATGGACTGGTGATTTGCCTTCCCTGAACATTTCATGGTTTATTTATTTATATCATCTGGATTGTGTAGAACAAGAACTGGAGTTCTGCTAAGAATTAAACATTCCTCAGTGATGCCTTCAGTAAAGGAAACATTCTCTAGATAGGTAGTCTTGTTGCAATATAGCCAAACAACTAAGCCAGGAAAACTCTTATCTACAGACCCAATACCACTAAATAAAGTGATTTGTTAACCTGGGTGGATTTGTATCAGAGACATAACCTGGCAAAGATGGAGGGACGATGGTGAGGTTTCTCTGTGCAGGACACAGGGATTTCCTGGAGGCTGGCCCGAGAACATAGGTCATCCCAAGAAGAAAGAAGATACAGAGGAGTTGCTTATATAGCCCGATTAACATGCAAATACTGTGCAGAGAGGCAGTCTCACACCAGCTGTTCCCTGGTTCTTATGGATAATGATAGTATGGGACAGGCCAGGCTGCACTGCACCATAAGTTGCCAATGTATGTACATTCCCAAAACTGAGCTTGAACTGATGTTCTCTGCTGAAACGTGTGCCACTATGACCACACTGCTGTGGCTGCATGTTAGAGCTAACTTCACAACAGCTATGAGCAGCTGGCATGCCTACCTGCAGTGCAGGTATGTGGCTTTGGCCTTCTCTTTCCCAAGGGAATATATCTCAGCAGGTATTTTTTGGAGAGACTTCCAACTCTCTACCTGTGAAGGAGTTAAAGAATAAGCACATGGAAGTGGCAAATTATTTCCCAGTGTGGAAAGTTCTGATCTTCTGCACATACAGATGCAGAATAAGGATCCTCTGACTTCCAAGGAAGTGCAGTCTGCTAGGTCTGGGCTTCCCAGTGCAAGAGATATGGACATGACTCAAGGGAATCCAGTGAAGAACCACTGGGCTGTTTAAAGGACTGAAGCACCTGGCATATGAGAAGTTGTGAGAACTTGGGCTGTTCAGCCTGGAAAGGAGAAGGCTCCAGGGGATCTCAACATTGTGCATAAAACAGCTGACTGGGTAAAGAGATGAAAAAAAGATGGAACCAGGTTCTTCTCAGTGGTGCTCAGCGACAGGACTAGAGGAAGTAGGAACAAACTGAAACACAGGAAGGTTTACTAAAACATAAGAAAAGAAAATATTTAATGCAAGGGTGGTCAAGCACTGCCACAGGCTGCCCAGAGAGGTTGTGGAGATATTCAAAACCTGATTGAACATAATCACGGGTAACATGATCCTGCTTTGGGCAGGGGATTGACTGGAGGCTCCCCAGAGGTACCTGCCAGCCTCAACCATTCCATTAGATTAAATGAAAAAATCCTAAGTATTAGTGCAGATTTTCCTGACAATTTATAGTGGCAAGCAGAGCATTTCAGTTATCAAGTAGGTATTAACCCCCTTGGCTCCTGGGCACATAATATTCTTTTGGTGAGCACTCAAACAGTGGATATAAATTGGAGATGAAGCACCATTAATGCAAAAATGGTACTAGAACTCATGTAGTACTAACTGTGTGCACAGGTATGTAACGTGAATATCAGCTGAGGGTGTAAAAAGAGGTAGAGATGTGATTCAAATACCAATTAGATGTGCTCTATTAGCTCCCATTCAAGGACTGGTGTTTCTGCCATAGCACTGAACTGGATCAGTGGTATCAGATTTTGGTCCCTTTGCTTATCGTTGTTGTTTCATGGACTACATCAGCCCTGGTCTTTGCTGAAAGCCTTCCTTAAAGTTGTCTCACTTAGGGATTTTGCCTAGTCATTAGAAACAAAGAAATTGACAAAATCTGATGGTACACGGATTTATGACATATGTCACTGGAGTTGTAAGTAGCAATAGTCAAACAAAAACTTGGCATTTTTTCATCTGATGCTTTCTTCTGGCCTCACAGTCTGCTGAATTGGTTTGTAGGCTAGCTAGCCCTAAATAACAAAACCCAATCAGTTTGTATCTGAGCATGGTGATATGCTTCTGAGATATCCCAAACACATTTGGCATGTTTAAACACATCATTTCAGCTTGTCATCTTTCACACAGCTTCTGAATGATGCTAATAATAATATCATTTATTTTGCATGATTGGTCCTGTGATTCTTGCTTCTACATCCCAAATACAATACTTCCAATCTTAGCTTCCTTTCTCCTGCTGGGAAATGCATTAGACTTCTTCAGTTATTCTAGATATTTAGAGCCAGAAGACCAAGACCCATTAATATACAGGCGTAAAGTTGTTAAACAACCAGAGATACTTCAGATCTAATTGCTTTATTCGTGCTTCTGTGTTGACTTTGATTGTGGTAAGAGATTTACACTGCCAAAAGGAAGAAATTAATTGGGCCTTTATGTACAGACATGTATGAGAACATTTGTGAATTTTTAACATGGGAAAAAAGCTGTCTTTAAATGACAAAATGTATTTGTATAACAGTACTGTTACTTGCTGGTGTTACTTGAAATTAACTCTTTAGGGTAATTGAAGTATATAACACCTGTGGAAGGTCAGAATGGAAATCTGTGCTTTCAGTCTTATTTTAGATTCAGAAAAGCAGCACAGGAACTACACACAGTTTCAGGAAGAAGGTACTTAGCTTTCCTGTTCGGTTACAAATCCACCATGGGTTATTTGGCCCTAACATCTATGGAGACAATTGTAGCCAACTGACCCCCCTTTTAACAATATGGCTTTGTTTTTTCAGAACAGGAGGACAGCCAATATGCTATAAAATTACCCAAACCTGAGGAATGAAAGGTGGAGATTTGTCTGAAGACTAACTTTTTCAAGGAAAGAGGTGTCACTGTTTTCCTGTGGAATGCACGAGTCATGTCTGAAGATAAGCAACTGCTAACACCATCTGAGGATAACAGAACATCAGTATTAGCAGCTCTGCCCCTGTCTCTCCTCTCACCCGCTGAACTGTGATGAGGATACAAAATTTCCAGCTCTGCTGTTTACCCAGCTGTGGAGCAGCTGGTTCCACGTGAAGAATTTGTCTTTCCAGTTTGCTTTTGTAAAAGCCTAAGAAATTAATTGAAACAGTAAAAAAACCCCCAACCCAGAAAATACTGTAATAATTGCCAAGCAAGGTTAAGGCATGTCAGAACCAAAACTGCAATAATTCCGGTCCATTGTGTACATTATCTTCCAATTTCTAATCGCATGACCACAAACTAGTAGTTTCCTTGCCTTTATTTTCCCACTCACTGCAGAGGATGGACCTGCTGTGGGATGAATCATGGTTACCTTACTGCAGAAGCTGTGGAATTTGGAGGGTGATGGCTGAGGACTTCAAAATAGGGAAAGATTGTACTGTGGTTTGGGAAACTGAGTGTTGTCCTGGTATTGGATTTTGTTGCTATTATGGATTTTGTTGTTATTCTAGTTCACCTCATTCCAAATGTAATGCTGGGCTAGTCACTTAACTCACAACTTTTCACAGATGGTAACTGATTTTCTGGAAACCCTGACAACTGGAATCTGATATGGGATATGCAGAATACTCACGATTATGGGAAATTTGATTTGAAGATATGTTTTAGATGCTGAAAAAAATCTGTTCTTAAGCATCTCAAATGAGAAGCCAAAGTCTGTGGTTTCTTTTGGGAATTTTGACTCAATGACCATGAGTAAACATAGAAGAATACTTTCTTCTCAACTTCAGGAGTACTGGGAAGATAATTTGTCAGTGTTTGTAGAACACCACGATCCTGCAGGGGAGAAGACCACAAAATGCCTTTTTTGGAATAAGTATCTGTTTCAACACTGTGTGAGATGATAGGTGCCATTCCTAGAATAAGAGGGTAAGATTTTTCAAATATCAATGCCATTATTTTTGTGTAGTGAATCAGCAGAAAACCATGGCAAATGCCTTGACAGTTCATTAAATCTACTCCTCTGCTTGAAAGCAGGATCAACTAGGCCTGATATTTTCCTGTTAAGATACTTTTCTAAACTCTAGTGACAGAACTTTCATGATTGCATGATTTTCCATCACTTTACTTTCCTTACCATTAAAAAGTCTTTCCCAGTAGCTAGCTGAAATCTCCTCTTTGCCTGCCCAGCCCTCAGGGCTGAGAGAGAAATGTTCATCTGTGGGACTGTCTCATAGCACACACATAAAGGGTGCAGAACTGAGATTATGCCTTTATTTCCAGAGAGATTAAAACATTGTGCCAGACCAATGGTGTGCAGCAGTTCAGGCTGGGGGCTGACTGCCTGGAGAGCAGCAGCAGAAGGGCCCTGCTGGGTGCAGGCTGGCCGTGGGCCAGCAGTGTCCCCTTGCAGCAGAGGGCAGCCAGAGGTGCGCCAGGCAGAGCGCTGCCAGCGGGCTGAGGATGAGGAAGGTGATCCTTCCCTTCAGCTTAGCACTGGTGAGACCTGTCTCAACTGCTGGGTCCCCAGAACAAGGGAGATTTGAAAATATGGAGCTGGTCCAGTGAAGGGCCATTAAGATGTCTGAAGGACTCAAGCATCTGATGTACAAGAGCAGCCTGTGAGAGCTGTGGCCAGCCTGGAGATGGAGTCTCATCCACCTGTACGAATACCTGAGGGAGGGGGTGTGAAGAAGATGGGGCACTTTCCTCCACAGTGCCCACTGACAGGACTAGAGGCAATGGGAACAAACTGAAGCACAGGAAATTCCACTGAAACACAGTAATAAATGTTTTTTCATTCCAAAGCTACTCAAATACTGACACAAGCTGCCCAGAGAGGTTGTGAGGTTCCAATCTCTGGTAGAGGATCATCACCACATGACTCTGATTTGGGCAGGGGACTGACTAGACCATCTCCAGGGGTGCTTGTCAGCCTCAGCTGTTGTGTGATTCCATGCCTCCAGGAGCCGTCTGTAGACAGCATGACCCTGGCTCTTACCTCCTGCCTAGTGAAGACATTGTCCAACCATTCTTTGCACTAAAATTGGAAATGGCTGTTTCACTCATGGACTGCCTGTATAATAAGGGGAATCAGAGCAGAAATACCTAATGTTTGAATACCTTTTATGACTCTGTATGGTGAGAGTTCTCCCTTCTCATCTGGAGTTTGGGTGTCTTCCCAGCTTTCTGAAATAAGGAGTAATTGGTTTTGTTTGCTTGTTTTAAAAATTTATTTATACCCTTGTGAGGTTTTTCAAAAACACTGACTAATACCTAGGTAAAGAAATACAGCTTATTGCCAAGTCTAATGTTTCCCTCACCAGTGATTTATTAAAATGCTTTTCACTTTCGCTTTTGTCCTTATCTTTTTCAGACAGCTGGGAAGCCAATTCCTGGTGTCTTATGCCTGCAAACATGTTTTTCAATATATTTCTTTTTTCCTCCCCTTCAGCCCAAAGCATGAGATATCGTTTTATAATACAGTATAGCTACTTCTCTGGGGAACAGAATTATCTAAATTAAGGGTGATTTTCCACTACATTCTGGACATTCATCTGGCACAGGAGAGAGGATTAACATCTTAAAACAATGATCCTGTAAGAAATTAGTGCAAGATTAACTTACACTGTAACCAATACTACATCTCAAAATTCCTTACTCTTTCCTCTTCACCTTCAGGTTGCCTAAATTCCTGACCCATCTGCATATCTATCAGCCAAGTTCCTCTTAATCATCAGCTTCTAGTCCTGCTTCCAGAGCCATCCAAATCCATATTGTGCTGAGCAGTCAGCTTCAAAGTTCACGGTCCACACTGCCACCCTGCCCTTTTCTTCTGCTGAATGTTTTTTGGATTCCCTGCGCATCCTCCCATCTCCTGGGGAAGAGAGTAATTGCACAGATGGGAGGATTGGTAACCATGTTCCCTCTCCCAGGCACTGTGGTTAGGGCAGTCTTTGGGCAGCTGGAAGATGTGGGCTCAGCTTCAGCTTGATGAAAGGGGCAGAGAGCTCACGTTTCTCTTTCACCTGTAGAATAATCCAGCCCCTAAACTCTGAAGTATCAGTGCCAGGTCCCTGATCTGAATCCGACTTTTTCTAGCCTGCCCTGCTAGGTACAGCTGGGTACCATTTACTCAGGTGAAAGACCTGGTGGCATAGAGTAGACAGGTCATTCGCTTTTGTTCCCTGGCCTCTCTCTTCCCTTGTTTTTGCTTCAGCTATCCCCTGGCTTTATGATTTTTTTTTTTCTTCCCAGGCAGCTGTACTGTGAGGGCAGTTTAGGAGAGAGAGAGAGAGAGGCTCACTTCTTACGATTTTACAACAGACAAGACACATTAGCAGAGAAACCCAGGCTGCCATTTCCCTTTACATCCATTCAGTCTCTCCTCTGAAAGACAAAAACCTGTTTCTTAGAGACTATTTTCTCACATGTTTGTGTGCAATCTACTTTTAAGGGATTCAGAGAAAGAAATGTCAGACCGCTCCACAGGTAGCTCTTCCACAGGGCAGTACGGCTCACCCTGTCAATGAGTCAGCCTATATTTCTTTTAGCTTGTTTTTGACCCCTGTTCCTCCTCACTCCATAAATCAGTCCTTCTCCTCCTTTGTGATGTTTACACGGTCAAAATAGATAGATGTCCCCAGGGTATTTCCTCACCTCCAGCAGATTGTCTCAACATTAACGCCTGAGCACACTCTGCTGTCTTTGCTCAACTGTCGTACAGCCAAACTCATCTCATTGACTTAATTCCTCATAAATCAATAGGTCCAGATACTTACCCTGTTGCTTCCTTTGGGATGAGTGTGCTCCACAAGATCACAGTTTGTTGGTCTCTGCTGTTATTAGGACCTTCTGTCTCCCTTCTTTAAGCACATTTCTCCAGTTCATGTCTGCATTTGAGGTTGAGCCTCCTCCTGCAGACTATTGCTTTGTGCCCATCCACTTGGCTGTTGTTTTGTTATTTCCAGCCTGTCTTAGTTTCTTTATGTTTTGTGTCTGTCCCCACTGGTTTACACAACACCTCTCTAATTCATAAGAGTTGTTACATCAAATATAAATTGAATGAATGTGGTGTTTATTGCTTCCTTCCAGATCATAATAGACATTAAATAAAAACAGACTTAGGGCAGATTTCTAGTCCTCCTTTCCTCCCCTCCCCACACCCAATCCATGCCCCAGATATTCTCCCATCGGCTCTTTATGTTCATGTTTATCTTTTGCTCCTCTTTGTTTATGGACTTACAGCCTGTGTTCAATCTCTCTGACACTGCTCATTTCCCAGCCAACTTGCATGCATTTTTCAAGTAATTTTGTAGCTCAGGCTTTCTCAGGACTGGCTGTAGGCTGGTTCTTCATTCTCTTCATCAGCTGGTTTTGTAAATCAGTAAGAGAGGACTGACCATGTTTGTTTGGCAAGATTTAGCTTTTGTTGACTCTTTGGGATGACTTTAATGCTAGTCCCAAGCAAAAGCACCATAGCTTGGGATGGGAGACGTGCTCCACTTTGCACAGGCAGTAAAATTTCCCTGTGCTCATCACTTGTTGATTTTATTCATCCTGTTGTATTTATTAATCCAGTCCCTTAACAATGTGAAATATGGGTCATGATAGCCAGCTGGTTGTTGTTCAATGTTGACTTTTACCTACTTCCTACTAGCACATATTTTATCCATCTGCTTAGGAATGTGTCAAATTTATAGCATTGAAAAATTCTGAGAAACAAATTGTGACAGATCTAGAAGGGTGGAGGCAGGAGGGAGATTCACGTGGTGAAGATGTCCTCTCCAGCAGAGGACCTGCAATGTGGCTGCAGCAACCTGTTCTCTGAAGGCAGGACTGGGCAAGAGGAGTTCTTGCACCCCATCACCAATTGTTGGCACCCCACAACTCGCCACTGCTGCAGCTCAGCCGTACAGGCTGGTGCAGAAAAGACACTGAGGGGAATCACTGAGATCTTTCAGGAGAAACAGGCATATGGGGATGAGCACCACTGAAGCCTGATGTGGCATTATGAAGAGAAACACTGTAGGATTTCCACTCTGATGTTAGGCATTTCTGTTCATTTTTCTGTAGTCCACCGGAGATGAGAAATGCAAGTTAAAAAACCCTTGTCTTTCCACAAGAAATATAACTTACTCTCCTGCTAGTCTCTTCTTGCTCCTTATCTTGGGGCAGAGTTCATGCCTTTCAGCACAAAGAAATAATAAAACAGTCACGGTCAACCTGATCAGTGGTAGCTCAGCCCATTAATGGGCTACTTGCTGCAAGTGTTTGCTGGGTAGAGGATTTGAAAAGACAGAGGTTTTGCAAAGAGGACTTTCAAGGTGAGCAGGGTACATGAATGTTTGTGCATCTTGAGTGAGAAAAGCTAATAAGTAGTATAGAAAAAAGTGTAACCTTCCAGACCAGGGGAGTCGATGGAGGGATTCAGTGGGAGCAGAAGTATGAGCCAATGCCTGTTGGAGTGGGGTGGTAGAATGTTTGATCCTGCATTGAGCAGGGTAGGGAGAAGGGGCAGTGACCACAGTCCATGCAGGATGATATCCAGAATTTTATGGTGCAGGGGCACCATGCTCAGTAGCCAGGTGAAGGGTGCAGTACCCAGGGAAGCGTTCTGTGCCTACAGCTAGGTCAGTAAATTAAATATGTGCAGGCTAAATCTTGGGCACTGAAACTAACTGGCAGAGGAGGGGCCTTAGGTTTGCTTAGCTTCCAAAAAAGGATGACTGCATGCAAACTTTAACTTGAGCTACATCCCGAAGCATGCCTTCAAACTGTTTAGGAGTGTTTGTTGGCACGGACTCGGGGTACAACGAGGGTTATTCTTACATTGCAGTTACTGTGATTGAGTTCAGTTCCCGGGAACAGTCTCTGGTGCTTTTCAATTTACTTACTCAGGTAATGCTTTATACACAGAGTGTAGGCCAGGGCAGGAGCATGTCCATCCCTCACAGACACACATGTCCCCCCAGTCCCCTACGCACGCTACGAATCCTCAGTAAGGTCAGACACCAAACCTACCCAGCAACTCACCCTTGCACCCTCTTGTGTCCAGCTGCCTCACGCCCAGAGACTTGCACACACACGTGTGCACTGGCACACGCATTACTCTGAGACCCCATGGTCTCTTCAAGAGTTGACCTGGATCTCCTGGTGCCTCCAGTAGGCAGTTCCTCCAGGTCTCACAGATATGCATGTACCCAGCCCAGGCTTATGGCTACTTCGGTACTTGGCTCCCAGGCCACTTCTATCTGCTGGTGTGTGCTGCTTGAAAACAGCTAGCAATGACACATTGTTGTACGGACCCTCACTTGCTGGGGTTGTTGGCACCCCAGGCACATGGGCCTTTGTAACTTGTGGCTCAAATCCAGTTGCTGGCACTTAGATGTCAATACACACTCATGTATGCAGAAAAGAGTCCCTGCCACCCAGGTAAATAGAGATGGAGGTTAACAGGAAGACAAGACAGACTGTGTTGGTCAGGTGCAGGGCATGACCCAACAAATACGCTGACCAGCCACAGGTTTGCATGCAACCAGCTCCTTTTATTTCCTTATCCCTCTCCTTATTCATGCTTATTCCTCCAAAACAACTGTGGTCCATCCCTTTTCCCACCTGTGGTACTTCTGATCATCCCGTAGTAAGTTCCAGCCTCAGCTTGAAGGTCCTCTGGAGATACTTTCCATTGACTCACCTTACTGAGTGCTACCCCTGGTTCATGGGGCTGCTTGTGCTCTAGTGACTGCCCTCCAGAAGGTTTGGGTCAGGGGCTCTGGTTCTCTGATAAAAAACCTTAACAAACCTAAAGCAGAATTCCATGGTAAAGGTCATGTTTTAGAAATAAAATACAGAGAAAATAGCAGGAAAATGTGAAGGAGTGTATGGATGAAAAACTTAGAAAAAAGCCAAAGGCTGATTACCAATTACTCTGTACTGACCAAGGCAGAAGGGTGGTCTGCTGGGCTCTCCCCAAAAGCTTGATGTCCACTAGTCATGTCAACAAGACAGGCTGGGATGTAGAAGTCAGCTCTGCAGTATTTTCACAAAGACAGCAACTGACTGGGTGCTTCTGGCTGAAACTAGAAGTGCCTGTCTAAACTCCAGCACAGTGTGTTCCACTTACTCCACAAACAACTGAACAGTTTCCTTATATCTGGATTGTTGGGACCAGGATATAATTTTAAAAGTTACTCAGAAGCAGACATTGACCCTTTCACCCTCTGTCACTGCTCTATGGCTGGGAAGTCAGGTTATCAGTGAACAGATCCAGTGCATCAGGTTCTATGTCTCTTTCCCTGCAACTGCATGAGGAGGACAGGCAGTGGACTGGTCACCTTGTGAAACACTATTTGGGAATGTTGGGCAAGGGAGCTGCTGGGATGCACATGCACAGAAATGAATGAGAAGAGCCTTTCCATACCTTGCATTACACCACTGAATGCATGGGTGGGTTGGTTTCTGTTGCCTGAGTTGTGGAGCAGAGAGATCAGGGACCTCCTGTTCCTTTGTTCACAGGGGTCACTGTAATGGTGGAGACACTGATTATCATAAATGACATCTGGATCTCTTGGCCTTAACAGAAGTCTCTTTGTAGAACCACATGCTTTATGTAAGGATGCTTCAAATTATAAGGGCTACAGGATGAAGATACTGCTTTTGTGATGAAGGTTACTGGTGATTTTGTCGGTCCTGTGTAAAAAACCATGTGCCAAAACAGCTGTATCTGCAGATCCACCACCTGAGGAATGAGGAGATCAGGAATTTTTGCTCTTTGGCACAGGTAGCATAAATGTTGCACAGAGATCCTGATTTTTGGATTACATGGGAATAACAGTGAATGAAAATCATATTTCCATTACTTTTAGGGAGCAGATTTTCAGCTTTTTTCTCCACATAAGCACGTAGCATGAATAAGCGTAGTAAGGTAACGGGGTGGGTGGAGTGTTCTGTCTTCTAGTGAATCCTTTAGGAGTTAAAGCATTAAATGGTATTAAGCTTCTACAACTCAGTTTGAAGCCAGAGTACAACAAAAGATTAGAAGCCAGTAACTAGTCCCTGCTGTCCCTACTCCTCAGTTTCACAAAGTAGTCTCAGCTGCTAGGGAGGATCTGGACTTTTCTGTTCACCAGGGAAAAATGTTCTCAAGGACCACACTTTGAAAGGCAGAGAGTATCAAGTGCACCAAGCCATGTAGCCAAAATGCCCTGTTCAAATAAGTAAAGCCACCCATGGTTTGAGTGACATCTGCAAATGTCATTAAAATGTTACTCTTCAGCCAACATGGTGATTCTAGTGAGTGGGTCCCCAATGCAGAGACACAGCATTAGTGAGCTGCCAGTGCAATTCCCAGCCCCACATTCCCAGCCCCTCGCACTGTGCTGAAACCACATCTGCAGGAATGACACCAGACTTGGACTGCCGGATGCGGAGAGTTATAGCCAGCTCTGGTCTCCAGAGAGAGGAAAAGGAAAGGTTTTAGAGTGACTTTGCACCTGTGAAACAATGTGCTGCTATTACAATGCCCAGCACCAGCCAGCCTTTGCTCCAGGGAGGGCTGCAGTACTTTAGAAAGCTTTTTGCAACAGCTATGGTCGCTATAAACACATGCGGAGAAAGCAGCTATTAAAAGATTTTTGAAAGGCTCTCTGTTGTTTTCTGCTGCCTTTGGAAAGGTTAAGGATGCAGTGAATGCCAAATGATAAGCTTTGCAATCCTCAGCACTCCTGAGACCTGGAAGAAATCTGCTGGCAATTGTTTTAAGCTAATGATTCCCTGCAGGTTGATTGGTGCTTATTTGCTGAGGGGTGAGAGGCTGTAGCTACAGAAGTTATGAAAACAAATTGCCTCTGTGTTGAGGAATGCCAAGCTGCCTGCTCAGTCTAACCCACTTCTACATTTTTTTATTTTAAGGTCTGTTTGCAAACTCTGAGCTTGGTTTCTGCTGATTTAATAGCCCCCTGCTAGGATCCCTGCTTACTGGGATAGATATCCGAACCACAGTAGAACATTGAAAGCAGGATACTGTCTCTCCTAGTTAAATTAAGGGAGACTAATATGTTGCATTTAATGTAAATCACATTTCCTATTACGTTTTTGGGAACCTCTTTCTTTTGGAACTATAAGGGAAAAGATGATTTTTTCCCAACATATTAGAGCTGTGTTTAATCCCTCTCTGTGACTAATCAACTGCCTCTCAAAAATATTAGGTTTGGGTTCAAGCTGGAAAATCACCTAGTCTTCGGAAAAGCCAACAAAGAGACTTCATTCAAGGGCTGGGTTCTCCAAAAGACTTGAGTACACGGATCCTGGCTGTGTCAGAGGACAAAATGCGATTCCCAAGCAGCCTGGCTCTCACGGAGATGCCTGCTGAGCAGTGAGTGCAGTAACACTGTCACCTCCCGGGACATCCCAGTTCTCCTGGGACAGAAAGATGACATGGCTTCTGATTTAGAGCTGGTTTTAAACAGATATGCGTGAATAAAAGCAAGGTCTGAAGGAAGGCGGGGAATCCTCTGATGGGGAGGGTTCTTCAGAACATTTTACTGAGAGTTAAGCTGGGCAGTCCACACAGACCAGGCAGAGAAGAAAACTGCTCCAGTGAAGGGATTCCTGCACCCTCACACAGCTAATGACCAGGAACATTTTTGCCAGACAAACCAGGTCATGCCTAAAGCAAGGCATTAGGCTGGAAGGCTAATTCAGTGACAAATCCTGTGCTCGTGTGGCCACCTGCCCTGACTGAGCACTTGCACCTTGATGTTGGTAATGCACAAGTACCCAGGTAACTCCAGAAGGCAAAGTGGGAGCAGGTGGACCTGCAGGAGATCCAATACCCGGAACTCAGGCAGGCTAGCAAAGAAAGTCCAGGCTTGTCAGGCAATATAGGCATAATTTTTGCTTTCTTTTGCAACTAGGTTTCGTTTGGTCAGTTGTATTTTTGATGGTCCATCAGTAAAAGTGCTATTCCCATTATTATTTCTAACATTGTGTTTCTCATCATTACCAGCCTATGCATTAGTTCTAACACGAGCCCCGAATTTTTTCCATCATGTGCAGGCATTGAAATCATTCTGTAAATGCCTCAGCAAATAGGACACAAGCTTCTCTGGGAACCTGTACATTTTATGTAAGATGAGTATGTGATCATTTTGAACTCAGAGGCTATTTTTGTGATGTGGGGGAGAGAAAGGCAGTTAGAGCTGAGAGCCTGGATGATTTCAGAGGCGTGCTGAGCTTTACCAGGGGAGGTGAACTTTTCCCCTCTCCGAGCTTGAGACTTTCAGTGCAATTGCTGCTACATTTTCTGATGAAGCCAGCTTTGGGAAAATGTTTTTTATTATCCATTGTAGGAAGAGACACACAGACGATACCTACACACAAGAACATGTTCTTTTCCTGAAGAATTTAGACTGATCAGAGTGGGAAGCAGAGTCTTGAACACAGTATTATTATTCAATCTGTTGACATGAAACCTGCTCTTTCGGAATCAGCAGCACCTTCACAAATCTTGTAATAGGCAGCTGCTGCTTAACAATGCAATACAGACCAGCAAGCCATTTGAAGGCAAGAACTGTAGATTGCCTATACATTCATGCTTGTCTTTAAAAATTACAAATTGATTACACCCCTCCCTGAGAAATATTCCTACCTATGGCAATACACTCTTCATCTATATCTAGGCATAAGCTTCCAAGTCAAATAAGCTAGTAAGTGCATACACATTTATGTTTCTCTTGGTAATCATGACCTTTCCCTAGTATTCTGCAGGCAAATGCTCTAGCTGTCAGTGATATAGTACAGATGCAAGCTTCTCTGTCAAATAAAGCTGTGCAGTAGACATGCAATCTCATTGCTCTTGAAATAAAATCAACATGGAAATATTGTTATTTCTACAGTAACTTTAATTAGCAGAAAAATTACAACTGACTATAATCCCTAAGCAACTACATGGCATGCATTTGGACTTGCTTCTCTAGTAAATTGACTACTACAATCAATATGGTCTGCATCATCTACATAAAAACACTGCTTTCTTTCCATTCTTACAAAAAGGCACATAATCTCTTCTTGCAGGCCAAGAAATCCTTTGGCAAATATGCAAACAAAGAAATATAACAGAATAGGCTCATAGCAAACATCTGAACAGTTTCAATCAGTGATGTTTTTGATGGCATCTGTCACCTCATTTTAGATTTCAATAAGTGATATGTATCATTGACGAAACAAAATTTAACGTTATCCATTCCAAGAGCACTTCTCTGCTTATTACACTTGTTAGGAGATGAGACAAAGTTTTTAGCAGCTCAGTTCATAGATGCAGGGGATTCCTAAGCCTGGAAGAGTCTGCCAGTTGAGCCTGACCTCTTGTTTGTCTCCAGATTTTCAATTACTTCCCACTGAGTTGGAGTCCAACAGCTTTTCTTTTAAACTAAAATTTAGCTTGCAGAAAAGAAAATTCAGACTTGAATGGAGAACATTAGGAGGAAATTATGGAAAATCCATCCTTTCCAATTTTTTTGCTTCCAGTGGTTAATTGTTCTCAGTGCTAAGATTCTGTGCTTTATTTCCAGTGTGAATTCATTTGGCTTCATCTCCCATTCATGGTTCTTGTTATGCTTTTTTCTATGAAAAGTGCCCCTTCAGATTGTGTATTTTCTTTCATTAGCATGCCTGTAAATTAGTTTTCTTTTAAATCAGGATGATCTCTTTAAGTCTCCCAACTTAATGCATTTTCCCTGGCCCTTCAATATTTCCATGTTTCTTTGCATCCTTTTCAGTTTTCCTGAAGCCTTCTAGAAAGCTTGAGAAAAAGAATGTTGATGATACACAGTATTGTGGTTTTGGTGCCCACACTCAGTGTCAGACTTCAGTTAGTTTTGCTCACTATCAATTCCTCTTCAGTATTGCACAGGGAGTTTCTGGTAAGGTATTTCTTTATTTGGACCTATTCTGAGTCACCCATCCCAGACTAGGATACCTCCTCTCTGCAAAGATTTGGTCTCCATTCTTCATTTAGCAGTGTACAGTGTATTAAAGGGTGTTTAGATAGAATGAGCACAGTCTCAGTCTTGCATAACGTTCAGCCCACACAATTATTTACCTTTCTGTTACCAAGTATCTTATTAGCAATGATTTTATGCTTCCAGATCACCAGTGGAGATATCAAACAGTGCCAGACTCAGCACTCGGCCTGACAGAGCCTTAATAAAGCCAGCCTGATTTGATAATGGATGTCACTATGATATGTTGGTTCCTCATCAGCTTGGTGTTCACTTTATTGATATTTTCTAACACTACCATTAGAGCACTGTGTAACACTAGATCTAATAACTTGCCAAAGCTGAAGTGTATTATTTATAACTATTGCCTTCACAGACAAGATATGATTAAAAAGAAAGTGGGGTTGTTGGAAAAGAACTGCTCTTTACTCACGTATAGTTGTGAACTTGCTGAATAAACCTTGATCAGATCTAGAAAATTAAAATGTAACATCCCCTCACTCTGT
Organism: Daphoenositta chrysoptera; assembly: GCA_013397915.1. NCBI lineage: Eukaryota > Metazoa > Chordata > Aves > Passeriformes > Daphoenositta > Daphoenositta chrysoptera. The sequence continues at coordinate 639,222 of VZRO01007797.1, read as the reverse complement.
AGAGAGAATAACTGCTGAGTGTGTGTCTTCATGGTGTGGTCCCAGCTGTGAGGTCACGGCCACCAGCAGCTCCCAGAACCTGCCGAGGCTCAGCTTCACCCTCTGCAGCCCATCCCAGAGCATCTGCACCCACCATCGTGCTCCAGCTGCTTGTCTCACTCCACTTCAGCAGACACAGTGCCACTGTGCAGGAGGCTTTTATTTACATTCTCTTCAGTTAGGAAAAGGACACAAAATGGGAGTTTAGGCCAGTCTTGTGTTGTTGTCTGAGTGCCTGTTTAGCCCCAGGATGGTACTTTCTCAACTGTGGTTGCCTTTTGTGAAAGTGCATATGAGTGTCCCCTGTGAAATGCCCTCTGCTTCCCTAAGAGCCAGAGAGACTTAGGCAGATTGTGGTATGTGACCTTCTCCATGTGACCTTCTCCAGTCCTCTACAATCACAGAATCACAGAATGGTTTGGGTTGGAAGGGACCTATGGTTGGTGTTGGAAGGATCTCTGGAGATCATCTAGTCCAACCTCCCTTCAAAACATGTTTGCCGAAAGCAGGCTGCACTGGATTACCTCCAGGTAGGTTTTGAATATCTCCAGAGAAGGCAACTCCATAGTGGTTGTGGAGCAGCCTGTTCTCTGTGTTCTCTGTCACCCTCACAGTAATGATATTTTGCCTCATATTTAGATGGAACAACTGGCATTTCATGTTATGCCTGTTGCCTGTGCCTTATTCTGTCACTGAGCACCACTGAAAAGAGTCTGTCCCCATCCTCTTAATACCTGCCCTTAAGATATTTGTATGCATCAATAAGAAACCTTCCCAGGGCTAAACAGGCCCAGCTCCCTCAGCCATTCCTCATAAGAGAGATGCTCCAGCTCTCTCATCATCTTCCCAGCCCTCCACTGGACCTGGTCCAGTAGTTCCTTGTATTTCTTGAACTGGAGAGTTCAGAACTCACACAGCACTCCAGACGTGGCCTCACCAGGGCTGAGCAGAGGGGCAGGATCACCTCCCGTGACCTGCTGGCCACACTCCTCCCATCACCCCAGGGTGGCCACAAGGGCACGCACACTTCAGGTCAGGTTCATGTACACTTTGTTGTCCACCAGGACCCACAGGTCCTTCCCCACAGAGCTGCTTCCAGCAGGCCAGCCCCCAGTCTGTGCTGGCACATGGAGTTTTCCTTCCCAATTATCCCTCCCCAGGTGCAGGACTCTGCACTTGCCTTTACTGAACCTCTCCAGCCTGTCCAGGTGTCACTGAACAGCAGCACGAGGCTCGGGGCTATCAGCCGCTCCCCCCACTGTTGAAGCACCAGCAAACTCGCTGAGGGTCCCCTCTGTCCCTCCCTGCAGGTCTGTGCCAGCCAGGAGAACAGGCTGGGCCCTGCGGAGCCCCGGGAGCCCCGGGAGCTGCGGGCTCCGCGCGGGCCCTGCCCTCAGCCCGAGCTCCGCGGCCCAGCCGGGCCTGCAGCTCCCCCTGCTCCCCGCGCACCAGCGCTGCCCGGGCCGCCCGCGGGGATGGGCTGGGACACGGCCAAAAGCCCCGATGAACGCGAGGTGAGCAACATCCACTGCTCTCCCCGCATCCACCCGGCCAGTCGTGCCAGCACAGAAGGCAATCAGCTACAGAAGCCAGCATTAGGTTACCTTCAGAGCTGGACCAGTTTTGAAAGTACCAGTGGAATCTGCTGTGTAGCATTTGGCTGGCAAATGCAACAAACTTTTGAGTGGCCAAAAAGTATTTGCATGTGGGTTGCAAACCATGCGAAGACCCTTTTCTTCACTTTGAATTTTGTCCCCCAAATTTGATGATTTCTCCTTGATGGTAGGGCTCTGCTCTTTTCCTTTGTAACTGAAGAAATTTATTGCTAGTTTGTGGGTTTCTGAAGAAGTGCCACCCTTTATTGCTCATGTGCAGCCATGGTATTAAAAATAAAACAGCCAGTTGTCATAGATCAGAAACATGCATATGAATTAGAAACAGACAGTAAGCAATATCTGGGAAAATCTAAATCATCAAAAGCTTACAGGGTTCTAGTCTAGTTCAGTTAGGTCACAGGTAAAGCTTTTTGAAAAGGGAATCAATAAATAGGTTTGTATGAACTGTGAGTGTCTATTTTAAGGAAACAAATTTTAACTCAATTTAACCATTTTCCTGTAGAATCTGCAGCCAGAGTGAGCCCTGCCATGCTGGGTTACTGTGGGAAAGGCAGTGAGAGGAAATTGAGCAGAAACGAGCAATAAACAGAAATGAAACTAACTTGATTATTCTAAGTCCTGAGCCTGAACATAAAATGCATGATATTACAGTATGGAAATTTTACACCATGTTCATTTATCTTTCTCTAGGAACAGTCTGGGGAATTAAAAAAATTTCCCCCTCACAGACAGTTCAAAAGTACTGTTGCTGACAGTGAATATTCAGCATTGAATGTTGTCTTCTCTAGAGGATGTGATACCCTTGTGTTTACAATACAGGATACATATATATATATATGTATAAATCAATATGGTACCTCTTCTGAGAGCTCAGCTCTGTGCAGAGGAATGCTGGTGCTGAGAGCTTTTCTTCAACTGGGATTGTGATGTGAGGGCTGTGGGAGAGGTTTGGAGGGGTCACGACAGGATGATGTCAATGAGTCTTAGTGGCTTATCTGCTCAAAAAGGTTGTGCACCCATGAAGTGAAGGTTCATTTTTTCTCATCCATATGACAGCCAAGGGAATTTATCTCACAATATAATAAAAGCCTGGAATAAAGGGCAGTTGGCAACCAGGCTGTGATTCTGTGAGTAAACTACATATTGCTCCATATTCTGGGTTAGCAGCAAAGTTACTCTATGTCATGGAAAAACTCAACAAATGAGACTGTGCTGCCAGCACTGATTTTAAGAGAAATCTCATGAAATTTGTTTGCTGGTTTTGGGGTGTTTTTTAGAGCTGCAGAGGAAAGTATGTGAGTGTGAATCTTAGGCTTTATTTAAAAAGGAAGAACAGTAGAGGAAGGACTCAGAATACGAAGCACACATATCCTAATGCCTCAGAAAACCGAGAAATAAAGCAACAGTGAAGGCCTTGATTGATCTGCTTAAAATCTCCTACTTAAACTAATTTAATTATTTCTATTTTTCCAGTGTATCTCCTGAGTGTTTGACAGCTTTGGGTGATTCAAATGCTATGGCCAGAATCCAAATGGCAAGCAACAGGGGAACCTGAGTTAGTGAACTGCATTGTCATGGGCATTCCTACCAGCCCAGGTAAGAGAGCAGTCTGGCGGTGTCTGTTTGCTGTTTTTAAGCCAGCATCTGTGCTTATGGACACTGGGGGAGCAGCTCCATGCCAGCTGGGTGCAGGCCAGGGTGCGGCTGCTTCAGCTGTGGCCCTGGCTGGAGCCAAACCCAGCTCCTCCTTGAGCTGGCCCTGGTGCGTGAGTGGTGTGCGGGGGGCTCACGCAAGACCTTGGGGCTTGAGAATAGCGGGGAAAGTCTGAGAACACAGGCTGGGGTCACACGGTCTAGCATGCAAAAGGGCAAAGACTCCTTGCCAGTTTGCCTGGCTCTGGGAGCTGCTCCTGCAGCATGGGCTTGGGCAGAGGGCAGCAGCCCTTTCCACTGGCAGTGGGGCTGTGAGTGGTGTGTCTGGACTGTGGGAAACACGAGTCACTTGTCCCTAACTAGTGGCTGTGACAGATCTCCCTGTGACAGCTGGTGGAGGTCCTGCCTACCCCGCGGGGACATCGTGGGATCTCTGGTGCCCGCCTCTGTGGTCCCTGGGCTGCACAGTCCTGCAGGGGCCAGAGAGGACACTTGCCTGTGACGGGGGCAAGTAGGGTTGCTGGGTGAATGTCCCCCTTTTCCACTCAGGGGGCACAGAGACACAGACTGTGGGATACTTCTTCAGGCATTGAAATGTGGTGAGCGTAGGGGATGGCTACAAACAGGCCACAGCCAGTTTGGGTAAGGAAATGAACTCACTGCCAGTAATAATATCAAAAGAACAGTAGAAAAATTACAGCTGTGAGCCTGGAATACAACACAAACACAAAATAAACCATAAGAGCCCCCAGAGAGAAAAGCAGAGGTGCCTCCACCCTTTTAGGTTGTCAGCAAATATCTCAATGGCAAAGTGAGTGGAAGGCATTGAAATGCACTCCGAATTCTGCATCCCTCCAGGCTCACAATGTATGCACCTCGTAACTCAAGAAATGCAGGCACCAGCTGAACAGGCAGACATTTTTTAACCTCTTTCTATGTAATTTTTTTTCAATAGGAGAAAAGAGGCAATTGGACTAATGTATTACCAGGGTTCATTAATTTGTCTCCTTGAATAGCAAGATGAATGACGAACTCATGTTCAGTTATTTTCCAAGTCAAAGAATAGATTTAAAATTTTCTTTACACAAACAAAATTAATGGGGCCAAATTTTTTTAGTTGCTGCTGGCAAGTCTCTTCCAATGAAAAGAGTGTCCTTCACATTCCGAAACCCTGTGCAGAGCCAGAGCCTGTAAGCAGTGCTTTGCATTTCTAAGCCTTTTTGAGCATGGGCTATGATCATGAAATCTGTAACATAAGGACCGTGTTCTGATTCACAGCATGGGGAATAACTGGCAGCGACTGACTTGCCTAGTGAATGCTACTGGCCTTCCAAGTAGACTTGCCCCAGCATTCCAAAATGAGTTCAGTGTGAGCTGCTCATGCACAAAAGGTTTGCATCGCTCTGGCTTTGCTAACTCAGTTGGAAGCAATTAATGATGTTAGCATTTGATGCTCAAAATTCAGGCTGCAGAGGTCTCAGGAGTTTCTTTCCTCCCTCGGAGCGAATGGTTTGTGTTGCTTTGGAGCCCAGTTACAGGAAGCGTTCAAGCATGTGCTGATCGATGGATGGGGCTGAAAGCAGGCTCCCAGGACAGAAGTATGCAAAGTTCTTCATTTTTCCCTGTAGCATTTGCTGATGCTGCCCCATTCTGGTTCAAAAGCCTGCAAATATACTCATTGGCCAAATTCAGTGCTCCAGGCAACTTCCTTACCAACTTTGCCAGAAATTGATGTTCCAAAAATCTCATATTTCAGTTCTGGAAAAAAAAGGATGTTTATAGTCCTCATTACTGTGGAATAATGTGAAAAATGTATAAAACATATCAGTGCTGTCTTTAAGTATTTGTTTTTGACAAGTGGAGCTCATTTGATACTCTAAATGCTCAGAAGGTCATGCACGATTCCTGTCCCCCAGCTCAAACAAGCTTCGAAGAAGATCTGTGTGTCTTGGGCTACATTTCCACTGTCTTGTAACAGCAATCTCAGGACTCCCATCAAGAAGGGCTGTGCCAGCCACCCTTACTCCTACTCTCTTTGACATGACTGGAGGTACAACCCACACATATGCTCCAGGGGGTGTGGGAATATGTCCCAACACAGCCACGTGGTGACCAGCCAACAGAAGCGACTGGTCAGTGGTCACTATCCCAGCCAGGTGACCCAGAATGCACAGGCTGCTGAGTCCATCACCCTTCAGAGCCATGTAGACATAGACTGTGAGATGAAATGTCAAAATCATGGGGAAGACAGATGAGTAACTGAGCCCATAGTCTACAGAAAACGGAGCAAAGCACTTAAGAAAAGCAGCAGCCGGGCAAAGCACTTAGCATGCACTTAACTTTAAGCCTGTAAGCAATTAATTTTTGAGTATTCATAACTATAAGGAATCAAAAGAAGAAAAGCTGTCCTATATGATACTGGTGAACAGATTTATATGCAGTATAGTGTTCTGAGGATGGCCATGTATTTTCCTTCCTTATTTTGTAAAGTTAGACCTTCCAGAGCTTTAAAAACATCCTATTAATAATTATTAGATTGATTAGTAGTTACTGGGAAGGAAAGTAAAATGATGATTGGGTCTCTATTCCTCAAAATCCACCAGGTAAACAGTCACTTTCCTTCCCCAGGGCTCTTATCAATGTTCCCCTATAACACTGCATACTACAAGTCTGTGTATATATAACGCTGAAAGAAACTCCAGCCCTGTGCAGTGTACAATCCATCCTTGTATCTTTATGCTGTATGAGTCACAGTGCATTTAGAGATCTCCTTCCATCTAAGTGTAATCTATTTACAAGCATGCGTAGGTTTTCATAGTTTCACAATAGCTGACAGAAGAGCATAATTTATCTAAAAAATGTTCTGGCCTATTTGCTAGTCATGTGAATACAGCTTTTTTCTTCTTGTTGTTGTTTTTTTTTTTTTTAATTCAGTGTCTGACTCTAAATGCAAAGTAAAATTTTGATCCTGCTCTGTCTGAGGTGATTTGTTTTCTAGAAACTTTCTCCTGGCAGGCCTTTGACATAGTGTTTTAACACAGAATAAATGAATAAATGTGAATTTCACCCTTGTATTTCTTGTAGAATCTGCTATCTCTGTGTATTGTGCATATTTCAGAAGTCAAGGCTGTAAAGGCAAATAAAAGCTGCTGGATTGTGCCTAACACAAAGCTGGTACAGAATATAACTTTTACAAGCCTCCCAAGATTAATTTAGACTCAGAAATCTTTATTATCCTCATTCCTTTGTTGAAAGTAATAACTGAAACCACAAACTACCATCAGAAGAACCACCCAAGCAGTGAGTTGGTCCCTGGCAGATCTTTTATATTAGACAACTGGGGCTAAATTCCATTTGTGTTTCTGTGCTTGATGTTCCTATTGACTAGCTCCAGGCAGCTGCCTGCTTACTGCCTTATTTAGGTCCTATGAATCACCCTCTGAGGCTCCCCCACTGCCATAAGGAGGTAGGTGAAATGTAGTTTTTTCTACACCTACTCAAAGACAAGGCCGGTTTCAGTGCAGCTGTGCATGAGTGTGGGGCTGGGCCCACACAGCTGCTGGCTCTCTCTTCACTGACCTGGCTGCCCAGACTCTCTTGCAGGTTCTCCATCTGTGTGTCATAGCAGCGATGTCGTCTTAGATTACAGCAGCAGGCAAAGACCTCTCTCTTTGTTTTTTCCTCCTGAATTGTATCAGACCATATGAAGCAGTGAGCTAAATGAGGCATATGGGAATTCCAGGGGCTATGGAAATAAAAGAGATCAGTGTTGCTTTGTGAAACATTTTGAGATGTATTGTTGGAGCATCTGATATACAAGTTGGGTGCTTTTAATCATTATCAATGACTGGTAATTCGGCAAGACAATAAATTAAAAAAATGTAGCACTATGCAGAAAAGTGGAGCTCTCCCTGTTGAGGGCTTTGAAGATCCCATTTACATTCACAGACAGTGTCCCCAGAATATATGTGTCCCATAGATAGTGTTAGCATTAAATAAAGAACAACAACATAAAGCCCTGCAGTGGAGCATCACTAGTCATCTCCATAGGCAGTAGTGGCCAGGCTGTATGATGTGACTCAGATATAGTCACTGATTATTCACATCAGGTACCTGGACACAGTGGGCTCTGCCTACACCTCTTCTGTGGATGTATTTCTGGGGAGTTGGAGTATGCAGTAATCAGCTGTAGGCAGCTCTTTGCCCAAATACAGAAGAAGGACACAGCTTGGGTATGTTCCCACAAGTCCCAACAACAAGTCCAGGAGTTCCCACACAACCTGTGTAATTTTTTTATCAAAAGAAGTGATTTCTGCCCTGAGGTACATCAAAGGGTACCTCACCCTTTGGAGTTTACTCCTGTGTATCTGACAGCAGAATTTAAATGCAGCACAGATCTACCAAATGAGAAACCATGAAGAATTCCTCTCATGAGGCAGCAATCCCCAAATCCCATGAAATAGCTCAGTGAAAGCCTCCTGCAGCCAACTATGCAGATAGTCTCTGTGGTTTCAGGCAAGTGAGAGCTGTGCAGTTCTCACCCTGTTGAAGTAAATAGAAAAAGCCTCAATGACTAAGTGCAGCCAAGATTTCATCCAGGAACGTAGGTGCTGCAGTGCTTTACAGCTTCCAATCCTGATAACTGAAACATGGACAACCACTTGTTTGGCCATATTTAAAAATATACTGTTGAAAGGGAACATAAAAGTGTTGCTAAGACCCTTTAGGCATGCTCCTTATTTGTGCCATAAAACCAGATGCCAAAAAACAAGAGGGTTGTTTCTAAAGGTTAATGCTCTTTCCTTCATACTCAGCAATAGCACCAAGCCACTTGGAGGAGTTGCTCCATCAATTACTTCAGTCATATTTTGCCAGGAATGTGAAGGCTGATTTTTTTCTGCTGTTGGAAGTGCCCTGTCCCTGCACATTGTTGAATCATTCTGTTGATGAGGACATATTTTCAGGGACTCTGCCTCTTGTACAGAGTTGTCTTGTACTTTTTAGGAAGGCTCACCTCTACCACATGACAAGCATTTACAACTGGGGGGAAAGTGACCCTGAGCCTCCGTTCAGGTCCTTACAAAGTCCATTTCTAGCTCCTTTGCTTGTGCTGTTCATCAAGAGCACAAAACTGTTCCATTTTTATTTCTCTGAAATTTTCTATACAGAAATGTATCCAAGTCAAACCTTCTCAGGCAGCAGAGAGGTGAGAACATAGCTATACCTGAATCTTGAGCAAAACTTGTTAACTTGCTTTCCTTTGGCACACCATTTTTAAAACAGATCTAACAGGGAAAACAAATGCAGATACATTTGTGATACTGGGGAGCATTTAACTTTGGAGCAATTTATTTAGGGAGGTTTTTATGTTGTTCAAGTCTCTGTAGGGACATGTTCAACAAAAAGTTAGACACAAGCAGAGATTGGCTTCTGAGATTTTGTGTGTCACACAAGATCCAGCTGCATGGTTTAAAAGTATCCTTCTATTCTTAGACTCTACATCTGTGTTGCCCTTACCCCAGAGCGAAAAAAGGGTTGAACATGAAAAGAGCTGGGACACACACACTGTGGATCAAATGGGTCGGGGCCTGAGAGAGACAGAATCCTTTATATCTATGTCTGAATTAATTTTTTAATATATTTTTCCTTGTATGTTAAATACGGTTCTTTTCCAGCTCTTGTGTTGTCATTGCACACCAAAAAGTAGGGGTTTTTTTCATTTCTTCAGTTTTGAGAACTACTGCATGGACATGAAAATTTTGTGTCATTCTCACTAAAAAGGTAGCTCCAGTCCAAATCTATTAATTCCCATTCCCATAGTTGAGCACGTAATTCATGCAAGTAAGACTCAGATGCAGTTCATAAGAAGTCTGTATGTATGCCAGGGAAGGGAATGGTCTCTTTTAGGTGGCCTCTTTAGTTTGGAATAGATTCCTCATTTTAGTAATGAGAGTCATTTAAATACGTGAGTTTTGTTCTGTCACTAGAGGTGATCCAAAACAAGAAAATCTGACCTGAGAAAAATTTGTAAAATATTGCCTAGTAAAAAATTGGCTCAAAAACTTTCCTCTTGCCTTTCCTGCTTACATTCAGGAGCTGCAACAGTCCCACCCTATCTTCCTGTGTAGACAGAATCACTGGGGCTTGTCTTGGTCCTCCCAGGTCTGTGCAGCTGGGAATTGGGCAGCTCCACCTGAGGCGCTGTGGGATGCCAGCATGGACACAGGGAGCCAAGACCTGCTCGGAGCCAGAACTTGCAAGCCTCTCACATTTTGGAGTCCCGGGTCTCCAGGCTCAGGGCGTGCAGCCTGGCACCCCCTCGGCCCCGCAGGCCGGGGCTGGCTGCCAGCATCGCTCCCTGCACATCGGCCCTGCCTCCAAGCAGAAGCCTCAGCTGCCAAGAGCCCGTGGCAGACCCGGCTGTCTGGGCTGGCCCCGCATCACAGACCCAGAGAGAGGGGCCCTGCTTGTGCACATCGTGCCCAGAATCCAGGCAGGGGTTTGCTTATTTAATTTGGTGAAAACTTGAACGAACAAGAGATTTTGCAAACAGAAACTTCGCAGGAGTAGAAACAAAAGATTTTCCCATGAAGTATGGTTCTGTCAGGAATATTCCTTGCCATGTTTTCTATGACTACGGTAGCCTCCAGAGCAAGCAAGATGTTTCTTTTCAAAGAACGCATATAGAATCTAGGATATGAAGGAATGAGCCCTTCTCACTGGTGTTTCCTATTAGCCACTACAGCAATCTCTACTACCATTCTCACCTTCCACAGATTTTTGAGAGATAAACTAATCCCATCATGGCAGAGCCTTACCAGTCCAGACCAGATGCCCCTAGGAGCCAGGAGTTGGTCTAAGAATTCTTTCTGTTCCTCAAAGGTATGTAATGCAAACCTTTTGTAATTGTGCTGATCTTCAAAGAAGGGATGTGAAAATTCATGATGGGGATGTCAAGTCACTAGAGTTGATATTTAAAAAAATATATCATTTGCCAGGACTGCCAGCTGCTGGCCAGACCCTGAATTAGCTGCCTTCCTCAAACAGAGATGTCCCCCATCTGCTGAATAAAACGCTCCTTTTGTGCACATTTTCACAGCTGAGGTTTGAACTAAAAGCCTTGTGGTCTGCAGACATCAGCTTCACAAAGACAGCCAAAACGTTTCTTGCTCTGGACTAGACAGGCAGGAAACTAAAACCTTTCTCAGCTGGAAGCATTCTTTGCCTATCTCACAACATCCCTTCCAATCATATAAAAATCTTTGAAGGAGAACATCTCCCTGCAATCCTTCACAGAGTGAATCCACTCAGGCAAGGCATATTTTGGGGAAGGAGCCAGATTTGCTTGGTGGTCCTGGCTTTTGGCATCCACCATGACTCAGTAGGGAAGAGAGAATAAATAAAATACTATTAAGAGGTACAACAATGTTACCAAATGAGATTGTGCCTTTCCCAATTAGAGTTGTTTTTTCTATCTCCATATGTTGCATATTACAGAGCCCTTTTGTTGGTAAACATATCCATGGCTCCCTGCAGGGGTGCCAGGGCCACTCACCAGCAACTTGGAGACTGAAATTGTGCATGATGTCTGATATGCCATGCCAAGATGGTCTTGTTTCCATGTGTACTCTGCTACAACACAGAGAGGCTTTGAGGAGCTGGAAGCTGTGGCAGTTGGCACAATGCTTCTTCCACAGGTGACCCTCCCTAAGAGAAACGAGGGAGGTAGGGAAGAGTCTTAGTGATTTTTTTGTTTCTTTGTATAGCAGATCCACAGTAATAATAAAGCAACTAAAAATTTTCCAAATGCCCCTGAGCTCTGAGCTGTTACCAAAGGCCTGTGGCAGCAGTACATTTGTGAGTCAGGCAATGTCATTGCAGTTTGTAGCTGACAGACAAAGAAGCAAAGGGATTTTTCCCAGCACTTAGACACAGGAGCTCTGTGAGGGACTTAACAACTCACTGTGCATCAGCCGAGCTGTGTCTGTGTTTCTGCTCTCAGCCCACAGCAGATCCAGCTGAACTGTCTTTCTCTACGGACCAAGTAGAGTTGTTACCTGGCCTTTAGTGGCAGACTTAGAGGTTATAAACACATGTACAGACAGTTACTGGGCTTAGTCACGCCATGATTATCTACATATGATGGTAACTCACTTTTGTGCTAAGCTTTGAAATTACCTGGCACATTTTGGCAGACCATGCAATAAATTCCCAAATCCTGGTCCTTGGAGCTGTGCTTTTAGCACTGGCCTGTCAGTTCATTTAATGCTGCAGCAAACCAGGCACAACTTTGTAACAAAGCTTGAGCATGAACCACAGGAGACTGACTTTTCTAGTGTAGGTACAGTATGGGCTTTGGAATAGGATCTTTCTGACTCCAGCTGTTTCTTCATCAGCCTTTCCAGTCTGAGTAAAAGCTGATGGGCACCAGAAAATTTCTTTGTCATCTATTTCTCCATTAATTGCTCCGCATGTGTGTGGTTCAAGGGTGATGTAAATCATCATCTCCCTCACTCTATTTATCTGTTTCTTCAACAGGCTCTCATGGTAACCAACAACTGCTGTATTTAAAGAATGCACTGTACCACACCTACTCGGTACAGCTCTTTGCAATGGAATAGTGAGAGAAAGAGGAAAAGAAAGAGGGAAAGAGACAGAAAAAGAGAAAGACAGAAAGAGTGAGATAGAGACGAAAGGGAAAAAAAAAAAAAGCTAAAACCTCATGTCCTTTATCAGAAAATGGGAAAGATTATATTTATTTCTGGAGTGACTATGAATACCAGATCAGCTAACTGCAGTTTAGGAGGTCTTTCTATATGGTCTACCCAGTCCCAGTTATTTTAATTCTGTGTTGCCAGCTGGCCTCTGCAGAAATCTATTCAGGGTTCAATTCTAAACAGTAATGTTTGGGAAAAGCACAATCTAAACCAGACAGATCTGTATGTGTTTAGGTTTTGCTTTCTTTCCACTTTTAAATATTAAAAATTGACTCCAGCTGTGGGGTAAAGTAACGCCCAACCTATAAAGACACCGACAAATAAATCACAATGCAATTTGCTGTGCATTTTCTGAGGTCTAAACACCAGATCTTGAAAGGAATTTTCCATGATTACATCTTGGGAAGATATCTTAACTACCAGCAACTTGTTTGACTTTTATAATTCTTAAAAGTCATCCCATTCCAGCAGGGCCAAACCCTGCCATTACTTCTCTGTCACATACCTCAGGAGTTAACTGAGCTATCTGATGCTACTTAGGACACATGCAAAGCTTCACTATCCCTATCTAGCATGCTGTTAAGCAGAATAGTTACCTTGTGTGTCTATATTCCTCTTTTTACAAGGGTAAATCACTGATCAACTGGTCATTCCCCTCAGCTGATCAATTCTGTTTGTGTCCCCATCTTTGCTGTGGCAAGTTTAGGCAGCCTTGCCTGAAGCTAAAGGTTTTATTACTGTTCATCTCAAAGTCACTGAAGAGCAGAAGGTTTCCCACTTCATCAGGGCACTGCCCAGAAAAGTCAAGTTTAGCTCCTGAATTCTGATCCAGCTCACCCTAGCTCATTTTGTGGCTCACAGCAATCACTCTTGCCTGTCCTACATTTCCTCCTCAAAAATGCATAAATATTTAGTGTTTGAGAAAGGAAGAAGGCGGAAATTCCATCCTAAAGGCACCGCACTTCTCTTTTTCAGGGAGCAGCCATTAATCCACAGAGTCCTGTTAATCTACACAGCCGGGGTAATAATCTAGACATAGCTCTGATGTTGATATCGTATATTTAAATTTATAAATTAACTTACAATTGAAAAAAGCTGTCTTTGAACCAAAACTCCTTGAACTATCCTATTTCAATTATTTACAAAACATTAAAAAAGAAAGTTTCTGGCCATTGCTCTGTTCCTGCCAAAAGTTTGCAATGTAAATTTTTTGTGGGGAAAAATAATTAAAGTAAAAATTCCTGACCAGTTCTGCTCTGCATGGCATTTCACTGGCGCTTACTCCGGATGTGCAAGTTGGTCTCCCCTTGAGAGCCGGCCTGCGGGATGCCTGCCCCACCAGGGAGGGGATTTAAGAGGTTCCTGCTGTTCTCTGCCTCCAGCTACGCTACTGCTGCCTCTGTGGCACTGCCTCAGTGCTTTGTGTAGTTTTGTTCTGGACCATATCAGCAAAAAATAAAAAGAAAAGCCTCTTCTAAAATATGGTTTTGTTTCTACTGGAGCAGTTCCCTGATTCGGCCAAAGCTTTACTTTGTCCTGATGAGGGCAATGGGGAAGAAATTGCTGGTGGAGATAGCTGGAGCCTCTTGCACATCAGCCTGGTCACTGGAGGAACCCTGAAGTGCAACTTTACTTTTAAAACACATTATTGGGCCCACAAACTGGTTTTTTCCCAACACCTTTGCTATCCCTGTTCAAACACCTACACACAGATTCGCTCCTGAGCAGTGTCAGACCATTCTTCAGAGCACCATCCTCCCCCCATTCAGCTGAATTTTTTTATTGAGGTTACTGTATTACTGGTTACCCTCAGGAGGAGTGGTAAGACCTCTTCTTCATCTGGAAATCCAAAAAAGGAGAAACAAGGGCATGTTCTTAAACTGAGTAGAAACTGCACCCATAAGAATAAGGTAACTGTGAGAAAGACTTGAAGGGGCCAAAGGTTGCCAACAGCAAGAGTTGCAAAAATATCCAACCAAACCAAAAAGGTTTCAATGAATGCAGCTGATGTAGAAGGTGAAGAAACACTACCAAAAAGACTGGAAAATGCAAAGTTTTAAAAGGATGCACAGTGCATTTAATGGTAACAAGGGGAGAGTGTGTTAAAACAAAGCAGGGGGGATATATATGAAGTTTATTGTGATAAGTTAGATATTTCATATAGGACAATTTAATAAAACTTGGGAGACAAAAAAGGATTATCAAAAGCAATCTCTAACCAGAAGGAATTGACTCCAAATTGTGACAATATCACAGAGCTAAGAGAGATTAAAATACCTGCCCTTGAAAAGGGTGAGGGGTAGAGAGAGGGTCTGGAAATTTACAACTTAGAGAGCTTTGCAATGATTTAAAGTTATTCAAATAAATGCACATACTTAGGAGCACCTAGAGAAAAAATATAAGAAACAGGAGCAGGGAATTCTCAAGAACATATCATGTTAAAGTAATGTACTTTTTCTCTTTGAAAAGAAATTTACATCATGAAAAAGGGGAAGTAGATGTGATGTGTCTCAACTTTAGTAGTATTTTTCACATTTTTCTGATGTTCTCATGCAGAAACTTAGCAGTCAGGACTAGCTGAAACTGCCATGAGAAGGATGCACAAATACTTGGAAAATGTAATTTAAAAGGTACTTGGAAAGTAGTTCTCAAGAATTTCCTGACAAACAGGAATAATTGCATATGTGAGGTTTCATAGAAGTCTGTCCTAAGCTTGGTACCAGCTTGCATTTTCATAAATGACTTGAATGATGGAAGACCAAACATACTTGTGAAATTCACACANGCAGGAGAGGAATTTAAAATTATATTGATAAATTTAAGAAATGGTCTGAAAGCAATTAGGTGAAATTCAATAAGGGCAAGCACAAAGTCCTAGACTCAGGATGGGAAAAAGCTATCACATAGAGACAAAATAAATGCAGGAATGTCTCTTTAAACATTTAAAGCAATTTTTGAAGCAGAAAGGAATCAAAATTGCAGTCCAATTTTTGTGAATCCTATGGGCATTGTGAGTATCAGGTAATAAATGGGCACTCCTCTAAGACTTAAGCCTTAACTTTTCACCTCCATGAAAGATCACAGAAGTTCTCACATTTCCATTTCCTAAAAGACTGGAAAGGGGCAGTAGGCTGGCTTTGTTCTTCCCTGATGCTGAGACTCTTCCTTACTTCACTACCACTGTAAGTTAGGGTGCATTTGGAAACCCTAGAAAGAAAGAATGAGGAAAAATATATGCCTTTTGTTTGCTTCATAAATATCACTGTATCAATATCGTGATCCTCTGTATTTCCCTGGCTGATAATATCCTGCTTGCATGAAGTTAAATCAAAGCAGGCTGTTAGTGAGAAGCTAGCAGGAAATGAAACAATGTAGGGCCATAAGTAAATATAAATATATAAGGTCCCATCATGGAGAACACCGAGAGTCCATGAGAAAGCAATGGGAACTGATCCATGAGAAACAGCCCTTTCCATGGCTCTGAGTGTGCACGAGGTTTGTCACTGGAGAGAGATTTTGTTTCCTGGTGGGGAGGCACAATGGCCTCTTTGTTGAGTGCCAGCTTTGCAGAGTTATTCTACCCTCATCCCAACATTAAATCCAAAGGAGAGCAGCAGGCCAGGGAGACCCTGGTGTGGAAGGAAATTTGGGCAGGGGACCTGGAAGGAGCTGGTGCAGGACAGGTCCTTCCCAGGGAGGGAAAGGGGCCACCTGTGCTCTGCCTGCGCAGGAGGAGGAGGGAGCTGCTGCTCTCACCTTCTGCTCTGCAGCCTGGCGAGAATGAAGCGATGAAGCTTCATTTTAGTGGTTTTACTGATCTTGACTCTCTCAGACTTGTTTACAACTGTCAGCGTTTTAAATATCCTTACACAGATCAAGGCGAACTCGGCTTTCAGAGCAACAGGAGGGAGACACAGGAGGCTTTTTCTGCAGAGCAAGATGTGCTGCCTACAGCTTCCTCCGCTCCCCGGGGAGTGGCTGTCCTCTGCCTCCCCCACTTTGTGTGGTGGGGCTCTGCATCTGCTACAGTTTAAAAAAAAACCCCAAACATTCTAGTGGATGTGAAGGGCGTAGGCATTTCAGAGACCTTGGGAGTTAAGTGGGTGTAGGAGATAGCGTGTGTGTCCTACACAGAGCGGCAGAGAGAAAGGGAGAGACGGTGCCGTGCTGGAAAAACTGAGCAAAGTGACAAATGTTCTCTCTCTTAGTAAATGAGTAAGCAATAAAAGAAAATAAATACGAATTCACTGTTTTAACTCAGAGGCAGCTTTTGCTGTCTTCGGTGTGCATGCTTGTTCCTGGGCACTGCAACCTCCAGCATCATGCAGTTTTAATGATGTCTCCACAGGCACACAGATGAATTTTGAGGAGATCAGTGGGAAACATGGGTAGCAACTGTCTGCAACCTATAAGAAATTGGTCGTAATTCTGCAAACAAGCTAAAGATCTCAATATTAATATACCACTTAGAGACACTCAGCAAATAACACCCACTTCTCCAAGGATGGCACTTGATTAAAATAAAAGCCTCCCTCAAACACCCAAAGAATCTCAGTATTAAATCCAACTATTTTGCAAGTAGTGGCACATTTTTTTCCTTGTCATTATGCTTTAATGACAAAATAGAGACATTATTTTACCTTCTATTAGTTTCTCTGAGCCTGATTACATTATTAGTCCCATAAAGACTATCAACTGCTCCTAGGGAGAACCAGGATCATGACAATATGACAGGCTGATATAAATGAATTGTGGCTGTGTGGTCAGACGTGACGGTGTTAAACCAGTATTTGCTGCCTGAAGAGAGACTCTATTTGCAGAGGAAACTCTTTCCTGTGCAGAGGTGTTTAAATCTAATTCAAGCACTTAAGATTTTGCAGATGGGTGATTTTCACTCGGTGTGTATTTACCTTCTCTCCTGCTGATACCAGCTGCAGAGAGATCATTGCTGTCAGCTCTGAAGTAGCAAAGTGGATTGGAGAGGGAAGCATCACCTGAGGCTGTGGAACCCACAGCCCTGCACAGCAGCATTGCAGGTAACAGGGACACCACACCTGGGCATTCCTCACTGCCAGCAAACACTGCAGGGGTGAGCTGAGAGTGTCAGGCAAGGCCCACAAGGCTGTAGCAATGCTTGTAGCCTGGCAGAGAGACGCTGAATTCATATAACATGTAAAGGGAATACATTTTGCTTGCAGCTGTGGGTAGGACAGCACTGAAATACAACCACCAGCCTTTCCTATAGCACCCCTTTCTGGGTCCAGGTTTTCTGTGTTTCTACCATAAACACAAATATATTGCCCCTCCTAGCTGCAAAATGTGAGAAATCCAAACGTAGGAGTCAAGTGGTATCAAATGCTATGGAATTTATGTTTCCTAAATTCTTCAGCTGAAATCATGGTTGTATTTCAAGACCATGCTGTCTTTAGAGGTATGGGACTTCTGGCTGTGGTGCCTTTGCTTGCTAACTCTAAAAGAAAAAGGAAGGATAAATTAATCTCTTATGTGCTCAGAATGTGTTCAGCGAGCCACCTAGCTTGGAAGGGTTTATGAAAAGGCGCAGCTCTACAAATATTTACTGCTACATTACTGTGACATTGGTCTGAGACAAAATGTGGGCTTCCTATCAATTACCTAGGAGAGAGAAAAACATCCTAAACCAGGATCTTAACTCCAGATTCTCCTTTTTCTTTTGAGGAGTAAGTAATTGCAGCAGCTTTGGCTTTTATTTGCTCAGGTCTAAATCAGTTGTAGCCAATTAAATTTTATGTAAGGGAAAAAATCACAAGTGATACCAAGCAGATCAGATAATCCCTTGGTCTCCCTGTGGACAGGGTGAGGTCAGTTCTTGCTTTAACCTTGCACCATACCAATTGCAAAGTATTATTATTGTTATTGCTGTAATATCTTTTTCCTCCTGCAGAATGCACCCACATGGCAAGATGCTGAGTACATATAGGTAATTTTCAATGTTCCTTCCATGCTCCCCTGTTTTTGCTTCTCTGTCCCTCACCACACTGTCCTGAGATGACTTTTTGTCACATGTAAATGTTCGGTTGTATGTAAAGCTGAGGTCTTGTGGTTTTGAAGTATTTGCTTTTGCCTGTGGGAAATCATTAAGCACCTCTGGTCAGCTAAAGAGCTGGGGGAATGTCAGTATTTGTTGGTGTACACCTTATAAATCATAAAGTTACTCAGAGCTGTGAGACTGTGTAAGTGCCTACGCTACCTAGGTGAAGTTGCTGCTAAGATCCCTGCTCTCCCTTGCTTTGCTCGCCCTTGGAGGTATTTAGTATGAGGTTCCCATCCTCTGCATGGATATCCTATTTAGGATCAGTTGTGTTGATGGAAAAGATGCAGCACCTGTCCATATTTTTCATCATGTTTTTCATTTTTTTCTATGGCTTGCTCTTGGGGATGCAGGTGGATGTGCTTTGGAGCCTGACCCAAAGATTGGCTCAGGCCAGCAATTTTAACTGTCTTAAGTCAAACAGTAGGATTTGGGCTTGCCTGCTTGGAGGGACAGGGATGCTTACATCCATCCCCTTGGGTGCTTACAGAGGGGAGGACAGCAGTCACAGCTGCACCCAGAAAGCCAGGCTGCAGCCTTGAATCTGACAAGTGCCCTGGCTTAATGGAATCCATTTAAAGCTGCCATAATTAATGTAGATGCAGAACAAATGTGAAGTCTCACCTGGCTTTTTACAGTTGCATCAAACAGAATTTGAAGCACATTAGAAAAGAGCTTGCACCTTCCTTGCTCTGCCATCTTTGGACACTCTTAGAATACTTGCAACTGAGCCCAACGTGAATGTTGTTTGTTGGTCTTGAAACTGGAAAGAGACATTAGTGGGATAGTTTTCACTGGGAAATTACATCATGTTAGAACATGTTGCTCGAGACTCCTGGTGACTGCTACCACAGTGTAGCTTCCTGCCATAAACAAGGCCTGTGAGACAGCTGTGGGGAGGCCAAGCATCCTCGGTGTGGGCTGGTCCTGCTCCCCTTTGGAGCTCCTTGGGCAGAGGGTGACTCAGCTGCCACAGGCGCTGCAGCCAGGACAGGCTGAGCCCCAGCCTCAGCACCATTCCAATGACATGGTGCAGGCATGCTCTGCTTGCTGGCTCTAAGTGCCGACAAGCTTTTTGTTTGGTTGGTTGTTTTGGTTTTGATTTTAACAGCCTATAAAGAAATAGATCATGCTTTCTTTTTTAACAGTCTCAAAACAAGCAAAATCTCCCCTCTTCTAAAAACTTTGCCTATGAAACCGTTAGTAAATTCAAAGTTTTTGTCTATGGTTATTCTCCACTGGATAAATAGGAAGCATAAATTGAGGGTAAGAGTTTAGGTCTTGTAAGGCTACAATACTTGAGCCATCCCTTTGGGAGCTTTCTCTACTTAATTTAAAAACACCTCCCTTTCAATTCTCTTGTGGTGAGTATAACACACTATTCTACTGAGAAGCAGCTCACAGCGAACCACTTCAAAGGCAACACTACATTTCCAAAGGAAGGAATTTCTCTCTGACAGTTCAGCAGCATCAGCATGTGCTGGAAAATAAGCATGCATCACAAGACAGTGTGCTACACATGGGGAATCCTAAACAAAAAACTGCTTATAATGAGACTGCACACAGGGAGCTCACATGATTCTGAGCTAGCTGCTTTCAATGCCTTGGAGCTTTTTTGCTCAGAGCAAAGAAAAGTTGCTCTTGGGCTTCATGTGAAAATCATTATTAGGGAAAAGAATTATCATTTTGCCATATTTGTAAAGTGGAGTCTTAATCGGTGTTGCCAGAGTACAAATTTTTAACAATAACAAACACCAAGTGCCCTCTTCTTTCTTGAAAATATGGGGATTACAACTTCAGGCAACATAAAATTGATCAACAGGCACTGAACTAATTTATTGCAAAAACTTGATAGTTGCAACATGCTATTTAAAACCCCTGACACAGGAAACACTTGCAACCCATACCTGAGGCTGATGGGTGACCTACAAAAGCTAAAATGCCTGGCAAATACGTTTTCCTTTGGCATTTTTCAAATTAGATATTTACTTTTCTTCATTATTCTTTCTCTTTTTTGTGGGAAGATGTTCTTTCCTGGCCAGGTTTTAAATGTTCAATTGGAAACCCGAGTCCGATTTCGGCTTTTTATTAGGTTTAATTTTAAAAACAAACAAAAAAGCATGATTGCAAAAAAAAAAAAAAAAAAAGAAAAGAAAAATCCATTTTACAAGTTTTACCGATGCTATGACTGCTAATGGTAGGAAATCCACATCTGGGGATATGCAAGACAAAAATAGCTCAAGGTTATTTTAGACCACTTAGACCTGGAGGTGTGTGCAGTGCTACAAACCCAATCATCACCCACCCAGCAGCCTGTGCCCCCACCCCATCCTTGCACCCTGCAGCTCTGCAGCACACCAGGCAGCCTCCCCAGCAGGCTGCAGCAGAACCTGCCCTGCAGCAATCCCAGCTGCCAGGCACTGTGTCCCAAATCCCTTTCCCTCTTGCCACCAGGGATGTACATCCATATTTGGACCAGGAAGGGCTCGTGACACTGACTTGGTGCCTGCCTGGCTGTTGGTTTTCCTTGTCTAACCACTTTTCACTAGCAATTAGAATTGTTTTTTGATTCTTCTCTTCAGTAGTCTTTGTCTACCCTTGGACTTTCAAAATTAGCATCCTCAGGAGCTATATATGCTAATAAAATGCTATCTCAGAAGGATGGGATTACATATAATGCTGTAATATATAAAGGATGGCTCAGAAACCATGTTCAGGCTTAAGGGCATAATCTCTGCTTTGCTGTTCCCATATCCCAGGACAGAGGGGAAAAGGGGGATGTATACATACAAAAGATTCATCCTGACAGATAGCATAAAAATAGAAAAGACAAGGGGCTGAGACAAGACTTTACAGAAATGACAAACACAGCTTGCATCCAATGAAAAAAGTTAAGGAAAACCTGTTATACCCTGCACACTCCAAAATACTATTTCTCAGAGAATTAAAATCACCCTCCAGGAAAAAAGGAAAAAATAAAACCTCCTCAAAATGTCAAAGACATAAACTCCCCCCGGCTTACAGTTTCTGTGTGGATTTGAGCTATTTATAAAGCCAATCTCCACGGTTTCTGTCATACATTGCTGCTACGCATGTCCTGAGCTAGCAAACTAGTGGATACAAACATGATCTATATAACCATGGCAATAAGTGAAGATATCTGTGCACACTCCATGTTGTGCTTATTAAAATAACAGGAATTGCTGCATTTGATTTATAAAGAGATGAGTAGGTTTCTCCATGAAACTCTACTAATAGTTGAAAAAGCCTGTTCTACTATGGACTGAAAATGGTCTCTTCCCCACCCACACATGCATCTGGGATTTGATCACCAACCTTTAGGAGAAACCCACAAAACCTATTCCACTTAGCAGAGTATATTACAGGGCAAAGGAAAACCTTGCAGGCTCAAGATTTGGGTGGAATCCATTTATTCCACATGTGCAAAGACTAGATGAGGAATTGGAGGATCCGCAACACAAAAACCTCTCCATGTGCTACACACATAGGCCACTCTTGATTGAAATCCTGTAAATCTTTTCCTTATATCATATGTTTCCTTGTCTGGTATAGCTTGATTTCAATTTCAACTGCTCTTTTTTTTCCTTTCCATCATGTACAAACCTATCATAAACAGTCTGTAAACTCTGCATCACGAACGGTTTTCTAATAACAAAAAAAGTATTTGCAAAAGAAAGATCAGTTCATAATGTCTATGTTTAAAAAGGGACAGTGTCATGCAGCCGGAGGTTAAAAAAAATCCATTAATCTTAAAATTATTCTAATATGGTAAAAATATAATAAATACAGAAAGGAATGTTCTGCAGACTCTATATGAGGAACCAAATTTCTGGAAAGAAAATAAATACTTACTCCAAAAAAAGTTAAAACTTACGAAACGTCCCTGATGGATGTGTTTTCTATATATATTATTTCTAAGAAAATGAATGCAAATTCTAACAAAACTGTCTGTGTCTAAAAAATAACCCAAATAACAGGCAAAGGTATTTTTCTCCACTAACAAAGTAAGGTTCCTCTTCTATGAAGTACTTAAAATCCATCATTTGCCTGAAGAAAATGTAATACACCCCCAGGACATACCCTTGCAAAATCCTGTTTACTTACATGGCGAGAGTATTCCTCACCAAAGAAAACATCTGCACTTCTGCAGCAAATGCTTCAGGGATCTCTGCTTGCTCTTTCAGGAAACATCTGTGTCAATATACCTCATTGAAGATGTTCCCTGCAAAAGAATTCTATCACCATGTTCTTGATTTATTATTATTTACTGTTGTTCTGTCCACATAATTCTAAATTTTATCCCCATCTCTGAAGATCTGTATGTCCTTTGCTTGCTTGGATGGTTTTACAAGGATGAAAGCAGCATTTCCAAAACACTACAGTGAGTATTGCTGTAGTTATGGCAAAAAAAAATGGGACTTTGATCTTTGGTATTTATAAAAGCTAGTTTGTAATCAGGATATCTTATCTGTTCTTTGAACACAAAATGGTACATTTATGAAAACAGAACTCCTAGGGAAATAAACCTATTGAATCTCAATTTAAAATGCAAAGGCATACAAAGATTTTGTCCTTCATAATGTGAAGAAAGCTTGTTTCCAATTCTTCAAATATTTTAACAAGGAATATTGTGTATATACAAGCTTTGTGATATCAATTGACTGGTTATTAAACATATTTGAGCTCTTCCCCTGCTCCCAGCACACTCACACACTCACAGACATATGTGATATTCCTGTTAATAATTTATTTCTTGGAGGGAAGAAACCAGTGTGTTCTCAGGCCAGTTATCCTAGAGGTTGCCTCGGGTTATTTTACTTTTATGTTTAATATTGCAGGGATTTTATGGATTTACCAAAATACCATAATTTTTATTTTTAAATCACTATTTTTTTAAAACAGATTCAATCCAGATCGGACCTTATCATACTCTGTTTCAGTTCACTGCCACCATATGTAAGTGTTGTCAAGGCTGTAATACATAAAGTATCTGGCTCCAGGGCTGGTTTCAGTGTGGTTTTGGAATACAGATTTTATAATATGCAGTTTCCTTCCTCTGAAGTCAGTGGGCTATTCAGTGGAATAAGGTTTCTGAGGCCCAGGTCAGCTTTTCAAAGGCACATAGGCACCCAAATCCTGTTTAAGGATATTCCACTGATTTGAAACAACGTGCCTGCCTCATTCTCTCAGAAGAGGGGGGATTTCCTAAACCATAGATAGAGCCAGGTTAAACAGGCACTTGGGCACTCCCCAGGCAATCTCTCAACTTCTTGTCCCCTACCCTTGCTGCTAGGCCACTTACATAAGGTATAGGCAGGACATGGCCTTCTCTTGAGACTCAATTTATTCAAGCAGAACCATCCTCAGATTGACCCAACTCAGGCCACGGATGAAACTGAAAGACCTGATGGAGTTTTGCCCTTGGATTGCTGGAGTTTCAGTGATGTTACTGCATCCACACGTGCAGTGAGCTTGCTGCACAGACCATCTGCATACACGTGCCTCTGGTGTGGACATCTGGTGCTTCTGGGAAACACCAGCTTTGCTGAGCAGGAGCAAAGCAGCTGAACAGCATGCAGGCAATGGCGTTGATAGTGTCCAGAAGCACCGTGCCTTTTGTGTCTTCTCTATGAACGTGCAACCTCTGAAGTTGCCTCAAAGCACCAGATCTGCTATGTTGGTGTGTGGTGACAACAGCACGTGCCTCCAGCAGAATTTATCTGCTGCAGCACAGTAGTCACGGCTGTGAAACCTGGAGGGGTGCCAGTGCACTTGGAGCTGTTGTACTGGACCTTCAGCTAAAGCTGCTGTACACCCAGAAAGTCAGCCAAACATAGTAAAAGCCACAAAACTAAATTAAAACTCCAAGACAGAAAAAGAGGACACGTTTTGGGAAACTCGGATGTACGGCTTTTTGACTCATAGCACCAAAGGAATGTCACTGCTCAGTTGTCCCTTGGGTTCTGACTTTCTTGTTTGGGCTTTCTGATAGATCGATGTTTTGTGACTTCTTGAGATGTGTGTGGACAATGGCAGATCTAGGTTAGAACTTACACTGGCAGAATAATGGTTTTAGTTCTGTACATGTTCATTAAAACAGTTTTGAAGGGGCCTTGTGGCTTTAACTGTTTTAAATGGTGCATATGGCTGGAGGAAGAGGAAAATATACACACAGTAGTTGTGTGTATGTGTGTACGGAACTTAAATCATCAAGCCATCAGGATGTGGATTGGGCATGTTTGGCTGCAGTACAGGTCCTGCTGTAAGACAGGTAATAAGAAGCAGGGAAGAAGCCTTGCTGCAGGTTACTTTACTCTGAAGAGCTTTGTCGCTGATTTCAGTAGGAGAAAATACAACTCTCAGACACCTATATTAAAGTACAAAAATTAATTTGGGCAGATATTAAACTGGACCATCCAAAGAACAGCTTTGGCCATCTGGCATTTTCCAGACTGGGAAAGACTGTATCAGGGAATAAAAAAATTGCGTAACAATTTTCCTGCTATTCATATTTTTTCACTAAGTCATCACAAAACACTCTCTGTGCCCACCTCCTTGGTGAGTTCTCATGTTCA
This sequence comes from Daphoenositta chrysoptera, assembly GCA_013397915.1. Classification (NCBI taxonomy): domain Eukaryota; kingdom Metazoa; phylum Chordata; class Aves; order Passeriformes; genus Daphoenositta; species Daphoenositta chrysoptera. The sequence goes on along the minus strand of VZRO01007797.1, from coordinate 614,531 downwards.
TTCACAGCCAGAGCAGATACTGCTGCAGTATTTGGGGTCCAAGTGTATCTTCCCTAACTACGTAGGGGAAAGCAGGGCTCTGGATCCTCAGCAAGTTCCCCTCTTCCCTCTTGTCCTGGATTCGAGGAAGATACAGGGTTTTGGATCCATTCTAGGAAACCCCATGGAGGTACAGGGTGAGGACAGCACCAATCCAGGCCTCTCACAGACCTCTGGATGGGGAGAAGGGTTGAAGGCAAAGCAGATGGGCATGTCCCAAGGATGGAAGAAGTAAGCAGATATTTGAGCAAAACCTCACAGGCAATTTCTTCCAGCTAATCCCTGCCATAATTCTTCCCCCAGCAAACCTGATCTGGTTCATCATTTCCATGAGACAGAAGGCATTTTTTGTACTGCTCACTTCTCAGAGGTCTTAGACACTTGCTTTTAATCATATAGTGTATGCTGACATCTGGTGGCATTCAGCAACAAAATCTTCATTAAACAAATATGTTTCAGTTCTAAGGAGTCAGCATCCTTACTTTCCCTTAGCTGGGTGCAGAAAAGAATTCCTCCCAGACTGCTTCAGACTGGGGATTACTCTAACTCATGTGTATGGGACTGGCATGGTCCTGGAACTCTTGTGGGATGTGTACGTGGGCACTGACCTCCAGATAAGGAAGGGACCATCAGCCAAGGGACCCCCAGCCAAGGCACCTGACTGTGTTCAAACACAGTCACAAAATGGAGCACATGGCATCTTGTCATTCCCTCTTCTGAATACAGAGAATCAATGCACTAAAATAAAAAGTGATGCAAAACTACTATGGGTTTCAGCAGGAAGAGAACCACTGTAAAATTTTAGGTGGCAACACTTCTGTAATTTATTTTATCTTTATTTCAAATTGGAGAAAAAGAAACAAAACAGCATGTATGAATAGCCAGAGAGATGTACCACGGTACATGTTTCATGGTAAGTAATAAGTAGCATGGAATCAACTGTCATGGTTAAAAGATACCCATGATGTAGCTGTTCCATTAAAAGTTGGATTAAAATCATGTTTAAATTTCATTTCCTTCAGTCCTTATCCTGCTTTTGATTAGTTTTAAGAGCAGTTGATGGTCTTGTGATTTGAAGATTTTGCATTTTAAATTTTGTGTACATGGTCTGGAATTTTATGTGAAATTGTGGGTTTGATCTTTGACCTCTGTTTACTACAGTCCTGATTTGCCACTAATTTGATAGCAAGACATAAGGGCCTACTGTAAACAAGCCGCTCACTTTACATAGCTATGTTTGGCTCCTAAATGAAGAAGTATGTATGGAATATACTTTGCATACTGTAGCCTCCTAAAGAAATAATAAAAACCACATCACTGCTTAGCTCTCCAGGTAATGTTTACATTTGGAGAAAATAAGTTGCATGCCTAATAGAGGGAGAAAATGCAGTTCTTATCCATTTTGGGTTTGTTTGCTTAAAATTATTCTTTAAAGTATTTGAAAGCTGAGGCTGTCTCTTTTGAAGTCAGTGGGAACTTTGACATTGATTTTAAAAGGATCAGGATTGAGCCTAAATTGGTAGGGTCTAAAAGCCAAAAATTAAAATGTCCCAGGTCTACAAATCTCTCACTGATCTACCATACAGAAAGGACGGACAAAAGCCTTCTCCAAGGTCTGTAATGTACATCTTGATTCCAGGACTTCTATTCTTTGTACATTTGTAGACTTCAAGATGGAAAGCAACTTTCCAAAGGACAGTAATTGCTAGCATATGAAGTAGTACATGCTTGTACCATGGTCTTGTAAAGCTGCTGGGGGAAGGGAGATGAAAGCTGCTTGTAAAAATCAACTGACTGTTGGTACACATCTTCCACAAATTGTCCTGCACTACCCATTACACAGTACTCCCTGCCTGCAGCCTGCTCCAGGCAGATCCCCAGTTCACAGGTACAGCCTTACACACAGTGAGTGACCCACCAAAAGTCTGCCTGTAGACATTTAACTCAGAAACACGTCTGATCATCCTGCTCAAGCTTAGCACTTTTGGCACTTATCTGGCACTAGCAGCTGGGTCCTCTAAACAGCAGGTACAAGCAAGGTCTTCAAGTCTCTCCTGCACCACCCAGCTGGAACCATCCATCCCAACACTGAACTTCCCATCACCTGGGCACTATCCTCACAGTGGAACACCTAAGTACCCTGGATGAAGGGCTGTTTTGCTATTTGGCAGAGAAGGAAACCATTACCTCTTTAATTTTCTGGCTTAGGAAGTCTCAGTAACTGACCAGAGCCCGGTAGTCAAGGATGTGGACTCTTCTAAGAGTGTGGCTCATCTACAATGGCAAAGTTTAGGCTCAGAGAAGTGATGGGGCATGGGCAAGCAAACATGAAAAGCCCTTTTATTTCCTCTTCAGACACCTAAGTGCATTGAGTATCCCAAACGAGGGGGCGCCAGGTCAAGCTCTTCATGGATGACTTCCAGAGGCTAAAGCAACCAGGAGTAGGAAACTGCCTACTCTGTTGGTTTATGAGGTCCCAACGTCATACCAGCCAGAGTTCAGGGACATACACAGATTGGGCACTGTCCCAGGTCATCTGAACCTGAGGCTGACAAAGCATCCATTGCAGTCTCCAAATCCTCCTGACCAAAGAGTGAAACATTATTGTTAACAGCAACCTATGCATGGCCCAAGAATATCAGATAGAAATGCAGCATCCAAGTGAGGGAATCCACACAATTAACACCCAAAACAGTCCCTTGCATCTCTATTGCTCAGACATAACCCAAGGTATCAAGAACATGTTGGGAAGCACTAGAGAAGGCAGATGTAATCTCCCAGGCTGTGAAGTCCCTTTTCTTCTACCCAAAAATGAGGTGGTAGAATGAGAGGAGACAAAGACTGCCACCTTGCAGACTTCTCCATTTAACCAGCTTTGAGATTTTTCAGCAAACCAACTCAAGCAGCCTCTACTCCATCTTCACAGGTGCTACCTTCTCCTGTGTGCTACCCCAAGGGAGTGAGGTGCTACTCACAGGGAGAAACAGTCCTGTCCTGATACTGAGGTGGGTCAGCCACAACAGACACAAATCTGCCCTTCTGTTGCCTTTTCCCAGGTGTAAAACCAGACAGATCCAGCAACAGCAAATCAGGTCACCTTTCTGCAGATACTTTTCTTGAGGCATTTTTTGAGCTACCCCAGTTTTCCCACAGTACAACAAAGACAACAACCAAAAATACACAGTCAGAGATTTGTATGTGGTGCATTCTGCACATATCCCCAGTGACATGACCTTGCTAATGTATTGTAGTACCCACTGAAAACGCCTCATATTTCATGTTTTTGAAGTGGCTGTAGTGTATTCTGCTGGCACCCCTGATTTGAAGGACCCTCAAACGGAACTTGACTTTGGGCACAAACTTCCAGCACAGCTGAGTGCCTCTGAAAACTGAAAGTAATGTTCTCAGTTAAAACATCCTGCAGATCCCATCTTCTGCTTCTACTTCACAGGACATTTCTTCAGGATATTTCAGGAACTAGTCCAAAGGACTTAATACCTTTATGCCAAACACCTCAGCATCACTTTTAGCCGGAAAATAGAAATGCACAAGTATAGGGACTTTTGCACATAGTTAGTTGTTTTTCCTAATAGAGGGTAGTAACTGAGCAGAAATAGTTTTTAAAAGATTGCTTAATATATTAATAGGGCTGGCTTACAATGTAAAGAAAAGTTAAATTAATCTGAATAGCTGAATAACAGTTGTATATGCAAGACAATCAGAGATCTTTGATAAATAAAGGATGCCATAAGGGCCCCTGGCATGTTTAGACTGAGTGGGTATGTCTGGACCCAGATGCAGAACAACGATCTGTCACTGCTAGATCAACTTCAAAAGCAATTCAACAAGGGCTCCATGTAGACAATATTACAGAAAACCTGTTCCAATAGCTTTCTTATGCAAGAGAAAACCACAGTCTCATTTGTATTTTAGGCAGTGAACCAAAAAGAATGAAGCAAAACAACAGCAACTGTCCCCAGGAGATATTTTGGGCTGCTCGTCTCCTCCCACTCCCCTTACACTCCTTTTCAATCTCCTACCAATCTGGGCATTTTTGGCAACAGAGAACCATACTGCAAAGGTTGCTGGCAGGCTGGTAGGGACCACTGTGGTTTTTGGCTACCAAAGAGAATTTCTCCAGCCTGGGGAATCATCAACCTCTTTGCTCCCCATTTTGAGCTGGGGCAGAGGTGACTATGTGAAGAAGGGTGAGGAATGGGAGAACTTTCCTCAGCTCAGCAACCTTTGACAATTGTTGCTGCTTTTCCTCTTCACCCCGGGATCTGCTGTACAACAAGTGCAAATTGAGGATGACAAATAAGAACATTAGCCTGGTGTTTCTGCTCAAATGATCTGCCTTGAAGTAGCTGATGTTGACACTTAAATTGTCAGCAGACTTCCAGTTTAGTGCTCCAGTTAGAAGAATGGGTCCTTTCACACTTCCCTCTGGGCTATTGTTTCAACTCTCTCTAGACGGGGCAAATATCATTGCAGCAGTTTACACTCCAGTATCACTGCACTGGTTTTTTTTGCAACCATAACCCAGATTGCCTAGAATTTTTTCCATAATGTAAGCTTAGACTGCAGAGAATAATTACACAACACTGTAAAAATAGTCTGCAGCAATTTTCACAGCGATGAAATACTGGAGCTGTTTATTTCCAGTGTACCTATATATACATGGCTGCAGCTAATTCCAGTATTTACAAAGGACTCACTGGAGCTGTGATCACAGAAACTGGTATTTCAAGTTAGGCCACACAGAGGAACATTTATTGTTATAAGGCAAGATTTTGTATTTAGGGATGTTGTACCATCATCTAAGTGAAGCATTACTTTGCCACTTCTGCCTTTTGTGTATCACCTTCTGTCTGGATTCAAATAACAACCTTGTGGGTAAGACAATATGTGTTCAAGTTGGAAGGCATTAATTTAACTACAGTTTCTTGCTTGTAATTGTGTGTTTCTTCTATTTTTGACCAAATTAATCATACTGAGGAGCTATATCCTCATTTTTTTTCCTCAGCAGTCAGCTTTGGTGCTGCTCATTTCTATAAGGGATCAAATCTCCTTGCCTGCTGGAAGCTCTGTCCCCAGCCTGCTGTCCTGCACGCTGACATGTTCTCTCTCTTGATGCATCTTGCTGATGGTAGGACCACTGGCCCTGCTGGGACTAAGCAATCGATGCCAGTTCTTCTTAATAGTAAGAGAAAACTGTTGTAACAGGGAGCAGAATCACTGCCCACTGGCCCTCCTCTGCTGCAATAATTGTCAGGACTTCAGGCATTTTCAAGCCTAGCTAAGCAATGGAGTGAACTAATACAAGCCAGTTCCTCCAAGGTACAGTATGAGCTCTCTGGATTGCAAGCAGTTGTATTGTCCGGAGCCTGAAGATGTGGTGTCTAAATATTCCTTTCTATGCTTCTCTAGTAGCCTGCTTTTGTCTCCTATGTAATTCTGCCAAGCTCCTACCTTGCAAGCTCTACTCTCCCTTTAATGAGCTTGCTTAGTTGTTGTTTTCTCCAGAAGAACTTAAATGATCAAATCAAAACTAAAAGAATGAATGAATAAAGCCACAGACTGGGAACAACCCATTGCTCAAAGTCTCTGCAAAGAAACTATTCAGGAAATAGTTACAAGAGAAAAATACAAGGACATAAGAATTTTTGTAAGTGACTATCTGCCTTTGGGAACAAGAACTTCTGAGTTTTGCAATCTAGCAGTGAGGAATTAATACTTAACCATTAGATTTAGGCACTGATTTGAAGGAGTTAATTCCCAGGCTGCCTCTTCAGAGCAGGGTGGGGCATTGGGGAAGTCAGAGACAGAAAAAAAAGGCACCTGAATGCCCTAGGAAGGAGCAGCAGAACCTTTTGTCAAGCTCCCCTTCCCCTCCTATGCTGCACCCAGTCCCCAGCTGAGGGTGTCCCGGTGCACAGCGGCTCTGCAGCCCTGGCCGCACACGCCTGCCTGCAGTGACCCGGGTGAGCAGCCTTCCCCACGCCAGGAAGGGAGTGCCACGTCCACGGCCTGCTCCCTTCTCCTCACAGCCACCCCTCCCCACTGGCGGGACGGTGCATGGCATGGCCAGTGGCAGGGGCCTGGGGGCAGGGACATGGACATCACCCCAGGCATCTTGGAACGCGTCCTTTGGGGGAGCGGGAGCCGGGAGTGGGCCCCTCTCTGGGCCCTGGTACAGCACGCACAAGGTAAGTGCCCACCCTGCAGCGCCCTGCTGGGGCCCAGGAACAAGAGCGCTTGGGGAGAGGGGGGTACCAATTTCAGCCTCTTCCCTCTGTCCTCTGAAGAGCCCCGTTCCAGCACCTGTTCGCTGCTGGCTCTGCTCCCTCTTCACCCCGTTGTTCTGCCTGCACTGCCTGGCTTCCCCTCTGAGCAGTCCTTTCTGAGTAGGAACTGGGCAGAGCTGTGCTCTTCTGTGCTAGAGCATCACTGGTTTTTGTCATCTGTGTTTCTGTTGCTGTCAGTGCTGACAATGGATTTAGGCAACTGCAAAAGAGAGGCTGAAGCAGCCCCTGAGAACTAGCAATATGAAGCATCTGCTAACAATAAAAATGAATTGGAGGTTGATTAAACCCTTTACCTTTTCCCTGCTTTTTGTTTCACAAACTAGAAGGCATGGAAGGATACCCAACATCCTTGATTTTCTCTGCATAAGAGGCAAATCACTTTTTCATGATGTAAAGTATTGGTATAAATTGTGCATAAAATGGCTTGCAACTACCTGCTCTCCTTTCTCTAGGAGCAGCCCAGTAGCAGCTGATAGCCTGAGGAAGGTCCCAAAAACTTTCCCTTCTGTATTCTGCATTTGCTGCTGGGTGGATATCCATTTGGCAGGATGCATTTTTCAGCCCCATGTTCTCAGAGCAAAGGAAACCTGAGAATTCCTGAGCACAGCTCCCTGGTGCAGCAGGACTCCTGGCTGATGGCCGGTGGCCGTGCTTCCCAGGACCAGAGCTGGGGTCTCTTATGGAGAGACAAGAACGTGGAGCCAGTTTGGTGGGTGGGTTTGTGAATTAGGGTCCTAAGGCTGTGAGCTTGCATGGCTGCCAGAGGATGGCAGCAACAGGGAATTCCCTTGGCATGGGGGGATACCCACCTGCATGTCAAGGTGGGGTTTTTTTGTTTGCTTAGCAAACCTCCCAGCCCTGCTCCTGTACTCCTTGGAGCTGTTGCATGAGTATTACTGGTTTTTAAACATGGTGGTTTTCTGGGTAGACCTTACTAATTTTTTTAAGCGGCTGGGTGTCGGTGGGTGAGACTGATATTCTGTTCTTTTATTTACTTTAGTTGTAGCTTTGGAGCAGTAATGGGTAACTATGGGTCATGTGTTGATGCCAACCTTAATTTTTCCAACAGTTAAATTCTGCTGTCCATCCCCATTTTCACATTTTACATTTTTTGAAGCCTCAGAAACAATTTCCTCCTCCCATTCATGGCTATCCTGGCTATGATTCAGTGGATCAGCCCAGTTTCAGGTCTTCACCTAGGGGCTCTTTCCCTTCCCCTTTTCTTGAGGTCATTTCGTCCTCTTGGTTTACAAGGAGCTTTTTGTTTTCTCCCTCTACAAGAGACCATAACTGCACTGGCTCTGATCTGCCTGTAAACATCCCAGGACACCTGAGGTGAGCTACTTTTGGGGAAGTATTTTTCAGCCCCTTCAACCCCATCAGGAGGTGAGAGTGAGATCCCCTTCCAAGAGCTCCTAGACATGAGGGGCTCGATGTGGCTGTCAGTTGCAGTTGCCTGGAGCCACATGGGCATCAGACACACTTACACAGGAGCAGCAGATCTGACACATTCCTTAGGGAAATCCATGGCACTAGAGTAAGCCTTAAGTGATGTCTGTAAACACTCAGCTCCCTGGAAAAAGTTAAAGTGGCTGTGTCCACATGGCTGTGTAGTGTAATGCCTCTTTGTGCTGGTGTTACATTTCTTTGTCTTTTGTTTTAATTGGAATTATTCTCCTGAGAGGTCCCTGATCAGGCTTATTGGATGTTAGCTGTTGGCATAAGGGTAGAAGGGGGCACACATGGTCATGGGGAAAAAAAGGTGGAGATAGGATTTCTGCTTGGCATCAGCATGTATATAGCTTGGTTGATTCTACTTGAGGAACTGCACCTCTGAAATCAGCAACACCCAAGCCCGTGCTCCCACAGCCTTCCCTGAGTAGGCATGGTAGGTTATGGGACATGAGCGTGTTTAATGGTGCAGTAAAATCCGATGAAATATGTACTTAGTTACCTGAAGTATTTCCTGCAAACTAATATTGTAATATTTTTTGTGTCTGCTGGAGTAGTGAGTGTAAGAAGCCACAACATGTGGGCTTTGTCTGCTTAATAGAAAGTGTATGTAATTGCCTCAGTGTAATACATTTTTATTTCCCTCAGGACTGCTCATAGGTTTTTACTTATTTACAGTATTGTTGTTTATGGACAAAAACAATTTGCAGGATTAGTTGAGATTATTATCTACAGTATTGATCCTGGTTTGACTTTGTATCAGAGAAGGAGAAAACAGCTGGGTGAGAACTGTCACTGAGAGCTCAGATGTAATAGAATCATAGAATGGTTTGGGTTGGAAGGGACCTTACAGGCCAGCTAGTTCCAAAGCCCCTGCCATGGGTGGGAACAACTTCCACTAGACCATGTTGCTCAGAGCCCCATAAAAATTCTTCTGTAACTCAGCATTTCACATGTCTGTTGTTTGTGGACACTGTGTGTAGTCATTCAAAGGCAGAAGCTGAGCCAGAGATAGAAATTTATTTCACTTCTGTTTCTTTTCCCCACTTTGCCTGTCACTTCATAGACTCAGAGTTATTATTGGCTGCCCAGACAGTCACCTTGAAATATTGTCTTATTTTGTGGGTTGTAGTAATAAATAATTTCTGCTCTGTATTTAGGGGTTGACAGTGCTGACAGTTCCTTCAGATGGATCTGTGGCCTCTTGTCCCCTCACAGTGTGTCACAGCCTGTCAAGTGCATGTGCCTGATCCCTCGTGTGGTCTCACCAGCGGGTGGCCGTGGCTGATATCAGGTGTGATGAGAAATCCCACGGATTAAGCACATTCTTGTGGAGGTCTTTCTACTCTGCCTTCTATCATATAGATGAAATCTAGATTTTGTGTGGAATGCCACAATTGAGGTTTTTAACGCATTCTGTTCAAGAAGAACATCTTCAGTGCTCCAGCTCACCCCTCTTTACTAGGGGCTGGATGTCTAGCCTCAGCAAGGTGACAGCATCATTTGGTCCTGTTTTTTTCCAGTGGCAGCACAGTGCCTGCTGGTAGTTCTGATGCCATGAGGGCTGCTTCACCTGTGCTGTGAGGGACCCAAGGCAGGAGGGCAGGGAGCTGTCTCCATGGAGACAAAGATTTTCTGTCCATTTGCCTTTGCTGAGGAAGCACTCCAGAAACAGTGAGGGTCTCTTTAGCTGGCACCATCACCAGAGAAAAATGTTGTCATGGTACATCCCTACAACATTGACCAGGCTATTTTAGACAGTTAAGCAATGGTATTTCCAACCATGGCTTTCAATTAGGAAAAGCTCTAGAGCAAGTCAAGGTGTCAATAGGAAATGTGGGTAGGAGTCAAAGGGCAGCATGGCCACAGCACAGGTGGGTTTCAATCAGGACATCTTTCCTCTGCAAGAAGGAAGAGAAAGGCTGTTAAAGGTGAAGGCAAACCCTCCTGGTTTGTTTTTTTTTTCCCACTTCAAGTGTTTTGTAGGGGTTTTTAGTGCTATTTTCTCAGTCTCTGTAGGATACCTCAGTCTCCAGTCTGCTCCCTGATGCACTGCAGATGTTAGCTTGTTCAGGTTAATCAGTAAACCAGTCCCCGAGCATGGGGAAAGTAGAGACAAATGTCCTCACCCAGCTTTCTGCTGGTGTACTCATCTGTGAAGACTGCAGTGAAGTTTTTCCTGTTCAACACCATCCCCCCAGCTCTTTATTCTAAAACTGTTCACTGAAAACAAACAAGGGTATCAAAACACTGACTCTGTTTCACCCTTTTGTCCTTTACCTGTCAGATTTCAGAGTTCACACAGTTTCAGTTTCCTTTATCTTACTGGGAAATGTGTTTGGGAGAAAATGTATACTGTTTCGTAAGTATTAGGGAAATGTATATTATAATTAGCCCTAATAAATCAAAATTTATGAAGAGGACTTTGTTCAGCCTTTAAGATACAACCTTTTACTCATAGGGGAATTCAAAACTTAAATGTTATAATGAAGCACATGATCACAGAATGGGTAAGGTTGGAAGGAATCACTGGAGATCATCTAGTTCAATCTCCCTGCTCAAGCAGGGCCCCCTAGAGCCAATGTGTCACGATTGTGTCCAAAAGGCTTTTGAATCATTCCAGAGAAGGACACTCTACAACCTCTCTGGGCAGCCTGTTCCAGTGCTCTGTCAGCCTCACAGTAAAGAAGTTCTTCCTCATGTTCAGATGGAATCTCTTACATTCCCATTGCAGCTAGAAGCAAGAAGAAGCATTGCACGGTTTTCCATTGTTGTTCTGCTCTCAAGAATCCAGCAACTTGCCAAGGCTTAGTGCCCATTTAACTAGTTTCTGCTAGAAAAGAATTTGTGGCTTTGGCTCATAAAAGCAGGACTGTCAACTGGGCGAGCTTGCACACAAGCTCTCAGGCTCTGCCAGAGCTGTAGGTCTGGTCTGCTGAGGGTTGTGTTCTGATTAGCTTTAATGTGACCAAGTAGCTGACACGGGAAGGCAAAATTGAACACTGGTTAGAAAGTATTGCCCATAACTGTCTACAACCTCATACACCTATTCTGACTTGCTGAACATTAACTGTTTCTGCACATCTCTGGTGTGAAATGAGCACACAGCTTAAAGACTGCAGCCTCCAGCTTAGAGATCAGCTGTTGCTTGGGAACTTACTCATTGCTCAAAGGTAAGGGAAATAAGTACAGGAGAGCATTACCCCTTGCCTCTCCCTTTGCACCATACTATAGGCATGTCTGTATCATCCCAGCTCTCAAATTCCATAGGGAAATACAGGGTTTTTTCCATCAACAACTGCAAGCAGAGTGGGAGTAAACCATGGAGCTGTTTATACCTCTGAATATAGAGGAGGCTGGATATGGGGCAGCAGGTCTGGAACAGTGGGAAGGTAGCCTGAAGACTGGAGGCAGTATGCAGTTTTATAAGCCTGCTTGAGGAGTGACCTGCTTATCTGGTTTCCACCAGGCACTTCTCTGGGCCCCAGAACAGAATTTTCTAGTGTGTGTTACTGGCAGGTCTCTACTGCCCTGCTTGGGTTCCTCCTACAAAGCCTGGAAGGAGTCATGTGCCTGTGGCAGTTCCCTGCTAAGCCCGTGGTGCTGGGCAGCAGATAACAGCAAACCAACCCAGCTCCTCATTCTGAGCTTGGGGCACACAGACTCCAAGCAAATGCTGATCATGGGAGGGCTCAGTCCATCTATTCTGGGCATTTCCTTCTCTTCAGCATTGCTGGCAGAGCTGGCTGCAGGAGTGTTTCCTAGCCTGACAGACAACAGAAGCTGCTGAGCAAAACCGTTTTATTCAGGCTGATACCTCACAATTCATTTTAAAGAAGTATTGGTTGAATACCAATATACTTAAAGAAGTATAGCTTGTCCAAGTGTCTGTTTTCTGATTCTCACTGGGCTATTTTTCACAAATCTCAGACTGTTTTCAATGCTTCCCTTCTCAGCAGATGCTATGGTAAAATGAGTTTTAATTTTTTTCTGAGGATGTTAAAGAACATTTGCATTTGAATTTTTTTTTAACTGATGATTGAGGTGACAGCAAGTTAAACAGGAGCTTTGTAATTACATTAATCTGTTTTAAGAGGTTTGAGAATGTTAATTAAAAAATTTCTAGGCAGTAAGGAACATTACAATACTTGTCATTTGTCAGAAAGTGGGGTGCAGAAAACAAGTGCAAAGGCACTTGAGTCACTAATTACACATATCCTACCTAGTGCAGAATTTAGTTTTGCTTTGGACTGCTTCAAAATGGTATGTTACAAAAAGATGGGGTGCATAGTGCAGGCTGTGTCTGATATCCAGCTTAGCCACTGACTTGAGGGCTTAAAGTACGGAGCCAGCAGAGCAGGGTGAGTCCTCCTCTTCCCTAAGTCAGCATTGAGTGGGAAAGACCAGGTATGGGATGAATCCAAATTCCTATGCTGCTGTGGAGGTGCCTGGCTCAGAGTAGTGCTTTGCCCTTCCTGTTCCCATCTTCTAGGCTAGTCTACAACTAATGGACTTTAAATTAAATTGGCTGTGGCCACTGTGTTGATTTTTGAGTCTCACAGCATGTCTGTGAGTTGCAAAGTGATGTAGGGTGAAAGTCTGGCTGCTCATACCAACACCTGTCTGCTCCTGAGATTTCATGAGGTTGCTGTGTGGATCTAGGACATTGCTATCACACAAAGCAGTGGTGTTGCTCCCACCTTGAATATGTGCTTCTGCTGGTTCATTTGCCCTAGCACTCATTTGACTCCTTGATGATGCATTTTGTCTAGATAAATTGACAGGAAAATACTCACTGATATAATTCTTAAAATAAAAGTTGTCTTTCATGTAAAATCTCACCTGTAACACTGGCTTCTTATGATTTTATGATCCGAAGACTTCATTGCTCTTCGGAGATTAAGTATGATCTTTCTTTTCCTATGGTCTTGAAGATTGCTTTGGGCATTGGTAAAAAAGATGTCTAAATCTTATCCTTGCTTGTCTCCAACTGTCTGCCATATCTGATTAAGCTCTGTTTGAAGGAATCTTAAGAAAACAAATTACTCAAGTTAAAATTTGACCAAACTCAAAAAGCAAGGCTTTATTTAGAAAGATGAACAAACTGCAGACTGTGCACTTCAGTCATAAGGGAGGGGAGGCCCTTTGACTAACCTGGTAACCAGAGACTGTGATGATTTCACCTGGAATTTTGGTGACATGTATAAACTGTTATGCTCATGTTTATAAAGTCACCACAGATTGTCCCAGAAGAATGCCATTCAGTAATGTGAGCAGTTGGGAGATATGCTTTCCATTCTTTGACTAACATGGACTTTGAAACATGTGGCCTGCAGCTTCAAAGAACAGCCCATTGGTGTGTGAATCAGCACCAGGTCTGGAGCAGAGCTCTTAAGACAGGGATATTTGCCGTGTGCTCAAAAGTAAATAGTCAATATCAAACTAAACAGATGTGCGTGGCTTAAACTGAGGTTATACCGGTATAACTCCATTCTCCTCCATGACATTCATGGTTGATTTACATCATCTAGGCTAGAAGCTTTGGCCTCGTTTGGTGATATGAACTGTTTTGCCCATAATGGGGAGAAGAAGAGAGATTATGGAACTATGATAGAGAGAAATCACGGAATCGTTAGGGTTTCACTCTTGGATGAGGCACACAGCGATTCTCTGGCTATATTCCCCTTCGTGTCCTGCTGTGTGTTGCAGAAACAACCCTGTAATCTAGAGGCCCATGGTGAAGTGCAAAGTTTGGAGGAAGTCCTTCCACACACAAAAACAATGGGTCAGAGCAAAGCAAATACTGGCTCCTTGGACAGGACTTCTTCATGGTGGCTGAGCTGGAGTAGTAACATAGAAGTGCATATTCCTTTGTGGCCAAGTCTACCTCTTGCTGACACTTAATTCCCTAGAACCAAATCAGCCTCATGGGAGCTGAAATCTCCAGCAGAGTCCTAGCTAACATGTTCCATGACTTGACTGTCATCTTGCTCAAAACAAAGTAATTTTGCCAGCTGATACAGATTGCACTTGAAGCCTTTTTCTTCAACAGCCAGGGATATCTCCACTGTAAAGATGTTCCTGTGAAGAACAACCAATATATGAGGTTTGTGTACGTAACAGACTTGCACCCACACAGTTAACTCCCAGTTAAAACCTAGTTTAATTTTTTGGGCTCCAGCTTGGGAGTAAATAGATCATGACTCCATTTACTCTGCTTTATGACTCTAACTTACTATTTCTTAATGTTTCTTTTCCATTTTTATTGGGGATATTGTTGTGGGTTTGGGGATTTTTTTTCCTGCTTTGTAATTGTCACAAGGTTCTTGTATTTATTGACTTCTTATCACATTATTTTCTTTCCTTTGTTTCTGTCTCTTTCAGTAACAGTCTTTTGCTCCCAGCAGTGACTAAAGCACCATGAACATGATCATTCAGTGTCTATTATCATGCAGCAATGACTCAGTCATCATGTCAAGATGACCAAGAGCACAGCTTCTAGTGTCTGCAGAAGCTTCGGTCAAACTAATAATAGCAGCTTTCACCTGATCACGACTCTAGCTCCATCTCTTGACTGATTGTGCTGGTTTTCGCCAGAGTTAATGTTCTTCATAGTAATTGGTGTGGTCCATGTTTTGGATTTGTGATGAAAAAAGTATTGCTAGCAATCAGGATGTTTAGTTACGCTGAACAGTGCTTGCACAGCATTGAGGTGTGTTTTGTTTCTCACGCTGCCCCATCAATGTGTAGGCTGGGGATGCACAAGAAGCCGGAATGGACACACCTGGGACAGCTGACCCCAGCTGACCAAGGGAATATTCCATACCATATGGTGTCATGCTCAGCATATAAAGCAGGGGGAAGAAGGGGGCATTTGGCATTGGTCCTCCTAGGTAACCATTACCCATGTTGGAGCTCTGCTTTCCTAGAAATGGCTTAACACACACTGGTGGGAAGCAGTGAATGAATTCCTGATATTGCTTTGCTTCTCATGCAGCATTTGCTTTATCTATTAAACTCTCTCTCTCTCAACCCACAATTTTTTGCGCTTTTACCCTTCCAATTTTCTCCCCCATCTTGCTGGAAGAGTGGCTCCAGCTGTGTGAGGCTGAGCTGCTGGCTGCTGTGATAACTACACATCAGAGACTGCCAGGACAAACTGAAGAGCAGTGCATGGTTTAAAAAGCATGCATGTGAGAGATAATAGCATCTGGCTCATGAAAAGGGTACTCAGTTCTCCTTCATTTCTTTAATTCCTGCAAATTTAACTTCCTTACCCCATTTCCATAGTAATCCCTGTCAAGAAGAAGCTCTATAACCAGTATATCCTATACGATGCTTAAATACCAGAAAAAAAAAAAGACATCAAGTTCTATATTGGAGAATCCACATAAGTTACAGTTGCTGAAAGACCAACAATACTCAAAACGAGGGGGAAAAATATGATCACCTT
Organism: Daphoenositta chrysoptera; assembly: GCA_013397915.1. Lineage (NCBI taxonomy): Eukaryota > Metazoa > Chordata > Aves > Passeriformes > Daphoenositta > Daphoenositta chrysoptera. Next base: position 599,279 of record VZRO01007797.1, on the reverse strand, counting down.
GTTATCTCTGTAAGTACAATGGAGTACAATGGTATAAAAAGGTGTTAGAGGTACATAGAAGGGATCATTCAGCTACTCTGATCTTAGTTTTCTCTTGCAGAAGGCAGCTATGAAGTAGATGCTTTGAATTTTTGTGAACTAAACACCTACTCCTTATGTCAGCATTCATCATGAATTGCAAAATGCTAATAATACTTTTATACTTTAAACCAGTAAACCACAGTTTGTAGTAAAATGTCAAAATGTACAACTGTAATGTGTCAGAGGGAGACAGCTGAGCAAACATGAGCCCACTACTTATATCTCAGGCCCTGGCAAGAAACTTGCATGTGGGACCATTTCTTTAGAGTTTATTTTTTTATTCCAAGATTTGCATCTCACAGTTTTGAACATAAGTATCTGTAAATTAAAAGCATCCAACTGTGTGTTTGTGTGTGTATGCACCCATCTACATACGTGTGAGTATTTCAGAGTGCAGGACCTCTTGTTTTTAGACCATCACTGATAATCTAGCAGTTGTTTATATTTAAATGAATAATGCTGCTAAGCAGAAGGCTCTGCCTTCTGGAGTCCACTCTTATTTTTTGCATTAGGAACTATCTGTAAATGATTAACACTCTCTCTGGAAATGAAACCTAGAAGAGCCAAGTGCGAGAGGTGCAGGAAAGAATGCAAGGAAGGATTGCAGAGCACCCCTCCTCTGCAGGAACAGAAGACTGGAGGGGCCTTTGGGCTGCTCATTCCCCTGCCATAAAATCAAGTAATTCTTTTAAGAGATGGGTCCAACTTCATTCTAAATGCAGTCTGGTCTTTTCTTTTTTCCCTCCCTTGTTGTTACTCTTGTTAGAGTGTTTCTGAAATACCACTGGCTTGGAAGCATTGTGATTTCCTGCCTGTGTTTACCCCTGTCTGACATGTGTGACTCCGTGTTTCAACAACTGAGCATGTTCACTCAGGTTGTGACGTGGAGAAGCATTTTCTGTGAAGATCAAAGGAAGGGTTAGTTACAGCTAACAGAAGATTATTTGAGTCAGAATGGGAGACAAGCCTGCCTTTGTTTGAAAGTGATGCTGGAGAGGTACGTGCTGGAAGAGACATGCCATTCCTCTCAACTGGTAAAGGGAGATTTTTATATAAAAATTCTTTTGAGGATTTGGTAAATAATGTATTAAGCTGGTTACATTTCTGTCAGGGTTTTCTGTTTTCTGATCGGGGTGGAGTCAGAAATAGCTCATTTGTACTTCAGCAGGACTTTCACTGCAATAACAAGAGGGAATGAGCTTGGCTTGGCGGCACGTTTGTGCATACACGTAGAGGTTGTGTGTACATGCAGAGTGAGACATCTCTCCAAGAGTACTCCTTGTGCCTTGCCCTGCCTGATGTAACTCTGAACAGCACTATTTACTCAGTGGTGCAGATAGCTCCCCGTTGAGCTTGCCTCCAGCTTCCCATAAGCCTTGTGTCACCTCCTTGGCTCTCAGTTTAGGGGTCCAGGGAGCCACATTAAGCAAGGATAGGAACAGCACAGCCTCTCAATGTGAGCCAGACTGTAGCTTCTGGGGATTAATATACCTAGGCTTGGAGTGGTCTGGCTTGGACCTTACCGTGTACACCAGGAATTAGACTGGGTCAAACAGGAATATCCAGAAAGTCTGCTCCTGGGAAGAAACAGAAGTGTATCCCCAAGCCAACTGGCCATTTTGTGGGAGAAGCTGGTCAGGCAGTGCTAACTTGCCTCCCTGTTTCTCCTGTGGGATCTGGAAACTGGCAAAAGTTTATAATCCTATTCTTGCTTTTCCTGGTATGTAATTTCTGCAGTTGCCATGGAGACAATATGTGATGGTACTTGAGAAAATCTTTTTATTAAGATGTTTTCAGCTATGATTGATGTTTTTATACAGTAATTGGCGGGGGTTTTATTTGCAATCTAGCAGGCATTATTAAAAACATGAAATGGTCTTTGAGTATGCAGCAAAATATCCCAGGAACTAAAGTGTCCCAAAGTATCACAGGCTATTTACAGAAACAGTGTAAAAATCCATTCTGCCCCTTCTCCATTCTCCCATTTATTTCTAGTTTTAAGATTTCATTCCTGACAATAAGAAATTGAAATTTAGGAGTTGAGGGGTTTGGTTTCAACTCCTCAAAAAGGAAAAGAAATTGCTACTCATAGTCTCTCAAAACTACCTGAAAGTAGGTTGTAGTGAGATGGGTGAGTCTTGTCTCCCTAGTAACAAGTGATAGGACAAGAAGAAATGGCCTCAGGTTGTGTCAGGGAAGATTTAAATTGTACAGCAGGAAAAGGTTCTTCACAGAAAAGGTTCTCAAAAGTTGGAACAGTCTGCCCAGGAAGGAGGTTGAGTCACCATCCCTGAAGGTGTTTAAAGCCATGTAGATGTGGTGCTTAGGGTTTAGTGGTGGACTTGGCAGTACTGGATTAAGGGTTGGACTGAATGATCTTAGAGGTCTTTTTCAACTTAAATAACTGTCTTTCTAGGCTTGTTAACAATACTGTGGGTGGATATGTTTGTATATAGCCTTAGTAGGCATATCAAAAGTTACTTTAGTTACTTTATTTTACAGTTCATATTCTCCAGCTTTGTTTGTTAACTACTATGTATTTTAATTAAGATAATCAGTGTGATAAATAGAAACAGGATTTCATGAAAGTGATTAAAACATGGGGATAAATAAAAGAGTCGCACTTCCATAGTTCCTGTATCCTCTCAAGTTCCCCCACTTTTCGTAACTTACCAGGCTCTCATTCCAGCCTTTGAAATTTGTCACTTTTTTGGAAAAAGATATATTTTAAATTTGTGAGGTAATGTAGTTACTAAGTCTCCTCTCTCTATTCCTAATAAAGATGATGCCAAATGTTTAAATTCTTTCCTTCTCATATATTGAACAATGTCCTTTTTCTTTTATGTCACAATGAACAAATCAAATGTATTTTCATTTCATGTTCCCACACTGGTAATTGCCCTTTTACTCTTATTTCAGCTGTCCTTCAGTACTTCATATGGACCTTAACCCATATCTGAGTATATGAATTGCACTGTGAAAACCATTGAAACAAGGACCTTGTTTTATTTGTACATCTGTAAAGCACTGAGTACAGCCAGAGCTCTGTGAATAATAATAGCTAAATGATAAGCCTCTTCCAATTCCACATGGTAACTCTTTGAAAAATATGGTTTTTGTTAAGGACTCTGAATTCCTCTTGCTTCAGAGTTAACTCATAATTGGAAGTTTAGAACATGTTCCCCCGCTCTCTTTTTTCTTTTTTTTTTTTTAATAAGATCCATTGAGCTCTGACAAAATCCCAATTATTGGAAATGGTGCATAGCTTTTGAAACAGTACCTGCCATTAAATTTGTTGGGAACACCTTTAAATCACAAATACATAGAGAAATCAAGAAAAAATAGGAATAACAGTTTAACTAGCCTTGATGAGTGAGCCGACAACAGACATTTAAAGTGTTTGGGTTTTTTTCTGCTCATCAGTTCAATTTGTAGGCATAGCAAGTTTCCATAAATAATGGCATATACCTTTTAGTTAATGCAAGTTAAGTTCCTTTTTCTAAGTTTTCATTTCACAGACCTGGCAACTGCAGTTTAATGTGCTTTAGGAAAACACACGTGTAATATGGATAAATTGCATTTCACCATATAACTGAGTCTCCAATGCAGATTTTAGTCTGCAAGTGATAAACTTAGTAGAATTATTGCCAAAGATACAGATTTCAGCCTGGCTTTCATTTGCCACAAACCCCTTATTTTACTTTGACCATAAATAGAGACTTTGTATGTAAAATATTGTTGTAAAATACTATCAGAATGATGTGAAAATGTCCTCTGGTAAATAAGCATCAGGTCCTGCCTGAGTGCTGGAAGCAGGACCGTTCCCAGCCATGCCCCACACCACTGCTGCTCACTTATTTTGAATAGCAATGTGCTGCCACTCCGCATGGCACACAGATTTCTCCTGACTGATGGTTCAAACCTCCTTCCCCCACGCCTCATCTTGTGCAGGACCCTCACATGGCTGGATGGAGATGCCAGGTGAGTGCTGAGGGTGCCTTGCTTGAGGCAAATTTGCCATTTCTTGAACTTGTTCCCTCTGGCAGCCCCTGTGCAGGTCAGTGTCACCCTTGACAAACTGCACAGGGTCACCAGTTTAAAACCCTTTCTGTGGATTGTCAGTTTGTGGATTGTGTTAGACATTGGCAGGTAGCTTATAAAGAACATAATGGTAATGGGGTATATTTTGGATGGATTATTTCAGGTGCTTAAGCAAGGCAGTGAGGGAGTGGCAGGCCAGAGGAAGGCATTCCTCAAGCCTGTTTTGCCACCAAGGAAAATGTTGGCAGATCCACAATCTCAGTCCATGGTCTGTGTACTCAGGGGTTATATAGAAAGGACTTCAAAGTGGGTAGATGACTTCCATGGCTTGTTCCAAAACATATTAAGGTGACATAAATTAAATTTCTGTATTGTTTTTTATTTTCTGGAAAACTTAAGGGCAAGATATTTTTGTGACAAGCCTCATGCATTTGGAAGCACTGGAAGAATGTGTCAACAGTTTGAAATGTGGGGTCTGACAAAGTGGCCTGTATGCTCAGACAGATGTTTCGGTGATGAAGAAACTTGCATTTTATGCCAACAGTTTTGAATATTTAAAGCTCTTTCCTGTAGAAGTCCTTAGTTGACTGAAGTAGTACCATGGCTCTGAAGTTGTGTCTGCAATTGAATTCCCCAACTGAGGTTTGTCTTGAGACTTATGTGTGGGAAGCTCTGCAGTGCTGTGGATTATATCACAACTGGAAACTCAGAGAATATCATGTTTATTACTTATTAAACTGGCTGTTCCACCAGTCCTTTAGCTTCTGAAGGATATTAAATGGCAGACACTGCACAAATAATGAAGCCTTTCACATGATAAGATGGGAACAGGAGGGCTCTGGTGGCCTTCAGGGCAATACAGCAACCATTTTGTGACCTGTCTCCAGTTGCAGGTCATCTTTAATTTATGTATGATTTTACTAGCCTGAGATGTGCTATCCTGTTTTTTCTCTTCTGTTTGAGTGCTGCTGTATGTGATAACCCTGGTTCATTAGAAATTACCTGCTCATTTAAAATTCACTCTGATTTGAGATGTTTGCAATGTACTTTTCCTCTTTACTCCATTTTTTCCCATTATTTATTTAATATGAACATGTGTGAGTATGAACCTGCACGAGACAATTTTGCCATGCTGTAGCTGCATGGTGTTGCTGTACCTTCATCTCTTCTCCCTGAACATGTGATATTTGACCTCCATAGGGCATTGTACTCTGCTCTTAATCTTTGGGGCTCTGCCCAGCTCTGGGTTTGGAAGCCTGGTGCTATCACCTTGCTAAGCAGAGCTGATTATCACCTGTCAGCCTGGAGCAGGCAGTGCAGTATATATGCCAACAGCAGCGCTCAGGTGAAACGTGGTCATTGCAACAAAATGACCTGAGCTATGAGGGTAAGTTTTGAGCCCAGACTGCTGCTACACATTTGCCTTGATCATACACATGCACTGTTTTTTCTTGTGTGCAGACCAGGAGGTTGCTTAAGTTAGGCACAGATGACTGTCACAGGGTAATGATTTTAAGAGAAAAGATGGTAGATTTAGACTGGATACAAGGAAGAAGCTTTTCACAATGAGGGTGGTGAGGCACTGGAACAGCTTGCACAGAGAAATTTTGGATGCCCCACCCCGGAAATGTTCAAGGCCAGGTTGGATGAGGCTTTGACCAACGTGGTATAGTAGAAGGTGTCCTTGCCCATGGCAGAGAGGTTGGAATTAAATGATATTTAAGGTCCCTTCCAAGCCAAACCATTCTGTGATTCTCCAAGAAGAGAACTGACCTTTGGAAGATGGTTTCTGTTCAGACACAGGCTGGTTATCATGACAGAAATCTTATATGTCCCACAGTGATATCTGAACCAAGCTCACAAGTACCTAGCGCAGCAACCACTGTGGTGCAAAAGCAGTTGCTGTTGTAGGGAGGACAGGGAGGACACCCATGACGCAGGGCATTGGAAAACCCACTGCTGGAGATTTGACAAACAGCCTCTAGAGGCACATGCTCAGGTCATCATCAGTACCCACACATGGATCTGATTTAGCACATTATTTTAGATGACCAATGGAACACATGACCTCATCCTCTGCTCACCAGCTGCATTCAAGTTTTACCTCCAGAGCTGGATGGAGACCCTCTTGTGGTCTGGCTTAAGATCAGTGGTGTTTCCTCCCTGGGCTGCTGGTTGCCTACTGAGTCCTGTGCAGTGTTTGTGACCCCCAGTTGAAAATTGGGAGGAAGGAGCTGCAAGGGATTGCATCCAGAGAAGCAGGCATCGTGATAGGATCAGCCTCTGGAACAGAAAGAGCCGCAGAAAGTCTGAGTTCTCTGCTGGGAGTAGCGGGGATTTGTTACAATTACTAATGTAAGTGCAATAAAACGATGGGGTAAATGAAGTGGCAGTTTCTGTTTTCTATTCCCTGCTGTCTCCTTTTTCTTAAATACTTCATGAGGAGGCTGACAAGGCCACTTCTCCACCTCCTCACAAGGGAGCATGTTGTCATTTAAAAAGTACAAGTCTTCAGGAGCAAGAAAAAAGTTTTGATACAGTTGCTGTTTTTTGAAGCTGCTGTGTGTGCAGGATGAAGTAGTCAAACTTTGGGCAAGATCAGCGCTCAGGATTTGATGCTACAGCATTACGGCGTAAGGAAGCAAAACCCATCCCCTCTGTTTGTGCAAGGCCGGGGTGGAGTCCATGAGACAGCACTTCCCCGGAGGGGAAAGAGGCTGCTGTGTCCCTGTAACAGTGCGGATCTCAGCAGGGACGTCTGTGCTGCGGTGTGCTGAGATGCCTCAGCACACACTTCCCACTGGCTCCAGGGAGGTGTGTTCCCAGAGCATGAAAAACACCGTGTGTGTGAGAGCCTAGGACAAGCTGCTGAACACCCACTGGGGGATCCTGGGGAGAGGATGCAAGAGGGGAAGGACCTCCAGTGGCCATGCACCAGAGGCTGTGGGCTAAACTCTTGAGTAATGCTTCTCACTGAACATTTCTTGTACCCAGGCTGTGGCACTGATGCTGTAATAGCAGAGGGAGCCCTCTCACTTCCTGCATTCTTGTCTCTGAATCCCCTTGGACCCATCAGTCATGTCTTGGTGACACCTGGCTGGCAGCCAAGCACTTCACTCGGAGCAGTTCTGTTGTCTGCTTCTCCTGCCAACTCTAAGCCACTACAGAAACATATGGGCTGGAAATGGTTGGATTCTGCTGTTTGGCTTAAATAAGAATATTATAATCGATTTTTAATAAGGCTGTTGTTTCTTCACACTTTTGGGAATGCCTTTTCTTAGTCCGGGAATATCTAGCCACAACAACAATGTCCCCTCCATGTGCTTGCTGGACAACATGTTGCTGCTTGTAAATGTTGACGTGTGACAGTCCCTGTGGCTGGTAGGCACTGCCTGTTCAGAGCTACCCAGAGACCTTCTTGGATGAGTACCATGAAACCTGAGGCTGTGAGCATGGAGTTGGATGGTCCTTTACAGCCTGCAAACAGTTGTTATGCTGGGTTGTATTACCATGACCTTGTTTATAAAAACTGATGGTGTGTTTGTCTTCTCTAGCAAAACCCATCCCCTCTGTTACTTCACATAGAAGTGACCTTCACAGTACTATAGAAGTGACCTTGAATGGGTTTTTAATGCACTTAGGATGGCTTGGAATGTGTTAGAACATTTTGAAAGTGGACAGGGAGTTCTATCAAGTACCTGTTGTTTGACCTTGCTGAAATGGCATCTTTAAATGACTGCTTTCCAAAATACTGAATCCTGCTTGAATGTTTTTAATTTCTTGGCTTCATAGAAAGTTTGCAAATCTTACTGAAAATTAGACAGTCTCATTAGGAAATTATTTAATGAGCTAACACAATACATTAAAGAAACTGTCAGGAGACCTATGTTCCTGGCTGCCCCATCAAATAGTGGATATGTTAACACGTGAGATAATGGTATTCCAATAGGAACGGTCTGATTGCTAATGATTTTCCTTCTGGATTATGTAAAATCCAGGTCCTTTTTTGGGGGAAAAAACTCTCTGGTTTTCAACCTGCCTATTTTTTTCTTTCATGAGATTTAAAAAGGTGTTCTACTGAAGGACAGCGAAACCACTGACACGCCCTTTCCATTCCCACTTGTTTACTACTCAAGTCCTAGTCAACTGTGCAGAGGTATTTCTTACCACTTTACTCACTGCAGCATGAACTCAGTGACTGAAAAATAAAATAATTTGGTTTTGATTGGATTATAATGTACTATGAGAAAACCACCATTATATTGTTCTTCTTAAACTAATAAGTATTTTTGTATTTCTTTGTTTTGTGATTTGCAGACTCAGCTCTTGGGAGTTTTACTTGCTGCTGCTTCAAATTTTCTCATTAGTGTCTCTTTGAATATACAGGTATGATATGGTTTCTCTTTATTCAGAGTTGTTTATATTTAGCAAGTACTTACATTGCAGTTTGGTTTTGGTGAAGTTCAAAATGCAAATTTTGTTGCATTTAATAAACCTTTTCTCTTTCATTAAATGTAATCTAGCAGTTCCCTGCTGTAGTTGCTGGGAGTTGGGAATTGTTGGGAGCTCTACCCCTGTTCTGTGCTCTGACTGCCATACAGCAATAGAAGAAATGTTCATAACTCCTCTTCCTTCTAATGTGCCAGAAGGAAATACCAGCTGTGATTCACATGTGGTCCCACTGAACCTGGGAGGAAGGAAGGATGCTATGAGAGACTGTATCAAAGGTTTTGATGAAGTAAAACAAGATTACATTAACTGGCTTTCCTAGATCAACTAGTTGGGTTACCCTATTACAGAGGGAAATCAGGTTTGACGAGCAGAACTTTCTCCTCATGAAGCTGTGCTGGCTGTGACCAATGATTATGTTGTCCTCCAGGTGTTTTTCAATACCTCCCAGAGTAATCTTTTTCATTATTTCACTGGCACTGAAGTGAGACTGACAGCTGTATATTTTCCAGGGTTCTCCTTCTTGCCCTTCTTGAAAATCAGAACAATGTTCACCAGCTTCCAGTCAGCTGGGACCTCTCCAGATTCCCAAGACTGCTCAAAAGCAATTGAGAGAGGCTTTGCAATTGCATGAGCTAGTTCTTTGAGGATTCTTGGATGAATCCCATCAGGCCCTATAGATTTGTAGGGATCCAGCTGGAGCAGTAGATCCCACGCAAGTTCAGGGTCAGCTGGGATTTGATCATACTCACAGCCATGGTCCTCCAGCTCAGGGCACTGAGACCCCCTTGGTCTGTCATCCATGTTGAAGACAGAGGCAAAGAATGCCTTAAACACCTCTGCCTTGTCTAGGTGCCTGTTTGTGAAGTGCCCATCCTCATCCTGTAACAGGCTGATGTTATTTCTATGCTGCCTTTTGCTATTATATATCTGAAAAATCTCTTTTTATTGTCCTCCACATTTCTGGCCATCTTCAACTCCAGCTGAGCTTTGGCCACACAAATTTTCTCCCTACAGTGACAAGCTGCATCTCTGAATTCTTCCCAGGTCACCTGGCCTTGCTTCCACTGGGCACAAACCTTCCTTTTTTTGTCTTATTTCCAAGAGAAGATCCCTGTACAGCCAAGCCAGCCTTCTCCCTCGTCTGCTTGACTTCCGACATCAGGGAATTGCTGCTCCTGTGCCCTTAGGAGGTGATGTTTAAAAAGTGACCAGCACTGACAGACCCCAGCACTACAAAAACTTTTCCCAGGGGACTTTTCTCACTAGTTCCCTGAGCAGCCTGATGTCTGCTCTCCTCATGCCCAGAGTTGAGGTTTTGCTGCACTTTTCCTCCTGTCAACAAAGATTTTAAACTCGAGCAGTTCATGGTTTCTGTGGCCAAGACGGTGCCAGTCACCACATCACTCACCAGATCCACTCTGTTGACAAGCAGCAGATAAGGAGGGCATCTTTCTGAGGCCACTCCCTGGGGACCTGTTCCATAAATGCATAAAGACAAAGGTTTTTATAATATTGGACCCCAAAACAACTTTCACCAATTTAGCTTTTCTTCTGCAATTAAGATAAAATAATCTGAGTAAACACTATTTAAATCATAAAAGTAATGGGAGGTGCTGCCTTTACAACTGTGGTAAAGGATTGTAGGATGTAATTTATAAAATCCTTTCTGTTTTAATAATTAGAATACATACTCAGTAGAAAGTTAAATTTTTCATTATAATCTTTATCTTGTAGACTTCATTGTGTTTTTAGGTCTTCTAACAAAAGTTTTTAAAGCACAGAAGACACTGTTATGTAAATTGTCCAGAAGAAGTATTTTTGCTAGCTAGTATTTTAGAAGTTGTACAGGTCTCATATAAAGCTATTTCTTGCTTTTTCTGTAAAGGATGAAAGAGAAAGTTGTGGAATATGAAATCTTCACTTCATTAATGCTAGAAGGTTCTTCAGTGAATCCCTCCTATTTTAAACATCATTAGCTGGAGAATCCCATAGAAAGGAACCTTTTTAGCCAGATGTGGTAAGCAAGTTGTGATGACTGCTGCCTCTCCAACATGAGTTCCAACCTGCTGGTGGTGACAGTGCTAGGACAGGCTCTAGGAAAACCTCTGAAGCTGAAGTGGAAAGGTAAAGGTGAAGTGAAGAAAAGTGAAAGTGAAGAGGAAATTCAGTCTAGCTGTAATAATGAGGTTGTTCAGACTTCGTATCTTTTGTCTGCTGGTGGTACTGGGTGTCAAAGTGGATGCTTTGCAAGGGGATGTACTGAGGCATACAGGCAGACTTCTATTGACAGCCATAATCATAACAGCCCTTACTGGATTTGAACTATCAGGTTTTTTCTAAAACGTGGATTAGGGAAACCCAATAGCTCTCATTGCCATTTGACAGAAAGTTTAAACTGAAATTTTTTTTATCCTTGAAATTAGGTTTTTCTCCATTTAGTAACAGAATCTTCTAAATATGAATAATGACTTTCCCTAGATCTCAACATTTATTTTCACACTCATATTTATTTGGCAGGCCAAATCTCTTTCTTCTCTGTCCCTCTCTGACCATGCAGTCCATTATCCTGCTTCTCTGCCCTCTAACAGGGTTTCAGCTAAAGAACAGCTCATCATTTGCAATGTATTTCAGCTGAGTTATAAACAGCCTCCACCTAAATACCATTTGCACACATTACTGTGCAGAAAAGACAGCTGGACAAAGAAGGCTGTGGGGAGTTGCTGAGCTCACCTTCCTGAGTTCACTGCACATCTTTTAAATCTCACTATGCCCTCAAAAGTTAATCCTACAAGAACCTGGGGTGAAAACACATCTCAGGATTCAGTTAAGAACTTGTCCTATTTAATTTTTGGCAGAAACTTGGATTCTTGAATAACAATTTTAATATTATTTAATAATAATTTCATTTGTATATTTATTGGGCTTTTTTTGTTTCCTTGTTTATAAAAATGGAAAATCCTGGATGTTACTGTGAAGAAAAAGTGGCTCAAGTTTGATTGCCTTTTGCTCGTTTTGTCCTTGGAGGGCTAAACTTCTTCCTAGAATTTCATCCCTTGAACACTTTCCACAGCACAAAGCTCCAATAATGTGCTGCATCTTCTCAACAAGAGCACTGACTAAGACTATGGGGTATTACACACATTGCTGTTTGGCCTATAGTCTGTCAAGTAGCCTACAAAGAAGGATGAGAGTATGAGGAAAATTCTTTACAACCTCCCCAGGCTCTGCAGGGAGACTTCTAAAGTCAGATATCAAGTGATGGAGAAAAAAATTTCTTTTACCACCGTTAGCACTGTAATAACTGTATCATTTGATTTCCTTTTTTTTTTTTTTTTTTTTTGACCCATATGCAGAGAGGCTGGAGAGCAATTTGAGAAAGGAAATGATAATCTGCAAAATTAATGTTGTAAACATTGCATTGTTCCCAGTTATGACACTTTCTTGATGGAGACTGCCTGGACTCTGTTTTAGAAGATCGTGTGATCTAAGACAAATTATCATGCTATGTACAGGTTCTTGCTGTACAGCCAGAGAGAAAACAATTACAACTTGTGTCAATGATACCTTCTTCATGTACAAGGAAGTGTTGATGAAGTATTACTTGAGTATATGTTATACCTGTGCCAACTGTTTTTTCCTTTAGAAAATAATGCTTTACTTGTGATCTCCTTCTAAGGTCAAACAAGGAGATTGTAGCCAAATCATATGTTCTATTTAATCAATTTAGAGCCCTCCCTACAGAAGTGATTAAGTGCTGCCTTTTCCATTTTGAAATGCTATTTCTGGCGAGGATAGGTTTCACTGACAGGAACGCCCTGTTGTCTGTTCCCCCTATCCCAGTTTGTTGCCACCGTTCTGATCCTGCCCCATCTCCTGCCTTTGAGAGTTTCCAGATTCAGAGCATAACTGGAGAGCTTTGCTTTGAGACAAGAACAGATGTGTGCAGTGATAGCAAGGAAGCACTAGCTAGTATTCACTTAGCATTTTTCAGGTTTATTCAGAGGCCTAATTTTTCAGCCCTTTCCACCACGGCTAGAAAAGCACATCTGAAGCAGCACTGAGTTAACACAAAGCTCTGCAGCAGCAAGCTCAAAGTCATGTTTAAAAAGAAAACCTCGACACACCTGGAACTTGAAGTTGACAGCCCCCTTAATTATTCCCCTTTTCTCAGACATAAGAACACAATGGAAGTCTTTCTATTCATGCCTGTTCCCAATAATTAATTTTCTAGAAATGCGCTCATCGCCGACTGGTTTGCCAAGCAGAGCAGAAGCCCTACTACACGAGCAAGCTGTGGTGGTGTGGGATTACCCTGCTGGGGCTTGGAGAGGTGGGCAATTTCACAGCCTATGGATTCGCCCCCATTGCTCTTGTCGCTCCGTTGGGATGTGTTTCTGTTATAGGTGAGATGATTTGCCATTTCTTGCTTGGGTATATGCTTTAATCAAATGCTTGCTTGTGGCTAGAGGAATAATACCACAGAAACTGCTGCAGGAACACAAGAGGAAAATGTTAATGTCGTGGTTTGAAAAGAAATTATTCATATAATTACATGAGCTGACAGTTTGACAAAAACTGTCTACTTAAATCAAAGGCTCTTGTAATATATTTCTTTTTCCATGGTTTTGTCTTTGGCGTCACTCTGTGTTCTGCTAGTTCCTGCCCAGGACTGTAACTGTTGCCAGCTCTGCAGGCCCCCAAAGAGGGGGACTGGCATCCTGCTGCATGCACAGAGCTGGGCTCTGATCCTGAGGACCTACATTTGCTGTGTTACCATCACAGCAAGTGGTTTCTGCTGCCTCTTCCCTGCCCTCACCATGATTCATGTTGATGAGGGTAAACTTGCTTGACTCTCCACAGTGTGTGACGAAAAGGGCCTAGAAATTTCCAGAAATGTTTGGTACATTTATGGGCATTATTAGACATGTTCATTTGTTCCTTTATGTACAGATTAATTGGACTTTAGCTGAAGTGATACGATCTCACTCTTTACTTTCATATGGGGTTTTTTGTTATTAAGGTGCTCAGACAGTATGAGATGTCTGTTTCTTTGACAAAGTAACACATTTAAAAATATGTCTTCATGTTGTGCTAGTGTAAAGCAGGGTAGACAGGGCAATATTGCACAGAGACTGTAAAAACAGGAGTAGAGGGGCATCCCGTACAGCTGCATCCCTTAACCTAGTCACTCCACATGCACGGCTGAAACATCCAGGACTGAGATATCTCAACTGTTCTGAATAGGCTGGAGTTCATTTACTTGCTGTTGGCAAGTGATAACATTTCACGGTCAGCAGCTACCAGTTCCATACTTGGAAGTGACATTGCAGTGAGTGATTCTCCATGGGAAGGTAGAAAAGATGAATTATCTTCCCAGTGGACTGCCTGGCTGCAGTGGAAGGAAGCAGCTACACATATGTGGGTGCAATTTAGCAGAGAGAGAGGAGGAAGGAAACTGCAGGCAATTTACTGTAACCTTTAAACTATTGCAGAATTTCAGATATAAAGCCATGTTAGTTCATTATAGTAGGAAAGATTTCTCAAAGAAAGGAATGAGATATTACCTGAGATGAAAATGTAAATTAATATGACATATCCCAGTGTGATTTTTGTGGCAGTAGTTATATCTTTAACAATTGTAGGCATTGTCAGACAGCTCTGAACATCAAAGAATATTGACCAATCTCATTTGTTGCCCAAACTGAATAAAATGCAAATATAGAAAATTAGAAAGAAAAAGCAAAAAGCAGTGAGTAGGAAAAAAAAAACCCTCAATATTTATTTAACTGAAGAAGATGAGATCACATTTAGGGTTGATTTTTATCCGAGCGGATTCCTTCTTTGCTTTTGCAAAATGCAAAGAAACATTGGATCTAATGATTCCTTCATTCTTCACTTCCCGTATTTATAACAAATACCAAGAAGCCATTTTCCTAACTGTTATGTCTTACCAAAATTCTCATCCACTTTTTTTTTTAATGGCCCAGAATGATTATTCTGGGTGATCCCAGAAAGCACATTAATATCGTATATTCCATTCCCATAAATCAGCTGATAATATCCATTTCATAGCCCAAAAACCAGAAATATCTAAAATTTTCTTTAGTCTAGCAAGCATTCCCTTAAGGAAGGGCAAGTAAAAATCGTGCAGACAGCAAATTACAGCAATAACTTCCCAGTAACACTTCCTGCTGCAAGATACTTTCCTGTCTTCTGAAATTAAAGCCAGAGAGAGAGCATCCTTTTAATTTTAAGAGTTCATCATTTAGGCAATGACAAACTGACCAAGTCACATGTGCATCATCTGCTAACAACTGGGCAAAGGGTAGTTTAGGCAGCAGGTCTTCCAATCTGAAAGATCAAGAAATATTTCTCTCATTACGTTGTAACCTCTTTTAAGTGGTGAAGGGTGGCCTTTACAGAGTCTAGCTTACAGGTTTTTTTGAGGTATTGCTGAATGTGTGTCTTTCATAAATTAATTTTTTTTAATGAACAAATTAAGTCCTTGATAACAAACTCCAAATGTGTACCTCTGAACCCTAAGTCCAACCTCCTGAGAAGCATTTTGTTCCCAAATTCAGTGTCGACACGTCCCATATGGTAAGGGCTGACTCTCACTGACATTGGAAATGCAGTACATATGGAGTAGTGAGGAGAAATGTGCTTTGCAGCATGTCTGGTCACCTAGGGGATTCTCTGCAGATCTCTGTGACTCTGGGCTAGCAGGGAAAGTTTCCTTTGCTTGGAAAGCAGGGTTTGGAGGAGGATAAGGCAGACTGGAGTCTCTGCCCAGAATGGATTTGGGCTGTACCCATCATATATCTCCAGACTTCTGAGACGGGAAGCATCTTAAAATAGATGGAGCCAACATCTATTATGCTCTGCTACCACATTTAACTACATTCAACTGAATTTTGCTCTTAACCCGGTATCAATTAAATAATGAAAATTTGTGCCTCTTTCTATTGAGCTGGATGCTTACAGTGTCATGATTTAAAAAGAATACAGCACCAAAGATTATGAATTGGCATGGCACCAGGAGATTTAATTTTTTTTTTTTTTTAATTAAGCTAGAAAAACTATATTTTTCTTTTTACACAGTGGAAGTATTTCTGTGTGTGGTTGCAATGATGCAAGTTCTACATCTGTTCAGGGTTTTAAATAGTTTGAGAAGACAGCAGTTGTTTTCTTCAAGAGGAGAAATTAGTAAATTTTTAATTTAAGAGTGGAGGAGTAATACATGTTTGATGTGATCATTAAGAAACTTTCTATACTTAAAAACTCATGTTTTACACGTAGCTTGGGTAATTTTAGGTTGCAGTGGTTTTTAGCTCATCATCTTGCTTTTGCCTGCAGAAATGACTTGGGGATGGAAAAGGCGAGGAGAGGCCAGTGGAGCTGGAGATCGTTTCTTCTGCAGTTTTCATCATTCTGTGGGGAGTTGTTTTACACTTGACTCACTTAGCCTGACATTGTTAAGATCCCTTTGCATTTTTATGTGCTCCTTGTAAACAGCATTAGGGTGCTTTAGGCTTTGAAAAGTTATATTCCTAATGTACTTTAGGAAGATTCTCAGATACTCTTGTAGAAATGGATTTCTCCCACTCACTGTAATGTAACATATTTGTGGCCCAAGAACCTGGAATTTTGAGGACTCTGTTACTAATGATATCTAGGAAACATCACCAAACTATTCTTTAAAATACTTGATTTGTACTTGTCTAGAAGAAGCAACAAAAGGATTTTAAGAGTTTTTCCTTCTCTCTGCAGTGTATATAACCTATAATCCAGGTTCCAGAATTAAGCTTACCTTAATGGTCTCTTTTTTGATGAGTTTCTCAGGTGGGGAAAAATGTTTCATGTTTTGTTGACTACTTTTCCAGTACTAATCTTTGATCATGTTAGAAATGTTACAGGTTCAGTGTGCAGGACAGCTATCAACAGCTGTCTTTAATGTCTTTCTTTGTATTTAGTGCAGCATTAATATCCATCATATAAATGGGTTTTAGAATGGGTTTTAGTAGTCAATTAGATGTAATAAATTTGTTCCCAGCTGTCATTTGAGCTGCAGCAATTAAATGCACTATGTAGCTCATCATCTCTCCAGATTTTCCTGACTCTGTGGCAGGCTACAATGGGGATGGATTGAAGCATCTTCAAGTTTTTGAGTACTGGGATGGTCCTGAATCACTTCAGCTTGGAAGATAGGCTGAGGGGAGATTTAATTTAAGCAGACTTTGAGGTCATATCTTGGAGTGTGACTGGCAGCAACTGAATCCTCGTAACTTAAGCACTGCTCAACTGATTTATGGCAAAATCAACTGGGTGAACTGAAACTGCTTGATTAGATGGAAGCATGCCTTAAGTTGCATAAAACAGAGTAAATGTTTGGTCTCGAAGTGAAGATAGGTGCACTAGTCTTTGCATCATGTCTAGTTCTTCTCCCTTAGTATTTCATCCAGACCAGTGGTGAAATGGGTACAAAAGTATTCTTCTGGATGGGTGAGTTTAAATGCCTTTACCTGCCTGAGTCTGTTAAGCTTAAGAAAATTAACATTTTTTTGAAAACTATTGGAGAAGACAGAAGTAGTGCGAGCAGTCTGTGCATTTATGAGGAGAGCACTAATCTTTTTAGATAGTACATAAGGCTCATCTAGGAATCAAAAAGAGGAGAAGGATATACTAATATTTGAAGTTATGAACAGTTGGGACAAAAATTATTTTGCGTAATTCTTGACAGTAAAAAAAAGAGGCAAAAAGATTATAAATAGCTTGAGTATGAGGAAAAGAGCTTAACAGTGAAATATAGTGAAATAGTTCTGCACAGGAAAAATAAATCATGCACACTCGAGTTTTTTATGGCTGGATTGGACAAAATACAGGGAATACATACTATGAATCAGTATGTATTTTCTATCTTTTACTTCTTCTGTTGTGTATTATCCCTTTCTTAAAGAAACAAACAAAACCCAATTCTCACTGCAGCTTTCATGTCTAGGAAGCAGAGGAGTTATTTTGTGAGCTGGATTCTCACCACTCATTGTCTGCTAGTGGCAGAACCTACACATCACACTGCTCTTTATTTCTATTTGTGCTGGAGAAAACCTACATATGGAGATAATTGTAAATGATCACTCTCCTAAGAGAATGAGCAGCTGACTGAGCTATGTGTAGCACCATTACAGCCCTTCCTCAAGGCACTTAATTGCATATCATGAAGAAATTCAAAATTTTTTATCATTTTTTCAATTTGCATTGAAATTCACATGCTGCAATGAATAAATATTCATTCAATAATGTGACTGTATGATCATTCAATATATGACAAATATATTCATTCAATAATGAATGTAAACCAACCTGGTTTATGCTAATGTATGTAAAGATGAAGATTTTTAGGTAACAATTAAGCTCCTGAACAAACCCCTTCCCCCATTTCCCACCAAACAGTTTTTATTTATTGTGATTTTGATGTAGTGTCAAATAATACTTTCCATTTGAGTTTCATGAGCATTCAGAAAGAGTCTGTCATATAGATAAAAGCATTTTACAGGACCAATTTACTTCTCAAATTATGGATATTCATATAAGCATGCAATCAAGGCATGGAACAAACTCAAGGATTACATTAGGATGTATTGGTTCTGTAATATTTAATCCTTAACAGATCATCTCCCAGATTTTCTGCCCCTCTCTTGGTCTAGCAGGCTACCATTGTCAGTGGCCATGGGAGTTGGATCTCTGCCTACTTTTGAAAGTTTTACCTTAATAATTAGTGAAAAAGCTAAAAATTATTCTGGCTCACCCCAAAGTGCACAAGTCTTCTCAGCTGACCAGGGATGCAGTCTTTGCTTTGATGACTTGACTTGGAGTAATCCAGGCCTAGGGTTGTGCATGGGCTGCATTCCCAAAGCCAGTGGTTCAAAACCAGCGAGGCTTCAGAACAATGATAAATTGCTTGTTTTGTTGCTGAGCTATTGCCAGCTTACTCCTTGACACAATTTTTGTCTGCATTTTTGTATTGTTGTATTCTATTGCTGACCAATAAAAAAACCCAAAAAACAACAAGAAAACTATTCCTCACTCTGACACAGATCTCAATCTCTATAACTGACTATAGCTTTTTTCTAAAAAAGAAAGAAAGCAAAAAACCTGTTGCAAAGACATATTAATGCTTTTCAGCACAGCAATTGCCCAAGTTCCTCAGTCTATTCACTCATAGTGTTAAACATAATGTTCAATAGTTTATTGCCCACATCGGTATAATGGTGGAGGAGGAGGAAGCACAGTTTCTGTGGAGGGAGAACAAGAGGACCCTGACATGGGAAAGGGAAAATTGGGGCTGAGTGGTAGGGAGTTAAACTTATGCTGTGGTGATGGAATGAAATCAAGGTGAAGGAGAAGTGGGCTAGGAGGAAAGTATGGGGGTATAACATCACTGGTAGAGAGGAAGAGAGGTGGGAAGATGCAAGACACCACACCTGTGATCTGAGGGAGGGTGGGAAAGGAGTGGAGAGTCTGGGGAGTTTCAGCAGATCTGCATTTAAGAACTGAATTTGGGATAAAGTAAGGGCTTATATTCTTATATCTGGTAGGCCTAGTTATAGCCTCTGGATGCCCACTTCCCCTCCTGCAAAGAGTTCACGAGACCTAGGATAACTCAGGTTAGAAGGAACCTCAGAAAGTGCCTAACCCAGCTTCCTGCTCAAAGCAGGATCAGCTTGGAGGCCATCCAGCAGAGAGGAGATGGCAGAGTGTGTGCTGGCCTTTTAGCATATTGTCTTAAACTGCCTTTTCTGGAGGAGTTAATGTCTTAAGCAACCGAGTGCAGCTGAGGTTGTGAGTGGGAGCACAGAGGAGCTAAGAAAGAGGAGCAGTGACAGCGACTGAGAGACGGGACTCCACTTGGTGCAAGCAGAAGCTGATTTATTGATTCCATAGCATGACCTATATACTCTTACAGCCTTTGGGCAAAATTTTCCACTACTCTAGTACAAACCATACTGATCATGTTCCTTAGCAACATTGTCGTGCATGATTTCCTTAAAACAAAACACAATGTAATACATAACGTTCCTTCTACTTTCTCCCTCACACACCTGTTTGGTGTTCCCAGAGCTTCTGGCCCACTAAGGTCAAGATGTCCACATCGTTTATCAACTCTGTGGTACTTTCCACTCGACTTCCCGACTGCATCTCTGCAGAGCAGAGCAGCTGGGAGGGCTGTGGGTTTCTCACTGGGCTCCTGGGGATCACTTTGGTGTTTGTCATTTGTCTCGCCAGCCAGAAAAAGCTGCAAAGCCAGCAGAAGGCAAAATTAGCAAACACCAGCCTGCATTCCCAGGGCTCCTTTCATACCCCTCCTCCCTGACCCATCTGCAACAGGACAGTCAGCTCTTGGTTTCTTTCCTTTAATCTGATTCAAACCTACCTTGAAAATGGAATAATACGGAAGACTATCCCAAAGTCAATCTTCAGAGCTTAAACTCCAGAAAACAAACAAAATAAAAATAAAATTTAAATGTCTTGTTCTCTTGGCTACCATAACTTGCTTAAAATTTAGTCCTGGAGGTAACAGCCAGAGTTTGAGAAGCTCCTGATCAGTCATGTATGTCTTCTAGCATCTCATCAGGTCTGTGTAACTGTTCCCTGCTTACTCTCTTAGGTTTACCCCATTTCCTTTTCTTCTTCATTTGAATGACAATGGAGCATTGGCAGCTTACCCACAGAGACAGTTGTCTTTTGTGTTCAGAGTATCTCCTGGGTCTCATTCTCCTCACCTTGCTGTCATACCTCCCCTCCTACTCCAGTTTTTTCTCTACTCCTAGATGGTCTAATATGTGTTCTTAAAACCTCTCCTATTTTTAGATTCCTCTACATATTACTCTACATCATAAAGAGTATTAATTATACATAGATTCTGTTAAGCTCACGATCTCTGGTGCTTTACCAGCTATCTCTGGAGACAGAGCTTGCTGCATTTGAATGCATTATTAAAGTCGATGACAGGCTGAGGGACAAGTTTCATTATCTGGCTGCATTCCAGCACCTCCTTGTGCCCACTGCCAGCCTAAGAGGTTGTGATCCCCCCAAACTGACACTTGGGCATAACTCATCTTACCCCAAATTGGATGCCAACAGTGGAACTGCATTTACCAGACCTCTGCTGAATGCAGAGAGCCCAGACATGGAGTGCTCAAAACAAACAAACAAACAAGAAACAACAGCAAAAAAAATCACTGAGGTATCAGTCCTTTAAGCAATAGGTCTTTGCTGTGACAGAGACTGTCTAGGTGAGTGGGCTGAGGTGGGATTTGTGAAAGCTATGAGAGCAGAGAGACAGAGCAGTAATTAATTCCTGCACTATCTTGGATGCTGCTGCTTCTTTCCTGGTTTTTGTCCCTTCTTTTTTTTGTCTAAACATAAGTAGCTCTGCTATTACCAGTGTTGCCTGGATACCATCAGTGTCTTCACTCCAGCAAAGTCGTCACTGAAAAATTGAATAAAGAAAACCGGATCAGGCAACTTAATTTCAATGAGGCATTTTCAGTTGAAGATCCTTTTATTGCACTTACTCGTTTTGCAAAGATTCCCATCACTCTTGATACAGTTTAATTTTATGACTTCTGCTATATCTGATTTTCTATTGACTGGAAAACAGAGGCATGATGGTGAATTCCAGTTCTCTGTTTACCTCTTGGTATGAACCTCTCTAGATTTTTCTAGAGTACATATACTAGCTAACCACAAATTAAATTTTCCATGAGAGCAATAGAGATAATGAGGCAAAGATAGTTGTAAAAATGTTGAATTGTTATTTCAAGAATAAAGCATGCTGTAGACAGCTACTCTTGTAGCATCATCCCATGGCTCTGTTTCAATGTATCCGTTCACTGTCCCTCCTGAGCAGTCTTTCTCTGAGGTTTCTGAATGAATCTAACATTACTGATGCACCTCTCACAGAGAACTTTACTCATCTCTTTTGCATAGGAGCTATCCAGCCTCTTTTTCTTCTTTTTAGAAGTAGATGTTGTGTGCTGGAATAGAGCCACGTCTCCCAGTCTCATCCATCCTAAGTTCAAAGCCCTTCTTTCCTCTGTACCACATGTCCACACTGAGCTGCTTACCACAAAACCTGGCCCAAACACTGCTGCTGCTCATCTTCCCATTGCTGCCCATCCCGAGGAGGTAGGACTAGGAGCTGGCAGAGATCAGATGCAAGAGCTGAACAAGAGAAAGTGTTTCCCAAAAAAGAGGAAATAATTTCTAGGACTCACTTCCATTTTTCTCCTTCTTCAGAGAGAGTCACTCTGAAAGACCATGGACAGTGCTCCCATATGGTGCCTGTGTGGGGTTTTCTCCCTGCTTGTTTGCAGATGTCATGACCACTGAGTTCATACTAAATACTATGTTTTTGCAGTGACTTTTGTCTTCTCAATTGTACTGCTAGTACTTTACTTACAAGCCTCTATACACTAAAGACTAAAGAAGCAGAATTTTATTGCTCTATGATGCAATTTGCCTTGAGCAAATCCATACAGTGACTTGGTAGAGAAATGGGGAATGAAACAGTAAGGCTGATCAGTGCCCAGTTATCCTGACATTTCCACATGTGACTGAATCAGAGCAGTTTAAGCAGTGTCCCTGCGTGGGAAATAGGAAGGGTATTGCATCTTTTCAACCACGTAAGAGCCTGCTGGGTACCTCTGAAATCTTACAGAAACTGAGCATTGGTTGGCTGCAGGAATGGACTGCTGGCTGTTTATATCGTGGTATGGTGCAACAACAACACCCATGAGATATGTTTAAACTTGTCCCAAGGCAGGTTTTGCTATAGCACTTGATATTCTAACAAGTGTATATATATACAAAGGTCTTTATATTTCTATTCTAGGTAGTGCATTTATTTCTGTCTTTTTCCTAAAGAAGACCATGAGGGCTGCTGATATATTGGGTAAGTAAGCATTTGCTAATCTAGACATGTGTGCTGCCATATGCTTAGCAAGCTGTAACTCTCACGCAGTTCCCCACCTTCACACTCCCACTTTCCCGAGCAAGTGCTTCAAGGCAGATACTTTCAAAATTGGGAAAAAGTGATAAAAAGAGAGAGAATCTTCAATGCATGAGGAAAAGACTGTATTCCCAAATCCTTTGCTCTCACAACCATAACTCATTCCTTTTTTGTCCTTATTGCTCAAATTTATTTTCATTTTCTATTTTTGCCTTGAGGTTGTCTTTAGTATTATCTTTATGAGTATAACACAGAATTAATAAAAACAGGGAAGTTATTGAGTTACTCATTCAAATACAACATTTTTTTTCTTACTGCATACATATTGCACAAAAATTCCAGCTCAATTTAAAGTGATAACTTCCCTTCTGGTTTTAGTTTTATCACTTCAAAAAACAAATAATCATATTGTCAAGTGTTCAGTTGGGAAGTGTGGTCTTCACTGTAAAATCTGTCAAATTTTTGTCTGTGTCCAAGATTTTTTTGCATATCAAAACTGCCCACCTTGAACACAGTAATAGTGAGAGAAAAGCACATTTCAGGGTTTGGGCTTTACACCAAACCATCTCAACTGGGACAGTGCACCTGATGCAGGGCACCTGATATTTCTGTGGGTTCCTAGCATCTAGGCTTGATTGTCCAAACTGTAGTGAGGACAGCTGTTCTCATGAATGTGTTGGAGAGATCTGTTGGGTATCGTTCCAGGAATACTATATACGATTTATTTAGGTTTGGAATCCAAGTTTGCCAGCTCAGCTGCTATATTCAAAACCCCCTCTCCCTTCACTGATCATGTTTCCCTTATGGCCTTATACACTGTGTGTTGCTTTAACTAGTGTTCAGCTGATTTATTTTATTTCTGTGAGTTTGACTTTGCAAGATGGATTTAACAATGTTGCTACATTCCATAAGAATGAGCTGTATGATGGGAAATATGGTGATGGTTTTGCAAGCACATAAATATAACACAGTTCTGCTTTTCCAAGGGAATTGTGTGAGATAGCAGTGCCAGCAAAGCCCTCCGGATGTGCTTTGTTTTGTATTCCTGAGCCTTGCATTCTGTACTGATTTATAGGTTTACCAAGAATTTTAAAGATTACTTGAAGAAAAATTGATTAGCTAATATCTTCCTTAATCCAATACAGTTTATGATCTTCGGATCAGCTCACTTCTATCTTGATACTTCAATGAACATCTGTGTTTGTCAGTTGGATGTCCACAAGGCAGAACTTGCAGATTTTTATTAAAAGCATAATAATGCAAGTTCGACCTTGAAAAGGGGCCCTGGCAACCTAGTGGCTGAACAGTCTATTGCAAATCATCCTTTTATAGAATAGTTCATAGATCTGCAAATACAACAGGGAGCAGCCAGAATGCTGACATTATGACAGCTTCACATGAGCATTGGACTGGCACAGATGTGTTGCATCTGATGTTTCCAGGGCAGGTTG
This sequence comes from Daphoenositta chrysoptera, assembly GCA_013397915.1. Lineage (NCBI taxonomy): Eukaryota > Metazoa > Chordata > Aves > Passeriformes > Daphoenositta > Daphoenositta chrysoptera. The sequence continues at coordinate 575,243 of VZRO01007797.1, read as the reverse complement.
GTAGGTGGTGCAGATCTCTGTGGCCACACTGACTTTGGAACAGTTACGTTTATTTACACTGGTTAATGATCCAGCTGACTGCACTAGTAGGAAACTTGTCCTTTCAGTTTAGGCTAAGTTTGTGTGATGCACTTTTTGCCTGTGAGAAATACAAAGGATTGATTCTCCTTTGTCATAAATTTGGGTTTAGAATTGACAGTATTTGAAAATGCATTGTTGAGTTGGAACCCTAATTCATATGGCTTTACTGACAGCTTTTTTTACATTTCCAAAACTCTTTGAGTCTTTAATAAAAATTGGAATAGATAGGCCACAAATGCAAGGCAATCCAATTGCCTAAGTACAGATCTGCTTAAATGGACTTACATTTTCTTCTAGAAACTATTTCCAAACCAGCTGAAGATCACGTATGACCATGACTACCAAATACTGTATTGTCACAATAACATGTCCTTTTTTTTAAAGGAGGAACACTGACAGTAACAGGGATATACTTGTTGGTGACATTCGCTCCAGATGTACCTCAAGAGCTCACAGCACAAGAAGTACAGAATTACTTAGTGAGCTGGCCTTTTTTGGTATATTCAGTGAGTATCTGGTTCACACTACTCCCTTAATCAGAAAAACTGGGGTTACCGGGCTTTTTACAGCATTATGAATTAGTGGTAGAAAAACTGCTCCTGAAGATAAATTGTGTGATTTTCATAGGAAAGAAAGTCCCTCATCATCCTACTGAATCCAAGCTGAAAATATGCAGCAACAAAAGATATTTTTTAACTACATGCTGGGGGAAAGTCATAATTGTGCAGGATTAACAAGAGTGGAAAGATTTTGATGTTTGGGGAACTAGAGGGAAAACCTAAATATTGGTACTGCTTAAATTTCCTGTATATGTGTTCATGCCACCTTGTCTGCCTGTACATCTAAGTTACAGGGCTTTTCTGAAATGTGACGGAACTGTGCTTTTAAAAATCAGTCTATGTATGTCCTTGGTCCTGCTTTTTTTCTTTCATATCACTCTGTTTTATTCCCATGTCATTAAGCCTGGCTGAAAGGAGCTTTGTATGGAGCTGAGATGTGAAGGGGTGGCCTGCTTCACTGCCACTTAGGTTAATCTGAAGCTGAGGTAGAACTCAAATACAAAAATACCATTTTGATTAAAGTATCTGTATACAAACTTCAAACACCATAAATCTTCTTTGATGTATTTAATTAACATCAGGAACAAGACCAGAGTGAGTAGGATGAATTTCTGTCCTTCTTTTCCTCTGGAAAGCTGAAAATGTTTTCCTCCAGCTGAATGTAAAAGATGCAATATAGGAGCTTCAGAAGCAGTTTGTTTTTTCCCAGTAAAGAGACTCACTCAAGTTAGATTCTTAGTGCCCAGGCTTTTCTCAGTAGGAATCTCAGAAAGAAAGCCACTGAGTAGACAGCTTAAGGACCTTAATCTTTTAGCCAAACTTCAGACTTTACAGGCATCTCTAACTATCCATGAACTACTGATTAAACACAAATTACATGCCACCATAAAAAGTGTTGATCCTCACTTTCAATTTGTTGCGCATTTTAAACTATCTTTCTATTTTTTGTGCCCTTTGAAAGATCCTGAAAGATGGTGATAGATCTCAGTGGAAGAAATTAATATTCATGCTGTGTAACTCAAAACATGTACTTTCAATCAGGCAGTAGAGAGGCTTTTGAAGGCAATACCCAGCAGTTTTGGGGTATCCAGTGAGGGTAGCTTCAGCATCCACAAGAGCTTCAAGAAGTCCATGCAATCAGCAGAGTAAGAAGAGGGAGTTCAAAATAGGGATGTCAGTGCTCTTTCTTTTCTACTGAGCATCACCCTCTACCATTCCGTTCAGCTTACAGATGATAAAGTAGCCTGACATTTTAGGCATGGATTTTAAATTGTTGATTCACCCATTTGTGTAGAAATGGAGAGAGAAATCTCTCTATCCACGCCCAGTGACACCAGAAATTTCTGTGTGATATACCATTCCAATTTTCTTGAAACCAACACCTTGATGGAAAAGGGCTTTGCCCCACTTCAGGACTTTTTTGACTTAATTTCAGGAAAAGTTTTCAAGAATACAATTGAATGAGTAGGAAGACTGTGCTGTATTCTTCTTAGGAGATATTGAGAGGAGGTAGGAGGTAACCCCTGAACTTTCTTTCCCCTTCTTATCTCTTTTCCCTACCTGAGCCAGCATCTAATTCTATGTGTAAAGCATAGGTTGTAGGGAAGGATGGAGCAAGTACAGAGCAGATCTTCTTGACTCAACAATATATATCAAGTTTTAATTTTTCCTTCTATTCCATGGATTCCTCTGTGTTGATCTTCCTCTGACCACAGAAAAGGGACGAGTGAAAGTCTCCACAAGAGACTCTCAGATATTAGCCTGATTACCCTGGTATGCTGCTGGAAGATCAGGCAAACCCTGCTGTAAACATTCTCTTTGGGCAGGGAACAAGCTCTTCAAAATTGTTTGTAAAATGCCTGGCACAGGTTGGCTGTTGGCATAAAAAAGTGCAGCAGAAGCTGCAGAGTCTCTAGTATAAATATACAATGAGGAGACGATACAGAAGTATAATGGAGTCCAACAGTCTTTCTAAAAGTACCCCCAAAGTGTGTTCTGCTGAGAAATACAATGCTCCAATGGCACAAAATACTCTCTGTGGGTGGTAAACTAGCCCCATGTGGCACTCCACTGGTATATTCTGCAGAAGTAGCCTCTAATTCCCACAAGACAATTTTGAGTCACCTTCTGAGACTCTGCAGTAGCATAATTATGTCTGAGCAAGAATGACTATCCTAGCGTGTTTTTTCCTCTTTTGCTTACATGCACTTTGAGTTTCTACAGAGGACCTAAATCATAGATGAAGCTCTTAGATTTCCCTAAACAGAAGCATAGTAAAAATTGGGTTGTTAATATTTAATCTCTGCAAAATCAGGTTCAAAACATTTCTGTTTTTCTTTCAAATTGCCTAGAATACTGTCCTGTATATCCAGAAAAGCAGTTGAGGCAGACAATGTGGTATTTTGTTCTGGTGCCTTCTGGTAATGCTTAGAAACATGGAAAACATGATTATTAAAAAATGTTGATGAGATGTGAGCTTGAGGAGACCTCAGCAGAGATTAGTTATAATAGCAAAGATGATTGTAAGCAGGTGAAATTCCTTCAATTCCTCTGAACAGAGTATGTGAAGCTGATATAATCTCTGCACTTCCCATTCCTGGAGTTCATATTTATCACTACCACAGCTATCAGTGATGAGAGTAAGGTCTGTTTTGGGTAGGAAGCAGCTGGGGCACCCCAGGAGGGTTCCTGGCTGTGTGAGGCCCTGTTAGGAGCCATGCACTCTGCTTGCAGTGTGACTTAATTGTCATAGACTCTCCCTTGTCTTCTGATTAAAGATGACCTGTAGGTTGGTCACCCAGTGGCAGAGAACCGTGGAAGAACAGTTAGGCTGCTGGGCAGCACTTAGTGAGAGCTAATCATTTGAATTTCCTGCTTAGTATGTGAGACTTGACAGAGCTGAGTAAACTGAAACAGCAGCCCTGAAAGCAAACATCATTTATCTCCCTAGGTTTCTCACAGGACTGCCGTCTCTGGGCCTGTGCCATGGCTGCTCTTGGGGTTTCCCCAGGAGGTAGAGGCAGCCACGCACAGGGACCTGTGCACCCCTTCCAGAGCTGCCATTTGGGACTCCAATGTCCTTTTGATGGTTTTGCTTGGCTGTTTCCTTTCAGATGTGTCTTCTTGGTGGGTTGGTTTGCTTTTAAGCAGGAGATCACAGTGGAGCTTTCTGGTAGTTTTAGCAAGAGAAGAGATGATGAGAAGATGAGGACCAACAGAGGGCTGATGCACAGAGCCAGCTACAATGCTCTGGTTCAGTCAAAGCTGGTGCTGCTTGGCACTACCTGCCACTCAGGGGGTTGGACTGAGGTGGGAGAGGGAGTGGAATGACAGAGCTGCTGTGATGGAGCAGTTTGAGCCAGTGACTCTCCCTTGGCTTGTTTTTGGATGATTGCACAGTTTGAAGTCTCAGTGACAGGACAGGCAATAGTGCTTCCTGCTGCTGCGATTGTCCAGAGGAGAGAAAATGAATCAGTGTAGGTGTAGCTGGCTGCCTGCAGTAGGGTTGTCTCATGGGTTTCTGCACACTGTGGTAACCACACCAAGGGTCTGGGAAGGGTGTTTAGTGCTCAGGTTTGTGCTGGTGAGGGAAGCAGATCTCACAGTGCTGTGTCACCTAAAACCATGGCCCAGTCCCAGTCCCAGTCACACCATCCTGTATGCCCATCCTGAACTGGTGTGTCATGGAAGAGGATACCTAGGACATCTCTGGGACTCCTTTCTTAACGTGGGTGCCATTCTGAGTGGGGAATATTTATTTAGCACAGATTTCTATTCTGTTACCAATTGTTCACTGTTAGAATAGCAAGTGAAGCTACTTGGTGGCTGTTGTAGCTGCAGCCTGATAATGTGATATTCCCCTCTGGCCCTAAGATGTGTTTGCCAGTGGCATGAAGGGCAAAGCTGCCACTTTTACTTCTGCTCTCAACTCCCCTCAAAACCCTGTCATAGTTTTCAACAGGGAGGCCAAGATGAACTCACCTTTCTGCAGACCTTGACGTTTATTGTGCCTTGGTTCCTGATTTAGACATACCCAGTGTTGTGCTGTTGAATAAAGCTGAAGAGGCTGGCCAAGTTACTTACTGTGAGACTGAGGCAAAAGCCTCTTTTCCACCAGCTGGTGGCCCAGTATTCATGTCTGGGTGCAAGCCTGGTGGGGAGGGATGTCAATCTGGAGGAGGATGAGACCAGCACTTCACAAGAGATTGCAAAGATTATTCAATTAGGATTAGCCCGGTAATCCAGAATGCCCCAGTTTGGTTTTGTTTTTTTTTTTTTTAACCAACCAGTTAAATGCTTTATTCTATTCAACACATGTAAAAACAAACAAACAAACAAACACCAACCAAACAACCCTTCCCCCCAACCAACCAACTTTGTTGTTTTGGTTTTTCTAATCTTGTGATAAATATTTGACGTTTTTTAAAGAAAGGTGAAATAAAATCCAAATTTGTGTTCTTCATGTTTTGAAATGCAATTGTCTCTTGGTTATCTTTGGGAGCAAGGGATCCACATGAACGTAAATAAAAATTGAATTAAAGCATAATTATGTTCTATTAATATTTTTAGACATTACTGAACTGGGGAGTGTATAAGTGTGGCAGAGAATTTTAGTGACTGGGCATAGCTGACAGCTTTCCTGCTGCAGTCACTCTCCAAAATGAGAAATGGGCTTCTTACATTATATAACCATCACTAGTGACTCTTCTGTCGCCTTTTTGGAAATTTCATCAGCACAACACCCAGGTACTTTTGAGTCTAGTGCTGCCTTATGGTGGCTGTTAGTTTAAGAGTGAAGTGGCATTATGAAACATAAAATAGTATGCTGATGACAAAATCAAGAAGATTAACAGGTGTTTCTATGATTTGCTTTGTTGGCAAAAAATAACAATAATGAGATTCAGTAATGATGACAATCTCATTTTCTGTCTTATTTCCCCCATTTGATTACTTTCTGACATGCACAAATGAACTTCTCTATCTTCATGCTGTCTCTAAGGCTACCAGGCTTCTGAGCACCCCTTAGTGCAGAGGAGCATCACTCCTGCTTTCACATGTCTTCAGGGCTTCACAGAAGCTTTATGGTCCTTGCACTTGCTGTTTTCTTTAGGCATACAGGGATATTTGGGCAACCCCTTTGGGTAGGAGGCAAAATACCCATGCTATTGAGATGGCAAAAGGCAAGAGTTACTGAGGGAATCTGCAGAGACACATTAACAGCAAGTCAGCAAATTTAACTGTCTATAATTTAGCTGTCATGTGCTATTGAAGGAGCAAAACTGGACCATGCATGGTGTAGGTAAAGTTGCTTCAGCATCTCAACAGATCCTATAGTGTGGTCTAACATGTCATTGAACTTTTCAAGGTAAGCTCCTGGCAGGTACCTGTGATTTGAGAACTGCCACGTGAAATAAATGCTTTCCTCCTTATGATGTAAAGCAGAAAATTTGGACAAAGTTTTGAGGGGTGTTTTTAGTAGGAATGGTGAGAAGGGCAAAGAGGGAAGCAAAAATAAACTTGCACATCACAAAGAGTGTGGGACATTAGGAATACAATAGCTAAAAGGACAGATTGCTCGTTCTTTAGCTAAGTGCTTTACTCTGTAGGAATTATAAACAGAATTTCTGTAAGTATTATTACTGATAAATATTGGTACTTTGGCTGTCACATTAAAAAAAGGTCTTCTCAACATTACCAGTGATAAAATACAGATAGAAATGCAAAAAGAAAGACTAAAGATATAAGAAATGCTCAAAGTTTAACTTTTGCTATAACAGGAAAGATAAATGACAACAGTTGTTTGATATCTCAGTCAACTGCCAATAGTTATTTTTTAGCAGAAGATATTTTACAAAGCCATTTTTCTTTGAACAGGTAGAGCAGCAAAAATGAATATGACATCTCAAAGACTTGGAATGAAGCATTTATTACATAGTTTCACAGCTCTAACTTTCTTCTCTTTTATTTTCAGATTTTAGAAATTATAACATTCTGCATTCTCCTCTATTTTTACAAAAGAAAGGCTGTGAAACACATCGTGGTTTTGTTAATGATGGTAGCACTACTGGGTAAGAACATAATACTCACTTTAATGTTCCTGTCTGTTACTTGATAATTCCTTGTCACTCCATCTCTCCAGATAATTTAGATTAGAGCCATTTCAAAGCCATGTGCTGAAGGAGAATCATTGAAACATTTCACATGATTTTTACTGGGGTCTCTTTGTGAAGAGAAAACCTGATTATGAAACACAGTTTCTACGCTTATTGCTGGGACTATTTGTTTTTACAGACACCCTCAAATTAATATGCTATGTGCAATGGTATTTTGAAACTTTTTTAAAATAACACTTTAGGTTTAGGTCCTGTGAAATTGCACTATTTGAAACTTTGTTTTGGAGAGCAGGCTGTGAAAATCAGTTCTCTAAAACAGAGCAGCTGAAGACCTTGTAAGCGCTCTGTAAACAAATGCAGTGATATGCTGTGACAGTACAACAACTTTAATTATCTCTGAGTATTTGCATTTCATATTTTGCCACCTTTCCTGAAGAAGAACAAGAACTCAGTGGGCCACTGAAGTTTGTTTTCTATCATTGTCACTACAATGAATAACCAGGGAAATATGGGAGATCATTTTATCAGCAGCTTTCAATAAAGTTAAACTTGAATCAGTTTTGAGAAATGTCAGTAGGTCATCTCTAAAGCTCCTGTGCTTGCAGGGTTATATGAAGAATTTTCACCACCCTGTGTGACAAATTCTCCTGTCCTTGTCACTTCTCCATGAAACCCTCATGGCACACCACAAGTCTTTGGTTGAAGTGAGAGGTGCTTGAACTGTGCCATTGAAGTCAAAGGTTATTTTTTTTACTGAGTTCAGTGGGCACATGTATCAGTCTGCAAAGATTTACATTTCTAATGGAGATGACCATGAGGGTTTTGATAAAATAGAATTTCACTTAATTTTGCCAGGTACAAAATTTGGATGTGACTGAATGTGAAAAACCCTCACAGATTTTATTAACTCCCTTCCTTCAGACCCCTGAGTGGTTTCTTACTCAGCTGAAAAGCTCAGACTTTCAGAACAACTTTTTGGGGACAGTCATCCCATGTGTGTTTCCCAGCATTAGGAACGTTAGGATCTGTAGATCTGCAGAAGCACAGAAGGATTTCCACGCTCCCCGCATGAGGCAGAGATGGAAGAGCCCCCAGAGCCCCAGGTCTAACAGCTCTTGGTTTGAAGGAGGGAAGTGTGAGTGTGGCTGTCCCCCCCTCCAGAACCAGCACAGAGCCTTGGAGCTTTGGCAACGCTGGCCTGAGCTGCCCTGCAGCGTCCAGCGCGGCCCTGTGCAGTGTGAAGCACTGTGCATCCTGAGCAAAGGTCCAGCCTCCTTCTGCATAACTGCAAGCCTAAAGACTTCCAGATGTGTTCCTCCACATCACTGCTGCAGTTCTGGGCAGGCCCACCGTGATGCAAGCCCTGGGAGACCTGGGCGTTTGGTCTGTGTGGCCCTGCTGACTCTGCCTGGGGTCCTGCCAGCCCTGGTGCCGCCACTGTGAAAGGGACCCGCGGAGCTGCTGAGCTGCAGCAAGGCTGCAAACCTGTGCCCTGGCAGGCACTGAAGCAGTTCCGTGGTCTGGCTGCAATCAACCAAAAATACATTTTCAGCTGGTGGCTGCTGAGGTTTTTATGAGCATGTGCAGCCTGAGGAAAAATGTGTCGTTATTTCTGCTCTATTAAAAAAGACACAAACAAACAAATCCTGGTTCATGGGAACTTCTGAAATACTGACGTTTCCCTTGAGCAGGAAGCCCAGAACCGCATCTGACTCTGGTTCCTGCAGCTGTCCTGGAGCCTGGCAATCCCCCCAGATCTACACTTAGAGCACTCTAAGTGTGACCTCTCTGCTGAGGAAAGTGATGGAGGTGCTGAAAAACTGCCCATGACTTTGCTCCCAGCTCTGTGACACAGGCACTGCCCTTGGAAGGCCCTGCCTGCCAAAGGGGTGGGTGCTCATGGAAGGTGGTATGTTCCTGGTGGAGTGTTCATACAGATTTAAATTAAATGTAGAAAGGTTTCTTTAAAGAGAGGGCAGCCTTGTGTTTCACTGGATATGCAAGCTGCTTTTACCCACAAGAAAATACAGAGGTGATCACAAAACCTGGTAAAGTTTTGCTTAGTACAACTCTGCAAATTCATTTGGTGAGAATCATCTTACCTCACATATATACTCACTTATCATAAGTTTGGGGGGAAACATTACAGATTATAGTGGGATTTCAGAGTTTTCTGCCCTAACAGCTGGAAAGTGACATCATTTGTCACACTAGCCTTGAGGGGAGGTTGTTCTAACAAAAAAACCACCTTCCTAGGTTTGAAACTTGTTTCAGAGTTGCTTTAATGAAAAAGATAACTCTGCTTCTCAAAGAATATAAACCAACCAACCAACCAAACCCCCTGGTGCTTTAATTTCTGTCTTGTTAAAATTAGAAGGCATGGAAACTTCCCTTTCATCAGAAAAAATATTTAGCAAATTTACCCTTAGCTGGACAATTCAAAATACTCGTTTTTACCTGTTAGTGTTCTTTTAAAATATTAACTTCCCCATGTTAGAGTGTAAATCTCAGTTTTTATGTAGATGTCTTGTTGGGGCTTGAGTGTATTTTTGACTTAGTATCGTAGCATTTGCACCACTGCAGGCCAGCATTTGACCTCTGCTCAGTTTTACAGCTGTGTTTGTTAAACCACTTCACCTGTTTCCATTAAAGAGAGAGAAGTGAAGTACTTCGTGGAAAGATTGTCATGAAAACAGTGAATTTCATGGTGATGAACAGGAACATCACAGGATGTATGCAACTCTTAAACTCCCCCTGAACTTTTGGACTTTCTATAAGAGAAATGCTTGCAATCAAACCCACAGACTTGCATTCATTTTTCTTCCCCCTCCTTTTCCCCCAACCCTTGGCCTGAACCTTTTGCACAGTGCAGGTCTCGTTGCCAATCTGAATGTTACAGGATGAATCAGGCCACTGAAATCCAACACTCCCAAGCTCTGCACGAGGGTGGAACTGGATCTCAGCTGGGGGACGGTGCTCCTTACAATTAATTACCTTTCTTCAAAGGTCATCTCTGCATCCTGACTCTTGAAATTTTTAGGGTTTTTTGAATTTGTTACATTTTATTTGCAGTAATCACAGACTTTTTGGGTTAGCTTCCACAAACCAAGAGCTCCAAAAGGAAATCCAAAGTAACACTTAGCTAAACTCTCAGCCCCTATTTTTAAAGATTTGTCTTGCAAAACCTCTCAGAACTGGCGACATGTATTAAAACCATTGCCTGCTGCCTGAAATTTGTTTGTGGTGATGCAATGGTAGTGATTAAATGGATTGACACTACTGAAATACCCTTTCTGTGGGATAAATCCAGTAAATGGTCTTAAGAGCCTAGCCCCTGAAATGAAGTGCAGACTTCTGTGTTGTTTATCTGCTCCTCATATATATATAACCCATGGGAAGAGTTAGGTGCTTTGGGATGCAATCCCAGAAGTCAACTTTGTCCAGCTCCTGTTTCAGAAGAGAAATCCGGAGGGTGACGGAGTATCACATGCAGGCTGCTATAAAGAGGCATCCTAACTGCTTTGAACAGATAACCAGACCTCTCAGATGTCTCTTGAATACTGTAACACGGGCTCCAAATTATCAGCTGGAGCTAAATAAAGTCTGTGTGGAAGATGTGGAAGCTGTTGTACCACCTTCAGCTGGGAGTCCAGTGTGCTACAAGAACTTAAAGGCTAAACACAAAGCATACTTGGACCTAAGGCCACTGAGCTTAGACAGTTGCTTAGCAAGCATTTCTGAAATCATACACCTGTTTTGGGTGCCCAAATCCTTCCTCAGTCTTATTCTAAGTGATCAGACCTGTGGCTCTGACCTGGATCCTTGTCCTCCCTCACTGATGTGCTGAGGTCACTGCTAATCTGACTCCTGCCCTGCTAATCTCTTCCTTTCCCTTTCAGCATCACTGACAGTCATTGCTGTTAAGGCTGTGTCCACCATGATAGCACTTTCTGTGAAGGGGAAAATGCAGCTAACTTACTCCGTTTTCTATATCATGATTGTTTTAATGACAACTTCTTGTGCTTTCCAAATCAAGTAAGTGAGATTCTACTTACCTACTAGCCTTTACACATATTTTTTCTGTCACTTTTATTTTGTACTAATAATGATTTCAGATACAAGTTGCATTTTATAAGGCAACAAATTCCTGGCAGAGCCTTGACAGACGCATGAATTGCCTCCAGCTGATTGTATTGTTTATTTAAGCTTTATTTCTTAGTTTATAATTGATTGTTATGGACACCCCCTCCTCTCATTATCACCTTCAACAAGGTCTTCCCAAATTTACTTGCCTAGTTCTGGCACAGGTCTTAACACACTAAGTGAAATTTATGCTTATGTAGTCATTTGGGGGTTACTTTTAGAAACCCTTATTGCTGAATAATCAAATGGCCATGTCTACCCTCATTATTCATGTCTGTTCCCCAGCTTTATGGCCCCAGTCTGACTGAAAAAGGGAGTTTATCCCAACTTTCTCCCTGCCTCTGTTAAATCTGCATGTTGCCCTTTGCTATCCTGTATGACTGTACCTTTCAAGCCTGCAGGCCTCTGGTCTGGGAAGGGATTGGGTTTTGCTGCCTTTGCAGATTGCTGGGGGTGGCAGCACGGTAAAGTCTGTCTTGCAGCTGAACAGAGTCTGTTCCCTTTCTGCCTGTCCCCCTGATTCTGGTGCTGATATCAGCCTTCAGTAATCTCATCTAGACTGCTCCAGTGTGAGCCTGAGTAGTTACTTGCATGATTATTTTCCGGTAGAAAAGCCAGTCCAGCTTTTTCATGGCAGAACATACCATTCCCATGTGGAATCAGAAAGTCCATGCATTATTATGCACTGACTCTCTATGGCTGACTCAGGAACTCCCCTGTAACAGATTATAAAGTGATTTACATCCAGCTTGTCTTCACTGGGAGAACAGCTCTGGACATTTAAAATAGGAAATAAGTGCTTGGTAAATAAGAAGCTGCTGAATTAACTACTCCATCTTGTAATTTTTTTCTTTCTTTCTTTTGCTGGCCAAAATTAAAGCAGAAGTGAAACGTCCCCATTTCATTCCCTGGGCTCAGTGTCCCTTTCTCTCTAGTCGTTTGGATGCATTTTCTAACAGGGACAGTGCTGTCAGTCTAAATTTTTCATTGTATTTGTTTTCTCTCTTATTTTATTTGACTGTCATTCATTAGCTCAGAACAGCCTGTGCTGCAACAATCTCCTGGATCCAAGGCTGGGCCTTGATATCACTGTTTTATTCCCTGTGACCAAGTTTGTTGCAAATGGGAGAAAATAATGAGGTGTTTTCAATGACTTCAAAATCCTGACTATCCTGTGGATATGTAGGATTTCTTTATTTTTAAAGCACCATGGAGACTGTTCAACAGTTGCTAAAATAACCACGCAATTATTTTAATGGCTAAAACAGATCCAAGCTTGGATTTTACTGTGCACATATCTTGCAGCAGTGAAATGTTCAAGTGTGGTTCTTTTTACAGGCTTGAATATACTCTGCAGACTCCTGATTTTTTTCTCTGAAATGACCATTCACATAACAGAATATCTACAGGTGCATCCACAATTTCAGCTCGTGATTCATCACTCTATGGGTGACTGTTGATAGCTGTGGTCTCTGCACAAGTGGCTTAATTGCTTTGCCTTTTTGCAGATTGTGCAGGCTGCTCCACGGGCAATGTCTCAGTCCTGCAGGTCTGTGTGCAGGGTATGCTCCTGTGGTCCTGCACACTCTCGCTCATGGTTCTGGTGAGGGTTCATGTTGCCTCTCTGAAGAGCGGGGCAGAGTTTCCGACCCAAGGCGCACAAGTTTGAAGCCACCTTCCTGGACTTTCCTGGCAGGACAGAGTCTTTCTAGGGTGTGATTGCATGGATAAACATACAAACAGGTGTTTCAGCCTGGATTGAGCCACAGCAGCAATGTGGACTTCAGCAAAGTGAAGCAGTTCCTACAAGAACTCTCGTGTTCGTGTCCATGATGCAAATATACCCTTACACAACCTGTTTGAATTAGAGCAACTTGTCCCTGGCTGCCTGCAGGCAGCACTGCTTCCAAGAACCAATGCAGATCGTAAGCAATAATACCCTAGCATTCCTCCCTTATCTGTGGCAGACAAAATTTTTCCAGCAATGCTTCAAAAATATGTCCATTGACAGCCTATGGCTAGAAGACTCCACAGCAACCTTCCTGCTTTCACCTATTAATTTGTACTCTGCAGAGCCAAAACCAGAAAGTAAATTCAGTACATGCATGCTGTCCAAGGCTACTCGCTATTGTGATAAGAAATGGTCACACTTATTGTTAAAGTGGCTTAACCTGACTTAAAGTGCAAGGAGCCTCCTGTAGGCATGAGATGCAATAATGCTTGTCTTGCAGGTTCTTGAATCAAGCAATGCATCTGTATGAAGCAACAGCAGTTGTCCCCATTAATTTTGTGTTCTTCACCACCAGTGCCACCATTTCAGGTTTGTTTCTGATCTTCTTCCTCTACAGAAAGGTTTTCTAAACATCAGGTTTTTAAGAACAGGAACCCTGTGAATAGGAACCCAAACCAGTCATATTTGTCTTCACAGAAAGAAACTTTTCCTAAGTCATAGGTGTTTAAGTTCTGAAAAATAAATAAGTTCACAACTTCTGAAACAAAATAAATGGCAGGGGTGTTAGAACTAGATAATCTTTAAGGTCCATCCCAACTCAAACCATTCTAGAATTCTATAAAAAATAATCAAATTCTAACCTTTCCAAAATAGGTATGTGTGATTTACTGTGCCTCGCTGGCTTACTAGAAGTACCTGCATTTATCCTAGCCTCATACTGACATCCAGTAAATGCATTTACCATGTGCACACCAGTCTCTCCCTATACGAACTGGTAGAGTGATTTTAACAGCCTGGCAAACTACTCAAATGACAACCAGCTGTGCTTCATAGTAGTTAGCATATATTCCATTTCAGGTGGAATTCTGGGTTAAGTGAAGGAAATAAAATGACTACAAAAACTTTTTAAGCATTTAACATTTTATTCTGGGTGAGAACTTTGAACTCAGCATTGTTAAAGAGGGACTGCAAATCTTGGAAATGGTGCGCAGCGTAAGAACATGAGCTGGGAGGATGACTAAGATGCTGTATCAGCAATGAGCCAAAATGATCGTGTTGTTAGAACATTTATGACTCATTTTAACACACGCTGGGGGCTTTCCTGTCATTGCTGTGCAGGAGTTTCTCATGCAGAGCTGCCATTAATGAGAAGGGGAGTTAGCTTCATGCACAGATTGCCTCAGCACCTGTGTTAGAAGAGACCTACACTTTGTGACCGAGAGGAAACTTGTGCCAAAAGGGTGTTGTGTTCCTGTGACCATATGGGGAATTTGGCCTGGTGCCTCCTTGAAAGATCAAGTACCTATTCAGGAATGGCTTAATAGCTTTGAGAGTGGATACACATGCATTTGCACCAGGTTAGCTAAACCAGTGTAGGGCTTAGAAGAACACCCTCTGCTGAATCTTGCTGGGGTGCTCGCAGGAGGTACCTCGTCTCACGATTCCCCCATCCCCAGTTACAGCTTTTGAAGACACAGTCACGCTTCAGCTGCACTGGTTCCCACTCTGGCATTTCTAAGCAGAGCTGTGCTCATCAGTGGTTTAAAGCTAATATACTTGGCTGTTAATAGGGGCAGCTGAGATCCAGATACACATCTGGTTCTGTCACCTCCACTATAGAGGTGCTAATTCCTGGAAGAGGGGTGACCAGAAAGAGCTAGTGATCCCTCAGCCAGAAAGATTTGGCAAACTTGGCTGCTGGAGCCCTCCACTTTGTATAAACATCAGGGACACAGTTAGTTATTGAAAATCTGTTCCCAATTGGAGTTAAGATGTCCACATGGTCTGTTGGAGTAGCTTAACAAAGTCCATGAAGAACCTCTTAGCTGTATTGGTGTGTCTCTGCTTGTGAATAGGACCTCGAGTTTGACCTGCATAGAAATTGTTGCTGACAATGCAAAAAATATGTGCATCTGTGCAATTACTAACCCAGCACATGTTCCAACCTGATTGACTAAATCTTCTCCAGTCCTATGCAGTATCCTGAGAAAGCCTAGATTATGGAATATAGGACATAAAGTGAACACATCACAATGTGTATTAATACCTTATTTGGGATTTTTTTTTGCTCCGTTTAAGCATGACACTTCTCCTGACCCTCCCAGCTGTAATTCATATCACTTGGAAGCCAGTCAAGATGTGCAATTCTTGTTTCTGTCACATTCCAGGGGTCATATTTTATCGGGAATTCCAAAGTGCAGCTTTACTGAGCGTGTTCATGTTTCTGTTCGGGTAAGTGTATCAGCCTAAAATCTGCACTAAGGTTTGTACTGAAACAGCATTGCCTTCTGGAATCTCTTCTTTTCTCAGTAAGAAGAAACCCGCCTTGTTATTAAAGTATTATGGAATAGCCATTATAGTAGGATAAAAAAAACATTAAAGGAAAGATTGATGTCTGTGCTTTGGGAGTTTGGAGGCCTGGGTTTGAATCCAAATATGTAAAAATGTGAGACACTTGTGAACTACTAATCTCATGATGGAATGAAAAAACAGCGTCATGTGTTCCTCCAGCAGGAAGGCGAAGTCACTGCTCTCCACCAAATATCAAATTATAGGGGGTGCTTTCACAGCTGTGAGACATCCCCTCCCATGTTACCTTCCACTGGTGTGTCTGGCTGGTCTTTGCTGCCCCTAGGCACAGGTGATTATATGAGCTGCTTGCCCACAAGGCACTACTGTAATAACTCTCCCCCATCTTCCTGTGTCAAGAAAGACACAGTGTGCCTGCAGAAAAATTCAGAGCACGCTAAGTAAGTTTTTGAAGGACGGCCTAGGTGTTGTGAGAGCAGAAACCTTCTGCTGGCTATCAGCACCATAACAACTTTTGGGAGAGGTGACAATTATAATAATGGGCATGAAATAGTTAAAAGATCTCCTAGAACTGCTGGAGGTGTCTTGCCACAGTGCTGTCAAATAAATGGGGGTGATAGCTACAGACATCTTCATCTTGTGCAGTTGGGCTGGAGTAGGTGCACACAGCCTCTATCTTGTCTGACTGCTGGAAAAGAGACAAAAATGGAGATGAGCAACCATGTATTTGGCAGATAGGAATTGGGGGCTGTGTGTCCAACACACAGTGGATAGAAGATGTGTCCAACCATAGCAGTTTTTCATGGCTCCTGGCCTGCAGCCTGCTCCTGAGACACACAATCAAATGAGAAAAACAACAGAGATGTCAGTCGTCCGCAGCTAGGCTGAGTTGTTAATGAAATTGCACATGCTAGAATGCTAGCCTGGATGTTCTGTGAAGCTTTGCTCAGGGATTCAAATGTTGTGGTCTCACACTCACAGGCATCTGATTAGGTATATATTGCTGGAAGTGTAATTTTGGCTGTGGAGCCTTTGGAACTGATAATAAAGCTTCAGGAGGCAAAAACTAGACTGAAAGAAGCCCAAAATAAATTTATAGAGCTGCCAGGAAGAAGTGTTTCTTTATAAACTCAGCAACTTGGGTTTGGAAGTCCTTGAAAAAGAAACGTGGAAGGAAATTCTCATCTCAGATGCAGTGAACTGTTTCTAATGATACTATGCCACTGTTATTTTGCAGGTGTCTCCTATCTTTCATTGGTGTGATTATAATTGCAAGAAATAAAAAAGAGGAGCATTTACAAATTCCTTTTATTGACTGTGGACATATTCCTGGTAAGTTGGGCTTTTTTTCTGTCTCTGTTTAAATGAGGTATCAGGCAATGGGATGACCTAGGAGAAGTGAGTCACAAATGTGCTCTAGTCATATTTAATAAATATACTGTTCCCTTAATTTCTATTCCTGTTCCCAACAGATTTTTTCAAAGAATTTTTCAGGGTTTTTCCAAGCTATTGTTACAATCAGTCAAATAAAAACAGTGATTACTGGAGCAAAGAATGTTTAAATGATGGATTGGTGGGGAATTTGTTGTATTAAAGTTCTTCACAGAGTTGTTGTTTTTTCCTTCTCTCACCACATTTCCTTAGGACAAAAATTGACAGGCAAAATACAACCAGATTCTCAGAGTTCATGCTATGGCACACTGAATAAAGAAGATGACTTGGTGAAAAGGCAAAGCTGAAAGAAGAAAGCACTTTATGTGCCAGTTAACAGGAGGAACGCCACTGGAACAAGGATCAGTAGCACCTTTTTTATTGAACACATTCAAGTATACATTGAACTCCTATGTATGTTGATGAGTCATAGTATTATTTAATCCTAATTAATTTATCCCATGATTGTACCAAATTGTTCTAAAGATAAAGGAAGCCTTAAAAAAAATGAAATAACCATTAATGAAATGGAATATTCTCCTAGTATCAATGCCTCTTGAGGACATTTTTAGAGTTTTAATTGCTTTTAAATGCAGGAAGCACAGAACAGGATTATAAAAACTCCCCTTTGGAACCCCTCAGATCTGTGTAAATGTTTAAAGAAAAAGGTGAGAAATGAGAATTTTCGTAAGTGATTTCAAAGTATTCTGCTATATGTATAATCCCTTTTAAACCTGTTCTTTCCTGTTCAGGAGTCAAAACTGTGAGCATATATGCAGTAGACACAAATAGGTACACAAAAAGAATTTTGTATTATGTGTAGAGGAACAATCCTAATTATCTCCTACCATCAGATCAATTCTCTTATCTTCCAAGGAAATAAGTACTTGTGTGAGGAGCAGGAAGATAGTATTTGCCATAAACCAGGCACGTGGGCACATGCACACATTTGAGGTGCCCGGCCAAGGCAGGACAAGGGTACTATAGTTGACATTTTACATCCTTCCAGAGAAGTCCTGTGTTTGGGCTGGACTGGGCTGGGCTCTGCAATCTATTAGCATAGTCTGGTCTGAGTTTTAGCTTCTGCTTTCAGCAAAAGAAGGTTTTAGTGAAGAAAATGCATAGTTCTTCAGAGGAAGTGGAGTAGCCAGGATCCCTCTCTTGGTATGGCTTGGAAAAATACCCCTAAAAAAGAAAAGTAGGGCAACTCCTGTTACCACTGGTAATTCTGCATGAGGAAAGGCTGCAAAAAACAGGACCACAAAGAGTCATGGTAACTGTACAGTTTCCCCTTCATTAAATGGTAGTGTCTCCACACTGATTTGAAGAGCCAGCAGTGATAGGCATCATGGCAGTACAGACTTTGTGTTCAGATCTGGGACATCTTGGTGTCCCTCCGTCCCAGTGTCCCATCAGAAAAGCTTCTTCTTGGCATTTATTGGGGGTCCACTTATCCTTGCCTGGTAGTACTGATCCACCTCAGGCAGCTCTGTGGGGGTCAGACATATCCTCTGCATAAACAAGTGAAAGTGCTCTTGAAAAATGTTCACATCTTGTTTAGGATTGAATAATCTGCAGTGATGGGTAGGGGCCATAGACTGTGTATTTTGTTTCAGCTCTCTTTTTTTCTCAAATAATTGTTTATTTAATTTTAAAATAGGTGCAGCTGAAGATTCATAAGACAGTTTTATTTCAAATGCTGCAAAGCACATAAAGAGCTGCAGTGTTTCGTGTGCAGCAATGTCCCAGGAACTATGGCATCTGGGGACTTGTGAAGTTGTTTCTTAATATGGGTCTTTTCCAGCTGACACAGGACAAGACTCTGTGTCTGCGCCTTCCTTGTACCAACTGCCTGGCTTGGCCTTCCTTTCCCACCTTACATCTTGAGTTCAAGTTTCTAAAGCTTAAAATAAAAAAAAAGCACATGACTTTCACAGGCTTTCTCCAGGGAGTAAGAGCATGCCTCTCTCTTTCTTTTGCAAGTCAAATTTAAGCTGTTGTCTAAGTCTCAAGTGAGAGTATGTGCTAAAGTTGGAAATAAGAGGCCTACAGGTTTTCATTCTGTGACCTGGGAAACAAATGGGTGAAAGGATTTGGTATTGTTGCTTTTTTAAATGATTGGCCTTGGGCATCTTTCTGAAATCTGTTTCCATGGCTCAGGAGAGCTGCAGGAGGTAATAAAGGTTACCAGGTGTAGGATTTTCTCTTTAAAGCAAGAAATCAAATGTAAAAATCTGTCAAAAAAGCTATTAATTATTTTAAATTACTGTATTTCTTCTTGAACAATGCTTTTTTTTTCTTCCTATGGGTTTATTTAGAAATTAAAAGGGTTAAAATGTTTTATTTTAACTCCAGTGTATTTCAAAATAATTTGTGGACCAAAACACTGGTAGAAATTATGTGCAATTAAAAGTTGTGATTTGACATAATCTTTGAGTTGTGAACGTGTTCCAACTAATTAATGTATTACAGGATTGGAAAAACTCAGTGATGAGAATTCATTACTGCTCTGCCAAGAAACAGACATGACTTGTTTCAAGAATCAGTTTCTAATCAGTGTTATTTTCAGATTCTGCTTGCCATACTTAGGTTGCAAACACCACAGACAAATGCCTGCTAGAAGAAAAGCCTTTGCACTGGAACAAAAAAACATCTCTGGAGCCCTTCTCCTTTATAATGAGTTCGTTTTTTGCAATGGTTTTCCTGACATCAAAAATGTGAGCCAGATAATAAGCTGCAAAACTTGTGCCTGCAGACTGAATTTTCCTGAACAGGTCCTCCATGGGATCTGCAGAAATCAAACCAGGAGAAGGTGTGGTAGGCAGGCAGTGTCTCACGTGGTCCCTCAGGCTCCAGCTTGGGATTTTTGACAGGCCAGGACCAGCAGGACTCATTTAGTGCTTGTTCCACTGCTGGTCACGCTGCAGCAAGAGATGAAGTATTAACTGGCCCTGGGCCTGGAAATGGGAGCTCTGGAGTAGAGCGAGACTGTTTAATTTTTGCCATAAAATATCAGGATGCATTTACCAACAGTTTCAGCTGGCAAAAAATAAACGAAGTTTGGACTGGATTTGTCTGTTTGCCCCTAGGAGGGGCCTGGTGTTTACCTGGCAGGCTGATTGCCTGCTACTTGCTCCAGCCCAGCTTTTGGCAGACTCAGGTTTTGCATGTAAGGGGACTGGTCACCTAAAACCAAAGGAAAGAGGCCAAACTTTATAAGGGCTTGAGTTTCTGTGCTTTGAAGCTGTGGTTTCATGCACCTGGCAAGCTTCTTGAATGGATCAGCACTGCCAAAAGGCTCATCTTCTTTTTCCCAGCTGTGAGGTCCTGTGGCTTCCTGTGGCCAGTTCAGCTCACCCATCCTGCAGAAAGCATCTGCATCCTTCTCCTTGCTGGGATGGCTCTCTGAACTGAGCCAAGCAGGCTGACTGGAGCGTATAGTGGGATGGATGTGAAAAGGGGGAGAGGGAGCGAGACCTCTCTTGCTTTGGTGGAACTGTAATATTTCTTTCCTTCTGAGGCAAATCTCTATATAACAAGCATTCTGCTAAGATCACTTTTCTTGTATCACGATGCTCCAAATTCAGCTGAGAGCTTCTTGAAGCACTTTTAAGTGCCAGAGTCCCTGGCTTGTGTATGCTGAGGGATGAGTGGCCCCAAGTGGGACTGGGATAGGCAGCTTGTGGCAACCAGCAGTGTCCCAAGGTCAGCTAAAAGCCCGGACACATGTCTGACTACAAATTAATATAAGGACTAATTTTTTTATTTTCAGTGACTGTTTGCAATAAGGTGTATAAACAGTGCTGGAAGAATGGACTGAAAAGTCTTCTATACTCAAAATATTCTCACCCTTGCAGTCTCCTTCCAAGCTCTCTTTATGCAGGATTGATGGTTGCTTTCAGAGAAAAATGTTGCCTTTTATAACACTGGGGTGCAGCTGATTAGACTGAGCTGTCTGTCAGTATGCCCTTTTGTTACTGTCCTCTGAGGCTTGACATTTTTTCTTGTTCAAATTTGTTTGTTCATTCCTTCTGCAGAAATCAGATGGACTGTGTTAGCAACTAGCTGAAAGGAGATAGAGGCTAAGTACCATAATTATTATTGGAGAGCCAAGCTGGAAGATTTACAAACTGAGGCCACTTCAGGAGCAAAAGATAGAGAAATGTTTAGTGCTCTTGATTCTCAGGAGTTTGAGAAATCCTGAGTTTGCAATGTTTTGGGGTTCTGGGAAAGAGTCAGGGACATCAGTGAATCAATAGTGATTTGTTGTGGTTTTAGTTAGGGTTTTGTTTCTTTATTTATTTCCCACCAGTTTGGGAGTGAAGGATGATTATTCTCTGCCTAGAGAAGCAGAGAGGAAATACGACATTCCCTTGGCAGATGGGAGATGTTTCAACCTTTTGAAGCTGGGAAATTTGTAGAGGCACCTCCCAAGCACCTGGCTGATGTAACCCTTGAGTTATAACATAAAAGGAGGCAGCACTGGCAAATACATCACTACATGTTAAGCACTCCTGACCATGTAGGAAGGATCCTTGTCCTTTTGCCATGTGTTAAATCTGTTCAGACCACATGTAGCCAATCTGGCCCCTGAGGCTGCACATAAACGTATTTTCGAAACATGCTAAATGGAATGCCTTGAGTGTCATATCAATGCCTCTTGGGCATGTACTGTCTTTCGTGCAGAGCTCTTGCTGGGTCTTCCCTGTAGGGAAATTAGACTGTGTGATAGCTATACCACGCAGGATTGCTCTGATAAGAAGACAGAGTACTGCCAGGATCTTCCCATGATCTGGGAAGCGTTTATAGACAGTGTCCTACAAGGAAGTTGTATTAACCTGCAGTCTTGGATTACATTCCCTTTACTTTCTGAATCCCACTAGAGTAAGCATGGACAGTATTGGTATCCACAGAAGCAGAACTATTAGCACCTCAAGAATGTCCAGGCCTACATAAAGGGTTAGGTGGCTGCTCAGTAGGTTTTTTATTTAATCTAAATCCCAGTTTTGCAGTTAGGCCCCTAAAGCTTGTCCAAGACTTTCCAAGTGCATTTCATAGCACAATTCTCCATCAGTATTTTGGTTGCTAATGGACTCAGGCATCCGTCCCAGGGGAATTTGTGTCAATTCACAAGGTAGCAATGAGAGGGACACTGTTGGGCAGGAGACTCAGAAATGTGTTGTGGTCACAGGAGAGTTTGGCATGAGCACAGAGAAATGATTCCAGGGGACCAGTAATCTACAGTGGTCTCCTGGGCTCCTTTTTGACAGTGTCAACAAGGCACTTGTTGACAGTTTTCAAACTACAGCTACTGTAAAGGAATGATTAAACAGGTGGTGCTAACACTGACTGCTTTACATGAAGTCAATATATCACTCTGGTCCATGGCACTAATACCTTAAACATGAAAAGTGGCCTGTGGCCATTGATGAAGGAGCCAATTTCTGTACTTTGCTAAATCACTTTGGGAAAAATAGAAATGATTGATTTAAGCCTCCAGCACAAACATGCACTTGCCAACTCTCCAGCTGAAGATTTCCACTCTTGGAATAGGCATTGCCTTGCCTAGATGAAATCTTTGGAGTCTGCTGCCAGGTCTTTTGCCAGAATCATTAAACTGGTTGAAGTAACAGCACTGTCATTTGTCTTCCATTTGATAGCTTGTGGGCATAAATCCAGAGCAGCATGAGCACAAGATCAGGAGTTTTCTCTCCATTTGAAAAAAAAAATTTAAAGTTTTTCTTGAGTTTCAATAGCATGTGTACCAGGTGCAGAGATTTATGCTGTCTAATGCTCTCCAATGCCCTCAGCCAAAAGTAGGAGAGAATGCTTTCATGGCACAGAGGCTGCCAATTAAGCAGCTCTTACCTGTCATGAGTAAGGTCATGACTGGTAACACATTGTACAGCAATAGAATACAACAACAAACTACTGGAGCTTCTATTGATTTTTCAAGAACTGCTGTTCTGTGATTTACAAGGCAAAAGAACTGAGGAATTTAATTTACCGTGACTAAGCATCACAGTTACCCATGTGTTTATTTTTTCCTGACAATATTTAACAGTTAACTAACAACATGTCCTGACAGTACTGACTGGATTCTGGGTGTGTGGATGTGTTGTAGGACTTGATTCAGTGCTGTGAACAACGGAGGTTGTTGATATAAGAAGGCAGCTTTATGTCATCTGGCCTGGCCTCCTTTACAGTTCAAGTCAGGCAACCTCCTCCAAGCACTTGTGTGAACCCTTTGACCCATCTACAGAAGAAGACAGCCCATCCTCTCCTACTAGTCAAAGCAGAGGAACCACCAATGCCATTACTAATTTTTACTAGCAATGAGTCATTGTTTGCTTTTAAACTCTGCCTTATGTCTATTTTAACTTGTTTAGTCGGCAGCTATTTGTCTTTTGCTAGTGGTTTAAAGCACTTGATAAGTCCCTTTAGCAAAATATAGTATGATGGAGTTTTCACTAAGCCAGAGAGAAACCTTCTAAGTCTCTCACCATCAGATATTTCTGTCAGCCCTCAAATTGTTTTCTGTGGTTGTTTTCTGCTTTCTCTCCATTTTTCCAGTGTCTGCATTTGGCCAAACACAAAGTAAGAATCAAATCCTAGCAGCACTGAAGAAGTAGAACAGAGCAGGACGAGACCCAGCGTGCCGTGGTTGGGTGCCTGGCTTCTGCCCTTCCCACAGCTGCAGCACTGCCACCCCTCCAGGGAGGTGCCTACACTTTGTTTTGACACTGTAATTTATCGTCGGCTGTTCTGCACGCCCAGAGATGCAGCAGCCTCAGTTATTCTCAGTGATTTGATTTCTGACTCATTGCTGAGGTTGGTGGTGGTCCAAAGAGTAGGTGTCCCTGCTCAGAGGTGTCCAGGAAGTCCAGCACAGCAGGAGACTTTGAAAGCCTCTGGCCCAGGGTCTGACACAGATATGGTGGCACCTGGCAGCGGTAACAAGAAACATCACAGAGCTGCCCTTTCTTCAGCACCTGAGAAATTTGAGACCTCAGCCCAGATTTGGGAGGAGGGTAATTAATTCATTGACTGTTTGAGGTGTGGTGAGTAAATAGGCTCTGGGAGGAGTGCCTGGATGTGGGGAGACCCTGCCCAGGTCAATTGGTCTCTTCTCAAGGATGGTGATGGTGCACCAGAGAGAAAAGATGCTGATATTTGACAGATGCTAATATATGCCAGAAATGTTTCTGCTCTCTCTGTCCCTCACTGCTCACGGCCTCAGAGTGAGCCTGTGTTCTGAAAGCAGCAGTTGGGGCATCTTACCTCCAAGAGGACACAAGCATCTGGCAATACTGATTGGGACATCCAAACCCCAAAGAGTAGTGGAGTGTGCATACCAGTGTCTTTGGATCATCATTCAGGTGATCAGCCATTTACTCAGGCTGTGGATCTCCCCACCCTGAGGTTCCCAAGGCTCCTCACGGGGTCCAGCTCCTGGGTGGACCCTGTGCTTCAGGTCCTACCTCTCCCTGAACAAGGAATGAGTGTCCCCCAGCCATTTGGGGATATAGGATTTGAAATACATTTGCACTGGAGGGAATATTATGGTGCTTTTACAGCCCGAGGTGCTATGTTAAGCCACAGAACAGACACAGCTATTTTGCTGGCAGCTTTACACCATGAATAGTTTGGATCCAGTGCTCTGAGGTGTTTAGGGTGGTTTTTCTTGGTAATTTCAAATGAACAGATCCCTAATGTCACCTCAATTAGCCTGAGATAATTTGTGGTGGAGTTTTTCATTAAAAAAAAAAAATTCTTTTAGTAGTGAAGTCTTTGCAAGCGAAAGACCCTGTCAGAGCACTTTGAAAGTGATTACAGTGACTCACATTTTTAATGGCTTTTTTTTTTAATCTCAAAAATGGCTTCTTTCCAAATAAAATCCTACAAGGCCTCATATAACAAACAAGGGTTACTGCTCTTTTCCACACATAACATGAAAAATATCCTTGAGCGGAGCAGGCTGCAGCCCATCTGCTGCAGCTTGGCCGGCGCGCGGCGCAGCTCCCCGGCCGTGGCGCAGGGCTCGGGTAAGGAGAACCACCTGCTTCCTGCACGGGGTCCCGCAGCCTCCCCCGCGCCTCCCCGAGCAGGAAACCCATCCAGAGGGCTGATGGGGGATGACAGCTCTGGCACTCCCTCTCGCTGCATTTGTTCTTATGCCATTTGTTGTTCACTCAAGTGCTCCGTGGACTTTCGTCTTCTTTTCCATCTAGACTAGAAAAAGGCAGGCTTTGCCAGGGATAAATAGACTCTTACTTTCCTGTCTGTTGCGCTCCCTTAATCTCCAGCTGCGGTCAGCAAAGTCTTCATTTGGGAACCCGAAAGGGCACCCTTGAAAGGACAGGGCAAGGAGAGAAGTCTTGGGGTAATTTTGCCAAGGAGCAGTCTGAACATCAGCCCCTCCTCTGTTATTCAGGGTCTGATGCTGCACATACTTAACTGAGCTGAGCCCTTCTTGTTTCCCACTTATGTCAAACAAGTACTGACTTTAATTCCAGAAGCATCCCTGACATGTACTTCCCAGACACATTTCCTAAACACTTATAACACAGACAAACTGTAATTTTGCAAAGACACTGCTGAGTAAAAAATGGCATTTCCCCCAAGCTGCTTGCCACCACGCTGCAGAGCTCTGCCAGCTGAACGGCCCAAAACCAGCACCATTAGACTGCACATGCTGAGCATCCTCTCATGGATGCTCTCATCCTCATCCCTGTCCGTGAAGGGAAACCTCTGCTCGTCTCAATCACTACTCAAAGCAGATGAGGGACCATCTGCATCACCCATCCACCACCTACACTGGGAGGGTGCCCTGCAGCCCTGGGCCCAAGAGGTGGGCATGGCTTCAAAGGATGCAGCACTTCACAAAACAAATGGCTTTCTATGGCCTAAGTGAGGTCAGGGTACACACTGCTCCAGGTACCTCTTAGTGGTCAAAACATTACTGTGAGGTTTAAAAGTCCAGGTTGAAATCCTTTCCCAGTCTGAACTGGAGACTATTAGGTTGTCCTCAGGAACTGGAAGAACTAGACTATTAGGAAAAGAGGACTTTGCTCAGCCTTCATCATGCTGCAGTGCTCTGGAGGGTGCTCTGGCAGCAGTTGATATGGCCATCAGGACAAGATGCTTCTTTCCTTCTGCGTTAAAAAGAAGTTAAATCCACTGCTGTTGTTTTGCTAAGAAATAAACAGTTTTCACTACCTTCTTCACTGAAGTTAAACCATATTGTTAAATTCCCTGATTATAAATAACCATCAATGGCACTCTGAGGTAAGCTCCTCATATGAAAAATTTCCTCTCAGATGGGAAAAAATTGGTACTTTTATGATCAGCTCAAAATGTGATCTTACAGAGAACAAAGACAGTGCTGCCAGTGTGCCCAGGATATTTGCCTTCTTGAAACAGTGTTACTGCAGAAAAAAATGTTTGTGGGTATGTGTGGTTAACTGCATACTTATGTGGCACTGATAAATATCTCACTTGTACCAGCCCTATCATGTGTTTGTTAGAGTGCCACATTCCGTGCCACTCAGTGCTCAGAGTGCACTTTTTTATTATTTCTTTCTTAGAACTGAAGTTGTGCAACATGCAGTGAGTATCATTGAAACCCAGAAAAATTAGTTATTTACGACGCATAAGTAAGTTTTCTAATGCAAAGTAATATCACTTCTTTAAACATGTCATTAACCATTGGCCAAAACAAAATGTATCATGTTTATCTGGCCAAAATTGAAGCCTATGTTAATTCATCTTGTTATGCTAAATGTTGGCTTTAAACACACCAAACCACTGGCAGAGTGAGGTGGCAGCTGGGCTGCATGAAACAGGCAACACACACTTCAGCAAAGCACAGGTTAAGATTATCTCTACATCAAACTACAAAAATAGAGTAAAAAAATTACAGGAATGCTCCTAAATCTGTTTAGGCAAATGCTGGTGCTCACAGACTGCAGAAGCCACAGCAGATACCAGAGTCTCTATGCTTTCCTTTAGCTGTTTAATAAGTAATAACCAAATTGATGGGGTTAGCTGGGGGGTTACTGGGAGGCATTCACATTCTTGCCTTGAGCCTGCACTAACAAAATACTGTGTCCCAGTACAGGTAAGAGACTTTCTTGAATTCCTGGCTGCATGTGGATAGTGCAATGTTCCCTTTAAAAAAAAAAAATTAAATCAGGTTAAGTAAGTATAGCTCTAAAACCTGGCCTCCTCCTTTCTGGAGCAACTACTCCCTCTTCCCCGTGCCCTCCATTTTCCTTTCACAGCAGGACTTTGGGTTATTTCTGTGTCCCTGGTGATGAAGGAGGCACCAGAGCTGTCAGCAGACAGGGCACCAGTTTTAGTTCTCTGTACACATTTGTGTTTGACATCGTCTGCTTACAGTGTCGTCCTGAATCCGTTTGGGTCAGCCCCAAACGCAACATGCTTGAGTGCTCAGAGGCATCTGGGTAGGGCCCATGGGTGTGTCTGGAGTACAAATCATTCACTTAGGTAAAGGGCAGCTGTAGAAGCCAGAAGATAAGGGGCTAATCTGTATGTCTCAAACACTGATAGCCAGATAGTTATGGAGCCAACCAAGGATTGTTGGTCATAACCATGCCTGTGAGAGGGAACAGGATGTGGCTGGACAAGGGTGGCATACAGAGGTAGGGCAGCACTCTTCTGGGACAAATGTTCTTATTCTGGCTCTGGGAAATAAGCACAGCACAGCAGAATGCAAGCACAGGAATGAGGCAGAGAAGTGGGCAGAGACTGTCAACCAGAGGTCAGTCGAGTAGAAGTGGATCAAGACCACCCAAGCCCCCGAAAGCACTCTGGCTCATTTCCAGAAAGGTTAGAAAGAACAGAATGCTCATAATAACTAATTTGCATTAAAAGCAATAAATTTAGATTCAGGGTGGGAAAAAAATGTCTGTACAGGACCCTGTACAACCCATCAGCTGGATCAACTCTGGAGCCAGGACTGGTGATTTCTTTTCTCTTTTCTTTTCTTTTCTTTTCTTTTCTTTTCTTTTCTTTTCTTTTCTTTTCTTTTCTTTTCTTTTCTTTTCTTTTCTTTTCTTTTCTTTTCTTTTCTTTTCTTTTCTTTTCTTTTCTTTTCTTTTCTTTTCTTTTCTTTTCTTTTCTTTTCTTTTCTTTTCTTTTTTCTCCTTTCTTTCTTTCCTCTTCTTTTCTTTCTTTCTTCCTTTTTTCTTCCCTTCCTTCCTTCCTTCCTCTCTTGCTTTCTCGCTCCCTCTCTCTCTCTTACTCTCTTTTTCTTTCACTCTCTTTCTCTCTTTCTCTTTCTTTCCTCTCCCTCACTTTAGTCTCTTTCTGTCCCTCTTCTCTTTCACCCTACCCCTTATTCAAAATCCACCACAGTGTGTTTATACTAGACTAACTGGGAGTAACACAGCAATTTCCATGCCAAGTGTATAATTTACTAATAAAACATCATAAGTTTTTGTGGACCCTCTGACTTTTGTTGTTCCTTTCTGAACTCAGGCATCTAGGAATCTTGAGTGCTGGCCTTCCCTTAAGGTGGGACTCCACAGCAGCATGAACAGAAGAATAAAACGGCTTACACGTGCCATGAAAAAGTGTCTGGAATTACAAAATTACCAGCAAGTTCTGGGAGAAGTAACCAATGGAAAAGGCTCCAACAAGCTTTACAGTAGAAATAGCAGGAGCAAGAGATGTAACTAGTCTTAGGATGGAGCCTGCAGAATGGATGATGTGTTTGTGTGCAACAGCGCAGGAGCCCCAGGTGAGGAGGTCACTCCCTGCCCTATGCTCCGCAGGCTGATGGAGCTGTTGGATTCAGACTTGGCTTCCTGCAGCCACAAAACTGTAATGTGAACTTCTGTCCACAGCAACAACCACCTCTTCTCTTTATAGTGGAGCTCTGAGGAAAGAAAAAGTCTTGCGTTTGAGTGGAGGCTACGCAGTAGCTGAGATATTCCAGGAGGGACATTTATATTAGAAAGGCCAACCTGGCCTGATGCAACAGTGGTAGTAAGGGCTTCAGCAATATCTGAGGTGGTGTCCAGTAGACAAAAAGAGTGCAATAAATTAATTTTAACCCTGGTTTTATTAGTAGTACTGTTGTATCTAGTATGCTTCATTCATGAGTATTAAGCACCTGGTGGAAGATGGAAGCCTGATACAACAATCTGTTATTGACTCTAAAGATTACAGAAAACACCTTAGGCAGGTATTTTGTGTCTTCACAAATAAATGAAATAGTGGACAGACTTCTCCAAAGTAGTGCTTCTCCATGCTCCTTAATCCAAAGTTCCACTAACTTTTTTGAGGATTAAGCTGCAGATGGCTTGAGCAGTCTTAATGCAGCAATTTTCATGAATGACCAACTGAAGATTAGGCTGCCCTTTGAAAATTGTGACAGCGTGTGTGAGAGTTTGGGCAGTTTTGGGATGGGGGAGACAGTGGGGAGAGTTGCTTTGTTTTAGAGTTATCTCAGAAACCATTTCAGAAACCATTTTCTGAGGTCTTGCAGAAAGGGATGGTCCCCAGAGCAGAGGTGGAGAAATGCTCTCACAGGGCAGGGACACAGTAACATCTGAGAGCAGAACTGCATTGTTCCCTAAAGCTGCCAGGTTGGTCAAGGATTGCTTGGACCAGCAGCAGGTGGTTAGACCTCTCCATTGTTATTCACAGCTTTAACTTACAGCAGAATAGAAAATAGCACTCTAATTGTTGTCATAGGGAAGGAAATGTTTAAACTCAGTGCAAATATAACCCATGCTGGTCTGCTGCAAGCATTCTTGGAAAGTCAAAGATCAAGGATCTCCTGGTTAGTCCCCTGAAACAGAGTATAAAATCAGAGCTGATACAGTCAATCCCTTATACTTTCTGACTGATGTCAGTGGTGATCAAAACACACAAGAACTGAGAGGGAGTGCAGATTTGAAGGACAGTTGCATCAGCAGTCACAAATGTAAGACCATCCCAAGGAAAAAAGGTGGGGGGCTCTAGATGATAAGGACAGTAAATGTATGGATCCCCGAAAAGAGCCAGACTTTCAATGGGTTTCTTTAATTTTCTGGATTGGGGAGTAGCCTTTTAAGAGTCTGGCAACATTTTCTCAGTGCAGAAGAGGTGCTTCAGAAATGAGACATATAAGGATGTTCTGACTAAAAGCAGAACTCTCTCCCCCATCAAATTTCCTTTCAAGTAGTAATAAAATGTAAATATTGAAGTCTCCTCTACTTACAACAGTCCTGCTTTTCTGTTCTTTTTGAGGAGCACTTAAGAAAGACATGTCTTTTTCCTTTGTCTGTAGGAAAGCAATAAAATTAGAGTCATCTGAAAAATACTGGCATTAGGTCAAAAAAGGATTAGGCAGAAATATGTCAGAGAAAAAAAGAAAATTAAATATTTGTCACAGTTTAAGATAACTGAATTCCTCTAAATGAGTAGCACATTTATTATGAATGTCATAATTTTCAAAGGTAACCTCTTAAAAAGTCAATGATCAACACTCACATGGTTCAGAGTCTGTACAGAAAAAAAGTATTAAACTTGGAGTGTAATAATCACTGCTCTTCTCTCTGCCCATTGCTTTCTTTAAATAAGAGTACATGCATGTGTGTGTGTGTGTGTGTGCAAAACAACATAAATCTATCAAAGAGCAGGACTTGCCTGCACTTATCGTGCTTTGCTAACTCCAAAATATATAATTCTGAAAAATGAAAAAGTCTTGCTTCTCCCTGACAGGAAGAACTTTCTTTTTTCTGCCTAAATCATCACTTAAAACATTTTAGGACTGAAACATGACTAAACCTAACCATTTTCATTTGGAGTTAGCATTTTCCAGCAGGTTTGGGTGGTCAGCTGTGATCGTTTGGCTTCTATGAAGCCATTTGCAAAGAAGAAAAAAGAGTTGTAAGTGATTTCAGTTTTTTTCAAAGATTGCTTTCTTGATAATGTTATACAATAAATCCCTAAAAGCTGGTTTATAGGCCAGATCCACAAGACAAACAGTGAACAAATTGGCCTGTGCTAGGAAAGCTTTCCTAAGATAATTAAAAACAACTTGTGCCGGCACTGTGAGAAAGAAGACAGCTTTCCAAATGTTTATCTTTGAGCTAAAATACAAGTCCCAAGTCTGAGTTTGAAAAGCAACTGAAAAATTGTTGTCCCTGGTGAGGAGCTGATGTGGGGGGGTAGGTGGGCCAGGCTGTGAGCACCACCAGGTGGGACTGGGGCCAGCAGGTCAGCTGTGATGGGCCCGGGAGGGGCTGGGCAGGGACCTCCTTCCTCTGACACATTCCCCTGCTCCCAGAGGCACATCCTCTGCCAGCTGTGTCCCAGCCCCTCCTCACACCCGCACCAGCACCTTTAGCCTCTCTGTTTGTTTCTCCCTTTTGGTCCCTCCATCCATTAGCACCTATGGATGATCATGCTGTACAAGTCCTTTGCCTCTCCTGCATTTTCTTTGGACCACCCCACCGCTGGGATATCCAAAACGCTCTTTTCTTTGCCAACAAATCCTTCTCCTGTTGCTTCACTTCATGTTGGCTTCATGCTACTTATTTAGGCAGCCCTAAATAACTTTAATGTAACGATTTACATGAAAACCTAGGGTGAGAACAGAGGCCAACATGGTGAAAAGGCTTTGGTTGAAACCTCACTTCCAGTCCTGAAGGTCACTTCCTAACCTGAGGAAACTGCTGCCTCCTGATTCCAGATTTCCTAGTGTTGCAGTTGCCTGCAATGTGGTGGTTTTGTGTATTTTGAAACATTTCCTTCACAAGAAGAAAGGAAGCAAAGTTCAGCCATTACTATATGAGCAAGAAGTGGAGGAAAAAAACCCCTCTCCTCCTTAAAGAAACATACTCAGACCTTTTCCCTGCCTTCCCCCACAGTCCAAGCAGGACTTAAAGCAGAAGGCAGTTTCAGGCAGTGACATTTGCTATGGAAGTATATCCATGGAATGCAGCACAAGGCCAGGTCCTGGAGGAAACTTTTGTTGTTGATTGGGTAGTTACAGTGATTTGGATATCACCTAAGGAACGTGTGAGATTGGGTGTTACTGTCTCAGTCACTCATTCAACCTGCACCTGGTACATTTCTGTGCAGCAAACACCACATACAGGACCATCATCCCAGAAATAAACAGTCTGGTAGGAAGCCAAAGGTCTGGAGAGGAGGACAAACCCCATGCCCAGGGTGAGCTCTTGCTATGACAAAATTGTTAGTAGAGGTCTCTATAAGCCTCAGCCCTGCGTGTTCAGCTGTTCACTGGCTGCAGGTGTGAGTTTGGACAAAGCTTGTGGGCTGCCTCCTGCTCACTGTGTGAGTTCTTCTGCTGTGTCACCTGCAGAGGCTGTTGGGCTACAAAAAATGCACCGAGCTCCAAAAATGCAAACAAGTTGGACATCTAACTAGAGAACATGGTCACAGTGGATTTAATTCTGAAGATCGATTTTTTGGAGAGGTAGGGAATAACAGAGCCCAATAAACTACACAAGGGTACAGTAAATATTGGCCATCTCTTCAGAGACCTTCACAGAAGAGTGACATCTTTGCACAGGAATCATCTCTAAGATCTGTCTCTTACTTTTTTTTGGTTAAGAATGGCATTTTTACTTAGTAAATACCTGATCTGTCCTCAGTGTATATTGTGCTACTGAACAGCTTTATTGCCACAGGAGATGGCACAGAGGCAGAGAAGCCAAAATCTCTTTAGGGCCTCTGAGATATTACAATAGCTGTATCAAGAATAGCATATAACATCCAAGGGGAAAAGATTAAAGGACCATACTTGTGAAAAACATTGTTAAGAAGAAGTTTCAGACCAGCCTTGTTTGTTGCATGGTTAGCAGCTACAGCTTAGGCAGTCATTACTGCTACAGCAGCTCTGCAGCCCTTCCTTGCAGACAGAGCAAAACACAAATACTGAAGTATGTTAGAGGTCTGTAGCAATATGGGAAAGGGCCAAAATGGATGGTGGCAAATAGTGGGGAAAAGGTCATGAGAAAAAAAATGAGGGAAGTAAGTTGTATTAAGCAGAAAAACAGGGCATGACCCTACCATTTGGCAAAGTTACAGAGATGTTAACCTTTGGAAATGCTATTAGTTCATTGCTGCTGGAAAGTTGGCTAGAAAGGCAACACTCAGGACTGACTCAGTTCTAGGGTTTCTGCTGTGCTAAGCACAGTAACACATGAACACACCTCCTCCCCTCTTGGAGGCACGCTCAGAAGGAACAGCCACTAAATACTGTGTTATTCCTAATGTTTTGCTACCCTAGGCAACCAACCATCAACTCCACTCGGCGTGACATAGCCTGCAAGAACTAGATAGTCTAGAATCAATTTGCTACTCCAGTTGAGTTTGATTTTATGATCTTAACACTTGTCATTTTGGGAAGGAACAAAACATTCACTGTTCCCAGGGTATGTAATGCTACTGGGAAGCCATAAATTTTAATTCGGTGCTTTATTTCCCTCGTGAAGAGATGTTGTTCATATGTGCTGCCACAGTTGGGGGTTCCTCTTTTTTTCCTTGTCCCTTCATTAAGTTGGAACGCACTCAGAAACACCACAGCTTTTGTTTCTGTCGATGATGGATGTTAAAGTGAGAGTTTTGGTCTGGTTTCCTTGGACTAGGAATTGTTCCGCATGAAATTTTCTACTGGATGAGCTGGCACCCCTGGCTCCCTCTCCAAGCTCTGCCAACCACTATTTTTTTTTTTTCTCTTCAGCATTCAGCTTGAATTTGAAGTGGCAGGATATAGAGATTGATGGTTTTATTCTTTAGAGGAAAGGAATCAATTCCGAGTGCATGCTGGAGCACCAAAGAGGCTGGGGGAAGAGAAATGCTCTGCCAGTTTATCCAAATGTATTTCAGGGATTGAAAGTGGAAACAGAAAACCTATTAAAAATATTTGTATTTTTTATGTTAATGAATATTTAAATTTATTGGAAAACCCATCCTCTATGGAGTCTCCTGTAAGATATATTGCTTCATATTTGGAAAAAAAAATACCTGGATGCCTAAAAACTTAGAGAAATTATCTGCTTTTCATTTTTTCCCATAGTATTTTCAACTTGAAAAAATATTACCGTGAGAAAAAAGGAAGGTACATACAGCAGAAGGTTCAGTTAATAGAAGGATGCCTACAGCAGTCTAGGAAGGAAGACAGGTGTTATACCAAATGAAATTTTAATGACAGAAACCAAAGTTCAAAGGACAATCTTTTAAGGGTTTTCTACAATTTCATGTTATGGAATAAAGGTGTATCCTGTCTGTGAGGTCAGAAACCATGTTTAGCTCCTGTTTGAGAAGGAGACTCAAGCTTCAGTCAGGAGATTGGCTGAAGCTTCTAATATTTTTCAATACTCAGTGGTCCTAGCATTTTGACGACTGAAAAGGAGGAAACATACTTGTATGTTTTTCTCCAAGTCTCAGTCCCTATAGAGTAATTTATGTCCTTGAAAATATGCAAATTAATTTTACAAATGGATTTGGATAAGAATCAAGTTTTAATGGTCATCAATTTCATGACCTTGCAGATAGAAGAGGTGACCTCTCTTACTGCTTAATAGACTCTGAAATACAGCTGACATGTGGAGTTCACTATTCTCAATGGTGAAAGGAAGTTATTATTTTTGGTGGGTTTTTTGTTCCCATCCCTGAAGACCACATGAAACCTGGCTACTGTCCTGGGACTTGTAGTTCAAGTTATTGTCTTTATAGTCCCTGGAGTTAATCTAATAGCCTGGGATTTTGACTGCAGAAAACATTTGGAGAAAAATGAATTTAAGTTGTATTTCCTGCATATTTTTGATTGCTGTTTGGCCAAACTAACAGCTTCCCCCCTTGTGCTGTGGGACAGTAATCTTTCAGCTTTTGATGGTCTTTTACAGAAGGAAATCTGAATAAAAAATAGTGTTTCAAAATAAAGGCCAAGATTTACTCAGAATAGGATCAAAGCAGAATTTAAAAGACAAATACTGTTTAAAAGACAAAAGCTGTTCCCTCTACTGTGGTCTTTGCCGCACTTCTGCAGGAAAGTTGTCAAAAATGAGCTGTTTCACACCAAAGGGCAAGGACACAGAGTACAAAATCATGGGTGGAGCCAGGCTGGACGGGCTTTGAGCAACCTGGTCTAGTGGAGGTGTCCTTGCCCATGGCAGGGGGTTGGAACTAGGCAGTCTTTAAGGTCCCTTCCAACCCAAACCATTCTGTTTCTATGATTTTAAAGATGTGTGAAGCCTCTTCTGTTCCTCAGGCAATCAAGGAAAATTATTTGCTCCAAGGGAAGCAGAGATTTCAATGTCTGTCCATTAGGAAGCCTCTTACCCCGTGTGTTGTGTATTTGCCCATGTGCAAACACTTGCACACAACATCCTGTGCCATGGGTGAGCTCTGGCTTTGCACAGCGTGTTGTACCAAAAAAGGGCTTGGTGGCCGATGACACCACAAACAGGCCTTCAGGCAAAGAAGGAATTTTTGTTTTCTGGATATTTGAGCTGTTGTTGGATAATCCAAAAAGGAGTAAAACTTATCTTCTACATGTCTACTTACCTAAAAAAGGAAAGGTTTTTTTTCTTTTTTCTTCCTGCCCCAAATTTAAACAGATTGCCAGGATCAGGATCCCTGAGCTATTTATTAGACTTAACTTTCTTTCTCCAAATCAAAGGACTCCAGAGTTTTGCATGGGAAGGACTGGCTTCCACAGCTTTTGACAGAGGGTGCTGTCACACTGCTCCAGGAGTAACTTCTACTGAGGTTGTTTTCTCAGGCTCCAGGGCGTGTCCCACTGGCTGCTGCTGGACCCCAGCAACACCCCATAAACCTCCTCTGTCCCAGCTTCAGGTGTGGGCAGACTTCAGGGGATACAGAAATCTGACGTTTTGGGGTTGCAGTTTTAGAAATTGTGCCACTGTGTGCTGCCTATTGGCATAAAAGTAAGTTCTTAAAGACACCAACAGAAACTACACCTATTTTTTTTAATAATGAATTCTAATGAATACAAATAACTAATGCCTCAAAATACAGTAGCTCAGTGAAAGCCCTAAAAAGACTACGAGAAACTACAATTATTCTTTTTTAAGACATTCCTCAGACTACTATGTACTAATGCTCATTTTCATCTGCTTCTCTTTGAAAAAACAAAACCAAATGGTTACAGTTCTCAACCAATTTCATAAATTTTTGTGTCTTCATTTGGAACCTCCTTCATGTATTTGCCAACTAATTTAAAAGAATTATTGCATTGCAAAAATATTCAGAAAACCTGGATGCAATTGATTCCTGTAAGACACTCTGTCCTACAGGAAAATAAATTATCTATTGTTAACCCTTTAATCCCTGCTGGCCTGTACCAAAACTACTTCCACATGCATCTTAAAAAGAAATCAAAAATCACTGCATTAAGCAGCTGCCCATCTGAAAAGTGTATTTTTAATTGCAGATTTACAGCTTGTTTTTCTGTGTATGCACTCTGGGTTTTTTTCAGTGCTAAGGAACAGTTAACAGACTTCGATGTATACGATCCCTCTTTCCCACCCAACCCAACTCATTCTGAGCAATGGGCTTTGCCTGTGGGTTGGAGCTTTCTTGGATGACACCTGGTACAACCCAGGTAAGATTTTTATAAGTATATGTATGGTATTTATAAATAATTACAACTGTAGACACACAGGATTCATCACTAGAGTCACAGTTAAAACAACTGGGGTGTCTCTAGTGGGGAGAAGAAGGGGGCTTATTCTTGAGGTGGCATTTAAAGTCATTTCGGAGTAATAAAGCTCTAGATAATTCAGGCTTTGCCTGTCCACATTTGTTTTTATTTCATCCTTTTGTTAAAGACAAAAAATTAAAAAGCCTTTAATATTACCTATTATGAAAAAAGAGATCAAAGCCAGAAGAGAAGTGATGTGTGAGAGAGCTTTGATGGACACATGGGTTTGCAGGTGCTTGAGCTCTTCCATCCATCACAACCATTTTGGTCTTTTTTAAAAAAACATATTTTCTGGCCTAAGAAGCAGGATGCTGAGAGAAGGACTGAGCTGAAACAGCTTTCTCATCCTGGCTATTTATTTGATCTTGACATTAAATGAAATATTGAATTGCACCGTCCTTTCTAGAAATTGCAGAAAATCTGCACATATTTGGATCATGAAATTTGAGCCACTCTGTTCCCTCAGACTGCTTTTTCATTCTCTGATTTACTCTTGCTGTGTCCTGAATGTCTTTTTGATTTTATTTCTTAAGAACTGGACTTAGCTGTGCAAAGCTGTCAGAATAGCAGCATTGCTGTAAGCCCATGACGAAAAGACAGCTAAAATGTGTCAAGCAAGCTGATGCTGGTAGATGTTACGCACAGCTTGGAGTGTCTAAAAAAATGTTTAAAAAAAAATCATTCTGTGCAAGCACATTTCTACTGTAGAAGAAATGGAATGTCTTTAAGAGACCCAATGCAATAAATAAAAGCTGTGTTTTGTCTTTTGTCACTCCACCTACTTTGCAAACTACCTTGAACTCATTATTTTGTCCAGTGTCAAGCTGGCTCTGACTCTCAAAGCTGCCACAAAATGGTTTCAGCCCATAGCCTCTGTCCTTTCCGAGTTCTCATTGTTCCATACAAGTTTACTTGCTCTTTCAGGGATTTGACAAGACCAGTGTTTGCAAAGAACTGTAGTACGGCTGAGTTGAATTTGCAAGAGGTAAATTGTGGGTGCTGTTAACATTGCTGACCTCTGGGAAGATCATTTTGAAGCACGGGATTTTGGGTTGGGGTTTTCTGTATGTTGTATTCTTGGAAGATAGAACAATGCTATTGCTTATCTGCTCTTCACAGTCTGAATGCTTCAGAAATCTGCCTTTGGTGGTTTACTCCCCCGAGCTCTGTTCCTACTACCTCACATAGACATGAGAATGGATCAGGTTTGACATATCTGGCTCTTCCAGATTTAGAGCACTGAAAGAAAACTGTCATGCTGCATTTGACAACTCTTCGTCTGTGTATGCCATGATCCCCCAAGGCTTCCATCCCCATTGAACAGTCTGACACCCTGTCAATTATTTTCCCAGATTTGTTTCAACAACCCCAACTGCCTTTCTGCCAGGTAATTTCTTCCATTACCTAACAGGCTGCTAAGCAGATTGCCCTGAACATCTTTAACAAACACACAACAATCTGGCCCCAGTCCCACTTCACTCCATCCCACAGAGTAATCACCACCCTCCTCTGCAACCTCATTTTCTGGATTTCTGATGGTAAAGAATGTGTATCTTGGAGACCCTCAGCTTGGTAGGTCCATTAGTCTCTGTGCCTGTCAACAGAGCAGGAACTGCCATGGAAGTCATGGTTCAGACTGGGAAAAGACCCTTCACAAGGTGAGTCAAATGCAGCATTTACACAGCTGCTCTGAGGGAGCCACAGAAAGAGCTACAGGAGCAGTGTGTTACCATTCAACCTCCTCACCGTGCTACAGAAAATGCCAAAATTGCCTTCTGTGCTTCATTTTAGCTTCCAAAAGCTCTTGCCAAGCACAGAACGAGAGCTAAGGGTTTGTGCTGGCATACATTTTGAGAAAGTTATCGGGAGGACAGCATGGGAGCCGGAGAGCTTGTGAGAGCTGCTTTCACTAGGCCAGAGCTTCCTAGGTTCCCAAAAATGCTCATGTATCACAGCCCACAGGAGCTGATCCAGATGCTCTGGGGTCGTTAACCAACGTGTAGCAACTGCAGTAAGAGCAGATGTGTGCTGTAAGCTACACCTGATTCAACATGATGAGCACAGACATACTGTACAGCTGATGTACAGATAACACAGGTTTAATTATCCACAGTTTGATTATCCGGTGTTGACATGGTTTTTATGACTAAGTCACCCTTGAGACACTTGGAATCTGGAAATCGCAACCACAGATAAAAATTTCCTTGCAGCTACATAAAGTCACAGTACTTTTCTGACAAATTTTGGCTGAGAGTTTTGAGCATTTTTAACTTATCTGGTTTGCAGTGTATTTTACAAGGAGTGAAGTCTTAAGGCATAAATCACTGACTTAAAGGAAAACAACTGTGTAACAATATTACAAGATACACAGAACAGGATGCACTT
Source organism: Daphoenositta chrysoptera (assembly GCA_013397915.1). NCBI lineage: Eukaryota > Metazoa > Chordata > Aves > Passeriformes > Daphoenositta > Daphoenositta chrysoptera. The sequence goes on along the minus strand of VZRO01007797.1, from coordinate 536,558 downwards.
GGGTTCCAGTTTCTGTTCATTGGCTCACCAGAGACAAGGATCATAAATCAAAAATAGAGAATGGAAATCAAAGAAAAGTAACAGGAAGTGTCAAAATGAAAACCTGGCAGAAATTACCAATAGGAAGAAAAAAAAAAAGGAAAGACTCCAGATGTTTTTTTAAAAAATAAAAACCTGGGAAAGACTCACTGAACAAAAGGTCTACAAGCAGAAAAGAAAAAATGATAGCTTGGGTGGGGGCTTCTTTTTCTTTCCCACATATAAGCCAGGTCTATTGAGGCAAGAAAAATATGTATCTATTAAGAAGATGAGGGAGGTGACGAGGGAAAAAACCATATAAACATCACCTCCCCTCCTTTCTTCCCATGAAGCACAGCTCTGGAAACTGTGATCCTACAAATATTTCAATCGGGCTTACAATTCAAAAGGTTCATTAAATCCAGGATTATTACCACGAGAGAATTTGATCAGAGCAGCCAGGCTGTAAAGTTTAAGGGGCTCCTTATTCACACATACCTAGAGGCTGCAGCACTCACAGCCGCACGCCAGGAGCGTGCGAATCCCAGCCCTGCCAGCACCAAGCCCTTTCCTCTGGGGCCATCTGCTGGCTTTCCTGCAGATGCTTCCCAGGACCTTTCTGGGACCATGATTGCTTTATCAGGTGCATCGAAGGTGAGCAGTGAGGAGCCATTCAGCATGATTTCTCAGGGAGCTGCAATCCAAGCTGTGCTGGAAACTGCATCTTTCCTTCCCACACGCCACTACAGCTCCCATTGCTGGTGCACATTCTACAATCCGTCTTCTGAAGACTTTAAAAAATCCAGCCCCGCTTCCAATACTTCCCTCACAATCAGTTCTTCCTCTTTCCCCATATGTGTGCTGTATTTAAATGGTCCTAAATTTTAATAATTTTGGGGGTAAGGCACACTAAATCTTTCCTCCAACTACTCCAGCCAACATTAATAAATTCACCTAAGACTTTCAAACAAAACTGTGAAAGAGGAAATTAAGTTACATATTGACATTTAGAAAGAAAATGTCATTAACTGATCCATGTTTAATTTTTCTAAGAATCAAACTTAGTCAATAGACTACTGACTCAAGAATACATTACATTTTTATTTGTACATGATCATTTCAGGATAATTTTACCAACTGGCATATATTTGTATCATGCTGCTACAAACTACAGTGTATTACTGTAAGTTCCTTTTCAAGTTCCTTAACTCAGGAATGGCTAGATGCTTAAGGCTATTATTAAAAAAAAAAACCAAAAAAATACCAAACACAAACAACCTAACCACACTGCCCCAGGCAAATCAAACACCTTTTTCCCTTTACCCCCAGCATATTTTACAAGTTTTATGATTGTTTGAACAGTATTCATGAACCGTACTGCAACACGAAGAAACCTTCAATTCTAACACATTCCATACAAAAATAAATTCATGTTTTAAGGAACAAAAATATTCCCTATTATTAACAGAAGATGTATGGTGACCCACCACTAGCAATTTGCATCTGAAAGGCTTATTACACTTCAGGCTAGGGAGAGAGATTGATATGCTTTCCAGTTTAAAAGCTCCAGCTGCTATAATTCAAAATTACATAGCCAGGCTATATTTTATTTGCATTTCACTTAAGCATTCAGCTTTCTGTACCAAGTTTCTCTTTGTAGCTCTGTTGCACTGCAGCCACATGTACTCAGATACAAGGCATCAGGAAAGCCACTTGCTATATACACTGGATCAGATTGCATGCAGTTACATGTGAAAGTGCACTATAAAGTTACAGTCCATTTGAGCAAAGACTTCTAAAATTAAAATGATGATTTCCTGTACATTGTTACAGCATCCACTGCTTTGAGGAGAAAAAATGAAGAATATGCTTCTTTAGAGATAAAGCAGATCATGATTTGTTAGAAATCCTTAGCAATGCAGACATCAAAAGTAATTCTAGTCTGTTTATGCATTAGTTATTTTCTTGAACAATGCTAAAAAGCTTTTTAATTATTTCATAATCTTAGAGCTGTTTGGTCTCAGAATAACCTCAAATTTGAGACACATCAGAAGGGCCACAGAATACAAAACAGAGTTCCTTTGGTATTTTTGGCATTCTACTGCACTGCAATGATACTTAAACTTCAATATTAAGTCTTGCAAATCTGTACTGCAAAGATGCTGGAGTCCTTAACAAAACAAGCCCTTTTTTATCTGCTGGCTGGTTGTGTAACATATAAATTAACCCAGTCAAGCTAACAAAACCCAGGGCTTCTCCACAGCCTACAGCAAATGAAAAATCCCCTCGAGTGACATACCCCAAGACAGTCCTGGAGCAGTGGGAAGTAACATCTGGGAGAGCATCTGACCAAAGACCAAGAATGAGGTCTTCATGGTCCTCAGTTGCTTCTTCATCTGGAATGCCTGGAGGGTCACTCTCTAGAGACTTCACGTTACTCTTTTTCTTCTTCTTCTTCTTCTCCTCTTTTTGCCTCTGAACCTTGTCCTTGAATATGTCACGATGCTTGGGTTCTTGTGGACCACAGAAGAGTTTGTCTTTGCTTAGATGCAGCAAGTCATCTTCTGTTGGGATGCAAATCATGGCATGTAATTCAGGCTTCCCCTTTCTCAAGAGTGACAAGTTGACCCAGACAAGAGCCCTTGGGTAGCTCATCAGGATTGGCAAAAAAACATCTTCAGTCATTTCCTTCTGTCCCAGTCGAGAAATCAGGCGGATTCGCCGATCTTTCCCAGCAGTGGGATAACACCAGGCTGATAACTGCATTAGTAGTTTCTCACTCCTATTAAAAATTTTCAAAAATAAACATCACAGATAGTTATTAACAAGCAGTACAACAGAAATCCAGCACCCCACATATTTGCAAGAGCACAATTAAAAAAAGCCCTGGGGCTTTCTGTAACCTTCCAAGCTGGTATTTGTATCATCCTTAGCATAAACACATCGGTGAGTGGAATTCATGAGTCTTCTTCAGAAGGAAGGAGACATTACTTGTTAAAACCCCCAAAGCTTGTTAAAACCACAAACACTCTAAAATCTCTAGTGACACTAATGCAGTCCAGAACTTTCAATGTTTTCTTCCCCTGGTAACCACACAAAAATGAAAAGACCTGTGTTCAGGCACTTTCCAATACTGTTGCTGCCCTCATGTGTTGCATTGGAATGCAGGGGATTCTCTATTTTCTAGAGACCTTGTTAAGGAGTGCAAGAACCACCTGTGGTGATGTATTAGAGAAGAGAATGCAAGATGATTTTCACAGCAACATTCTTAAAGTCACAAATATGAGCCTCTAAAAAGTCCATTGACCTGGAAGCAGACAGAACACACCAACTCTAAGAATGCAGTAAACTTTGGAATGTTAAATTTAAGATAATTTAAGGAGTTTTCTTTATGTAGTCACCAAGTTTGCTGGAGAAAAGCAGAAGGCATTCCACTCAACAGCAGATTCTGATTCATGACAAAACTACTTAATCTCACTGTACTTGGATCAAATAATTCTCTCATCATAATAATCAAGGCTGAGCTCCTCCTTTCCCCAATTCAATAAATACCAATAAAGAAATAAAATGTGTGTATCATTTGACATACCTGAGAACAATAAAGTTACTTGTCTTAGTTTCATCTCTCTCACCAAAATCTTGGATGCTTGTACCATCCTCTGTCTTTAGGGCACCTTCAGAACTTGTTATTTCCATGGTCTCCTCTGCCTCACCAGTCTCAGGGGAAGCTTCTCTGACCACTTCTGCTTTGGGGTCACAAAGGGTCTGCCCTTCAATTGGGCAGCACTCAGGATGTGCAGAAGAAGGACATAAAAATCCTCCTGAAGCTTTCATTCTTTCTTCCCAGTTCTTTGCCAGCTGCCCCCAAGGACAGATGAAAGGAGACAGAGTGCCCAGCTTGACATAATTTGCCCTTTTTGCAGGTGGACGTCTAAATGATAAATCAAGTAAGTAGGTAAGAATATTTCCAAAATCAAGCATTTAAAACAGAAGGGAATGCACAATTAACTTTCTAATCTCACTGAATAAGGATTTTAAAATTACAGTCTAGAAAATGCTGCTGTACTTCTATATCCTTTCAGCCATGCTGGAAACATCTACCTGCTGTGACTGACACCACCACCACCTTTTCCTCTGAACTTCTCCTACTTGCCCTTCCTACCCAGAAGGGGAATCAACACCAGTTGGTGCAGAGGACACTTCCAGCTACTCCAAATTCATGGTTAAGAGTTCTGCTTGTTGCAATAAAAATGAAGGCAAACTTCAGAATACCTGATATTTAGAATTAGACACTGAAATGTACCTCTTAATTTACTTTATTCTTTAACACTTGGTACATACTTTGACATACTCCTTTGCATTCTCTTACCTCCTCCCCCATTTGCTGCTTAAGAATCTCAAAATAGTTTTTTTATTTTATAGCTATGCAGCCTTGAGACAGCTCTGTAACTGAGCATGTCTCTGGGAATAGAAGGGTTTCATTTATATGCCCTGTTTAGCAGAGTTAAATATATTTAGAATTCCTTCCTTTTTTATAATACTAAGGTTTAAAACACCAGTGAAAGATCTCAAAAAAGTCCAATGAACACAACAACAGATAATTAAGGGAATATTTTAAGCTGTATTCATTTTTGAATACTTGCCATCAATTTTTATGTTAATGTTACCGTTTGAATTTTTCAAGAAGACTGGTTTCCAGTTCCTTGGCAAACTGCATTCCTGCCTGGCAGTCTGGGAAATCATTTGGAGTGTGAGGTGTTCTTTGGTATTCAGAATGCTTTAATGCCTCTTGCAAGCCACCGACTCGTACACCTCGATATATCTGTTATAAAAACCAAACGCCCAAAAAGCAATGTTTGGAACTGATTCCGGGTTCCTAGCTGAAACAAAACATTAATACCCAGAGGTACTTCCTTAGAAAACTGGAAGTCTAACACTTTAGCTTTAAAAAATAAACTTAAGCATGATTTCTACAGTTCTAGATGCTAATTTTCACAAAAAAAGTTAGTCATGCTCTTTAAATTTAATTCTGCAAAACTATCAACAAAACTGAGGAGAATTTCACAGGTTCTGATCTTGTACATTGCCAGGAATGGTTTAATACTTCGACAGTCACTGCCCAATGTATTTTAACCATACAACAGGTATCACTGCAACTAAATCCCCTGCACATTCAAAAGCATAAACTTTAAGTGCAGAAAGACATTAAATCTGCCACCTAAACACTCAAAGCAGGATACTTCAAACAGCACCAAAGAAGTATTCAAGCTTAACTCAAACTTTGTTTCAAGCTCTCTCCCAAATCAAAGGCAACCAGTTTGCTGACAAATGTGTAGATAGTCAAGCTGGAAATTGGTTAGCAGCAGGCACCAAATGATTTCTCTTTAGAGGCATATGTAGAAACAGGCAGGTATAGCTTCAGTTTTCCCTCCTGACTCCCCACTGATTTGCTGCTTTTAGACTGCCATGTGGGCATAGCTGTACCCAACAGAAGACATGGAAAGCTATTGTTTAAGTTTCAAGGCCAAGCTTCTGTCATGAACCAGTTCATACACCATTTTTTAAAGTGAAATTTTGATCCTGTAATTGGGAATTGGTTATACAATGTGAAGTATACTCTCTAAAATCGATTAATTTAAACTAAATTACGTAAATTATTAAATTTACTTGCAATTTGCCATCAAAGTCACTTACAAAAGGAATCCAGAAAGCCATGCCCCAGCCCTTTGGGAGATAGATATCCCAGCCACTCCCCCATCCTGGTCGATCTTCTCCAGCCATTTTCCCTGGCTGCTGCACCAACAGTATGGGAATCTTAGATTCACAAGGACCCAAATCAAGGTGTGATCCGGGCACCAGTAACTGAGCTCTCATATGGTTTAAATCCTGAGAAGGAGGAAACATTTCCCATAAGTTAATAACCATTCTTCTTCCCTCTTCCAGATACCCTTCCAAGATGCAGAGAGGTGAGTTTACAGCTAGGAAAAATACAGTAATACACTATATATTTGAACAAAATTTCATCAAGGCATGAAAAATTATTTTAGAAAAGAATATTAAGCACCCTTTTTCTGCCCTTCTTACTTCAATAGCCCTTGATAAAGAGCGGGTACAAGTACATCATGGATGAAGGAGAAAAAACAAGTTTTGCAACTTTGTTTTTATAGACTTGTGCACAAGACTAGATTGAACAGGTGCTTTCAGTCTGTCAATATGTGGAGCAAATCTGAACTATGTCCAAAGAGATGGGAAGAAGATCTGGTCATCAAACAGTTTCACATAAACCATGCTGGCACCGAGGTTTTGTCAACCACCATTTGCTATATTCCATTGTACCACATAAAGAATACATTTATGAAAAAATGTTTTATCAGGTAAACATTAAATTTCATGACAGCATGAAGAACACTGTCATATAAAAAAAGACTGTGCTGAGAACTGTCATGTGTCAGTGTAATATTTTCTAAATACTCTGCTTTTTTACATTATACCAGACAGTTTGAAAGAGCACAAAATTAATTTTGAGAAAGAGAATATTTAGAAAGATGTTTCTGCCATACAAATGTTTAGTCTTTCTGATTACAATGGTGCCAAAAGTTTCTCACCTCTTGGACTAAATCACCTTTTATCCGTGTACTTTATGGGCTGCCCTCCATTGTCAATGAAAATGTCAAGATAGGAAATTTCAAACCCGCAACAGCAAATTTGAAGTTCTCTACAAATCACAAGTTATTGCCCAGCACACCCACAGCATGGTGTGCTGCAGTTCAGAAATAGAGGATTTCTTTCCTTCCAACTTCCATAGTTCTTTTGCAGAAGAATTACCCTGACTACAGCTGAAGGCCGGAGCCTTCCTGTGTCACTCTTTTGTGCTGCACGAGTCAAGGTGATGTATGAAAATCCAATTCCAAACCCTTCTGTTAAATAAACCTACAACTATAGTCCTGTAGACAATCCAATAAAGCTTTCTTTTAATTGAATCGTGGTCAATGGCTCTGCAAGACCATTAAGCAAAGGCTACAAAAAACCACTTCAAGTCAGCAGCTGGATACTATGACATTAAGGAAGCTATTGATTAATCTCAGATTTATACAAATTTCAAGAGTCTCTTTCTATATTTCTCTCATTAGCCATTTCCTCCATGGCAATCTACCTACTTAGTTACCTGCTCTGAGATTTTACTTTCAGTGACGTTCTTACAGATGTCGTGGTCCCAGATAAAGCTGTGAGCACAGTCTACAGGTACACCCTTCAGGTACAGCTGCCTAACTTTATCATTATCTACAAAAGAAAAGAACCTTTAAACAAAATTCAAACCATTTTTGTGGCTTAAGTACCAAATTACCAAAGCCACTTCCATATCATAAGTATAATGAGCAGACAACCAAGAAAAGACTATTAAAAGCTTAACAAGCATCACTGTTTCTGGAATATCTTACTATCACATGATTTTCCAAATACAAAATATGAAATAAACTGTAAGTGTTAGAAAGACTAACCTGGTATTTTCTCACCAGCGTTTCTTATTAACAAAAGACATGACCCTTGGCAATGTAAATTAGATCTTTACATACCACTTTTAATATTCTGGAATCTGGCCTTTCTGGCAGAGTATGAAGCTCAACAGATTTGGTGAAAATCAGAAAGAGCAACATCACAAAGCCTGCAGTAAGTCTGCCTAAGTAAACTTGTAAGAGAAGCAAGGATTACCTTTAAGAAATGAAGATACAGGAAATATTTGTATGGCTGTGACTAGCATGCAACTACTTATTTAGTACTAGTTTCCTGCTCTGGATCTTTTCAGGCTGTGTGCTTCAAGGAAGGGACTATTCTTGCTTATGTCTGCACAAATCAACAGTTGTGTACATTACTGAAAATAAACAACACTTGTAGCTTTAAAATGGATTGCTGAAGTATTAAATAACCCATCTCTTCTTCAGTTTTACAAGCTAAGCAAAGCAAAGCAAATGTGTACCTGCCTTTAGAGATCTAAGGATTAACAGCCTTCGATGTACAGTACAATATGTAGCGAATGCTGATCCATATTTTAAGTAAAATAACTCTTATCAAGAAACAATACAACGAACCTATTAATAGTTCTGTGATTAAAAACTTTGAGGGATTGCTTCTCATTTCATCATCCACAAGGTATTATATATTAAATGAACATAACATGTCAGAGTTTGGTTATTTTTTTTTTTAATTATTTAAGTCTTTTAAAGAAAGGTTCTGCTAATTTTTCCAGGTAATGTAGACAAAGACTCAAAGAGAGAAGATTCAGATTAATCAGTGGTACTAACAGTACCTAGCAATAACTACTGCCAAACATAACTGCAATAATTACTTATTTTAAATCCATAGTCTTTAAGATGTACCTGTTACTAAAAGTTGCAAAATCCTTCGCAAGTAATATTAACTATAGCAGCACTTGTGACAGTGATGATGCTACTGATACTTGCCATGCATTCTTGCTAATGAATAAGACTTATGTGAGGAGAAGACCGAAAGAAACTATCAGATTATGGTGGCATTCCTTCATATTAAGAAGAATAAAACTAAAAAGGGAATCCTTGCCAATTAAGCAGAAAAATTCCTTCTCTGACCAAAAATTAAGAACAGGAAACTGAGCAGGAACCTAAGAGAGCTCAACACTCCTACAGGCAAAGCACATTCTCTCTGGAGATGAAGCAAATATTAATGCCTCAGAAGAAGGAGAAAAAGAGCAACAAAGCTGTGTCTGGTGGTGGTAGGGAATTCCTTCCTGACTCTTATAGATAACCAAGGGGGAAGTGTACATAATTACAAGCATAAGGTAAGGAAAGTACCTTTTTCATCTTCTGTACAGAAAGCATTTCTGAACACCAGAATCTCTTTATGTTAAATTATTTAAACATGTTCTAGTTCCTTCAACTGCAAATTATTCACTGCAACTTTCTCTGCTTTTTTAAACACTTCTTTCTATTACCAGTTCAGGCAGCCTATTCTTGTCATATTCTCAGAGTTCTCTGCAATTCCTGTATTCTGTAAGGGCATGAATATTTGTTTCCCCACTATAGAAAGACCTTTTAAGTCAGTCTCTTTTCATCACCACCACCCATCCAATATCCTCCTTATTAGCCTAAAATAATCTTCTCTAATCTGGTACATTCCTTCTCTTTGATCCTCACTGAACCTGGAGAATTTATTCTTTCTACTAAGAATACTATAATTCAAATCATAATCCCAAATCCTCACACCAGTTTTTCTTACCTCTCTCCTGTTTTCTTCAGTCCACATTTTAAGATTTCTGGGGAAATAACCTTACTGATGAGTAAGTTGCTGATAATAGTGAAAGTAAGATGTTAGGCCTAGTATAGGAAATAGGAAGTTGCATTACTAAGCACATGAAGCTCATCAACAATCTACTTCTGCTGGTGTCAGTGGTTGGTGCTTGGATGATACAGGCAAATAGGGGAAGGCTATGTTCCATTTCAATCTATTGATCTGATTTGCATAGCTGATTATCTGTCTTAGAAGACAGGCCTAAGAGTTCTATTTGAAATTTTTCCTTCCCCCCTTTTGCAAAAAAAAAAAAAAAGCAAAAAATATAAACACTGCCAGGGAGCAGTTTGAGAGTCCTATGTATGCCAGGAAGGTGTGTATCAGGACAACTGGGGACAGAAACCTAAACCTCTGCAAGAGGTGTGCTTACAGGCATGGACCCAGGCTCTGTGTCTGCAGAAGGAACTTTAGTTCACATCTCTTTCATGGTGTATTCTCCTTCCATGCATCTCAGTCACTGATTATGTAGAAGTTTCAGCATACTCCATGTTGAGTGTTTTTTAGGCAGTGCAATTTGTTTTCTCCCATACAAGACAGTACCAATATATCAAAATGTCAGAAGTGTACTTTAAACTGGAGAAAAGAAGAGTACTAATTTGCAGTCATGTGAGAACTGACTGCTTACTGGGAGTCTTGACTCCAGCCTGAAGAAATAATGACAGTTGATTTGATTAAATCCAATCAACCTGTGTTCATAACAGACAGCCTGCACACATGCATAAGCACTGAAGAGATAAAGTAACTGGGAAAGACTGAAATTACATTTGATTTCTTAGTGTGTTACTCACAGGGAAAAACTACACAGGCATATCTCCGAACAGCATTTTGGAAAAAAAAGCAATATAAACAGATGTGTATCATTCTAGACTGCATGTATGACAATCCCCAAGCAAATATGATGGCCATAACTTACCTAAACTATTCACTCATTTGACAAACAATGCATCTTTAAATTAGTAAAGTTTATCTAAGAAAATCAGTTGGCTTTTATACAATACTGAAGAATAAGAGAGGCTGAAATACATATGGAATCTGTGTGCCATTTCAATCTTACTAATACTAATCCTGATAGCAATTTGAATGTCCAAGAAGCAAAAAAGGGGAAAAAAGTGTGAATACACCAATGGTTCCCTTTTATTGCTCAATAAACAAAATGTGATTAAGACAAATAAATTACTATTAACATTTTTTAATAGAGGTCAGCTCACAATATTACTACATCTGAGTAAGGTTACAACACAACCAAGACTCAGAAAGTTTATGTAATTCTAAGGCTCATAAAAGGATTAATTTTTTTGTTTTCAGAAGGGTGAAATTAATAGTACTTAAATGGAATTAAAGATCTTAAAGAAGTCTTTTTTTTGGGAAGGTTCTACTGGAAGACAGTGGTATTCTCTGTCTTCTTTCATCCTTCTGCCTACTCAACTTTTTCAGTTACATGTAACAATAAGTTATTCAGCAGAACCTAAATTAGAAGGTATTTTCCCATTTACCCTTCCTTGCTAGCTGAACAAGGACCTCCTCCTTCTCCTAAATAAAAGTCAGAGAGGACAGAAGCAGTTTTAAGTTCATGATGAAAAAAAAAGACTCAGAAGGAAACCAAAAAGCAACACCAGCTTTTCTGAGTATTTGTGGTATGGAAGATATTTTGCAAGTGAAGGATAACCCCAGGTAGAAAGATCTTGAAGATGGACATTTCTACCCAGCCAAAGGAAAAAACACGTGGGTGCTCTTGACTCCCTATCTTAGTCCATTCCCTCTTGACCATGGCCATCCTTCCCGAGCCACAGCCAGCTCCAGTAGCAGGAGAGAAACTATGAGACATTAAAAATACCTAGATGCCTTCTGTTGATCTTGCCTTCTTGAACACATCCTCACAGACATGACAAACAGAACCAAGGGTGCCCCGTTACTTTCTGTAGTAGCTAACTTCTCTACCAGCTCAAACCAGTGTCTGTAAACAAGTGCTACATAGCTCACCTTACTTCTCAGCAGGAAGGAACCAAAGTAGAGGTCATATATGCTGCAGCATTTCCAACAGGAACACTAATGATGAGAAAGTTAGCTGAGCAGAACTAATTAACAGAAAGGCTGTTCTAGCTACAGAGGGTAGAATAGGAGGGTGTAAGAAAATTAAAATAGCAGAATTGTGCAAAGAGCTACAAGACAGTAACTGAAGTAGGTGTTCAACCTGACTTACGTGATATGTAAGACTAGATTATTCTAATGTCTTGCAAACAGACCACCAAGGAAATTCACTGTTTTCAAGTCTCTGGAACTTTCAACTTGTCCTATTTGCTACTGCTTGCTAGCTGGCTATCACGTATCTCCTATTAGGTGAGGCAGCCTATGTCCAGTCAACCTAACTGGGAATGCCTACACTGTACACAAACCCCATGGTATACTGTACATACTCTTGCACATTTTTAGAGGACATTCACATCCATCTGAATTTGAATTTTGCACTGAAACATTGTGTAAGTCAGCACTGAAATGAAAATTTCAGAAGTTATACTTGCATTGTTCATTTTGTATCATAACCAGTATCTTGGCCATCTGAAATACTAATCCTGCAAAGGTAGTAATTTTTTCACAGTGGAATTGCAACTTTCAACATCGTAGGCCCATCAACCAGAAACTGCAGGTATCTTCTTGGAGAGGTAAACAGCATCAGGAAGACTAAACACCAAACAGAACCTTACTATGGAGCTTTTAGCACCTGGTTGGCCTTGCCAGGATTCGAACCTGGATCATCTGTATGGTCAGACAGAGGCTTCCACTGAGCACAAGACCAGCTTTGGTGCATGTCCCTCCCTCACAACTGCTGTTCTAAAACCTATAAAACTTTCAAACTGTTTCTGTTCTGCCAGGTGTTCTGGAAATTGGAACTATTTTGAACCAAAACCTAGAGGAAAACAGCAAGAGACAATCCATAGAAGATGGCAGTAAATGAAAACAAAAGTGTAGAGAGAAACTGAGCCGCTTCATACTATAGGCAAGGGGTTTTACCTCGGTGTTTTTCAAAGTCTGGCATAGCTTTTGTCTTCTTTTTTGGCAAATTGACTCGAGGATCTCCAACAGTGAGGCCAAGTATTGTACCTGGTGGCATATCTGATGGTGAGCTCATCCCTTTAAAAACACACAGATGAACATTGCCATGAAACCACCAATTAAGTTGTGATCTTTCTGCACTAGTATTTTGTGCATTTTTGCCTCCAGGGATATGACACCTGTAAGCCAGTGAAGCAATCCAGAATACTCTATTTAACGTGTTTTGAAAATTTACCAATGCTTGTTAAATGTCCAATAACAAGAAAATGAACAACCACAGTGCAAGACCTGGTTTGCAATTACATTTACATTTAGCATCGATGTGAGGTCACTGTCACAGACTCAATTTATCCTTTGCATTTGACAAATTTCAAAGAACAACCAACTTTTGTTTTACACTTGTCTTCAAGAGAAAGGAAATTTTGAAGTGTTTTGTAAAAGATTTACCTCATCTCTGCTTAACTGCCTCACATTGGATAGATAGCTTGAGGACAGTGGGAGATCTACCAAGGCCAGTTCCTTACCTGTTTCAGTGCTAGAAGATCAGGAGATGTTGTTAATTTTATGATACTTTACAATTCAGCCAAATACACAACTGTTAATTTAGAAATAAACATATATAAACAAAGTATAATACTTTCACTTTGGATTGGAGGCTACCATTTTATCTGTGGAGGTATTGTACAACTTACTGTCTTAATTTGAAGTGTTTGGTGGGAGAGAGTGAGAGTATACATCAGACTGTATATCCCTTCAGCAATCTCAAATCTAAGTTCACGAAGATAACAAACAAGATTCACTTTATCTATTAAGAGTTTGAACTACACAGAGGATTTAAATTCCCTTAAAAACCTCAATGTAACATTTTTCAATTCTTTGCCATGCCCTGGCAAGTATCTGAGCATATTCTCAAAGGCATCACTCTCTTGATCATGCAAAAAATAAGCACGTCCAAACTGAAGTCAACTTTATTAGTATGCCAGTTTTGACCACTAGATTTTAAGTTTCCCCCCTTCCACCCACAGCACCCACGTGCCCAAATACCTTCCAATAGCTCAAAGATAGCAGTTTGACTTTGATGAAGAGATACTTTTTCAGAGTTCTTGCAGTTTTCTACCCACCAGTTATTCAGTTCTGTCTCTGAATCTGCCATCTCCTGGAAAACAACATATCTAATTAAACTCAAATGGTGATTCATTATTTTCTATCAGTATGAATTCACCCTCAGTTTGCCTTAACCACTATAGTCACTTTTTTCCTCTTCAAGTTTTACACCAAAGTATTTCTTCCTGATGAAGTGTAGTCCTATACTTTACAATAATCCCTAATAAGCTGTTCAATTTAACCCGTGTTCCAAAAATAAAGCAATCCACAATACTTCCTAATTTTGTCATGAATTATTTCTTACAGAAAGCCAGAGATTTCATGGCCTCATCATGTTTCCTTCAAGAGACAAAAAAAAAACCTGCTAAAACCACAGTGATGCTATATGCCAAGAAGTGGATAAGAAACCTAAATCCTGGAGAAACTGCATATTTGATTGAAAACACAGAAGTTTTCTGGACCTTACATGTCTTGCCTCCTACTTCTAGATGCTCTAGCTCATTGCTTGAGAAACAGGATCTATGGTTTGTCAAAGAGAATATGAATTATTCTGACCTCTCAGCAGAAACTACACAGCCTGCTCAACAGCACCACTGTTTTTATTTTCTTCCTATCCCCACTTTAAAATCCAGGAGGGAGTTCTTCCTGCAATCAGTGTTAATCAAGAGGCTCAATACAGAGAAGCCACCAGAGTAATAGCCAGGTTGGTCTTTATGAAAAGTAAGGCTAGATAATGTACGTAAAAAACAAGCTTGCACATTCTAAGAAGAGTACCAAAATTACACTGACATCCAAAGTGCCAATTTCCTTACTGTTTGGACAGAAGCTGCTTTCAGGGTCTCTGTAAGGACGGAGTGTGATAACGGGCCGATCAGCCGGTATCTGAGAATCTCCATGCTTCTGTCACTGAAACAGCAAAGTTTCAGGTGAATGTGCAGTTGTACAACACACTTTATTTTCCCCAGTACTGTTAAGCCAGAATGCAGCTGTGTTATGTGGTTATGGGCCACAGTTTCTGACTCTGCTGTGAACAAACCTGATTGCAATGTCAGTAGTCTGTGCGATCCAAGAGTAGGGCTGGAATGGATCTCTAGTGCCGTCACCAATTATTTTTTTCACAGGCACAGCTTTTTCTCCTTCTTTATCCTCCTTCTTTCTTTTATTGCCAAGGCTTGTAACAACTTCCACTTGTTTTTCCTCTTGAACTGATGTTGTAACAGGCTCAGTAATACACATTTCTTCAGGCTCTGCACACTGAAAAATTGCTTTTAACTCCCTCAGTATGTCCTTAAGAAAAATGAAGTTTGGATTAGGATGATATGCAGTGCACTGCAAACCTTATGTACACTTTTAAAAATTATACTCCATTATTTAATTTTCCAATATGGATTTTAAGGAATAAAATTTAATTCTGCTGAAGTCAAGGACTTGCTAAGAAAAGCTGAAAGTAATATTGAAATTTGCTAAGAATTTTTTCTCTTGCAAATTAACATAAGAAAAATTGCCTGTGCACAACATTTTACTTTTTTTCATTTTCGTTTTTGTGAAGCTCATAGCGAAGTATCCGATTATGACTATCTGAGGCGATACCGAACGTAGCCTGTTGGGGGAGCCAGTGGAAAGGATGTGAATCTAGCAACCCCATATTGCACATATATCCTAAAGCAAGTGACACTACAAAACTTTTCAAAGTTCTAACACTGAACACCTCAGGAGCACGCACTTTCTGTACAAGCTTTATAAAAACAAGGTGCAGATCATGAATATTGTTAGAGTGGAAATAGTCTTCCAACTTTTAATTCCTTGAATCGTATTATACCCAGTTCTTCCGTACTTTTCAGATGACCTCTTCAGCATTAATAATGCACAATACATGAAGAACTAGGAGTTCAACTATATAGGAAAAAGCACCTGCTTGAGAGCTGGATGCACCCAGATCCACAACTGTCTGTTTTCAGACCCATCCCTGGGTTTCCAAATAAATGTAGCAGGACCAAGCATATCCTCAGGATAGCGATCTGCTCGGTAGAGATACAGGGAACCCTCGAATCTTCCAGACAGACAACAAGCCTCTTGAAATGTCAATCCTAAAAGAGAAGACAGTCATTGAAGAACAAAATAATACGTTGTTCAATAAACAAAGTAAAACTGAAATTCAGTCTGGCTGCTGGGTGGCTAATGTTGTACCATAATTACCTTACTAATAAGCAACTGAAATAAGAATGTCTAGTCCTACTATGATGCACCTTAATTACGTTTTTCACCCAAAATCACAACTCAATATCAACTCTATTACTACTATTGAGACTGATATATCACTAAAAAAAGGAAAAGGATGGGTAATCCTTTAATCTATTCAGAATCTTTATTTGAACTACGTAAATTTTACCTGTGTCAATGCTACATATTCGAGCAAGTTGCTTCAGCAGCTCATTCTCTTTACCCTTCAACTCCAGGCAACAATAATATGATATTACTTGAAACAATATGATAGTGACAAAGTGAGAATAACTCTATTTAAAGTGAGCCTAGAAAGTAAGGACCAGACAGGGCTTCACAATTTACACTTAAGTAGTAATTTTTCATTCTCTAAAATTTGCCAAAGTGACATGAGTTTCTTTTTAACTTGAAATTAATAGCTGTAGGAGAGCAGTGAGGCATTTCTCATTTGAGGGCCAACCTGCCTCTCAAACCAACAGATCAAAAAGGACATGGAACCAAGTATCTCTCCTCAATAGCATCCTGCTCAGGTAGATGTTATAAGCATTCACTTAATCCCTTAGCTCTTGAGAAAACTGAAAATGTAGTATTTCAGTCATAGTTACCATAAGACTCTTCTAAAGGTTCATCTTGTTCTCTCTGAAACTTGCCACCCTGAATTACAATTATTAAGTTATTCATTTCATACTTAGCAGTCTTGTTAAAAGCTGACACAACAGTACTTCAAAGAGACAGAGATACTCATTATAACTAAGCAGTTGATTTCTTCACCTTGGCAAAATATCAAACAAAACATGTAAACGTGGTACCTGAAGAAGGCAGTGCTTTGTCATGGCTCGGTAACAAGCCCTGTAGCTCTTCTCTGTAGGGCTGTTTCCTAAACAGTATCCCCATTTCTTTACCATATGAAATCTCTTTGCATGCCAAATATGGGTTTCCAGCCAAATATTCTTTCTTTGCCTGTGATTAAATTCTGCAACCAAATTTATGTGGCGTCTTCTAGCTTTGCGGCATTTAGTCTTTGACTGTTCTTTTTTCTGATGTACAGCTTTCTCTGCCTGTTTTTTAAAAGAGAGGATATTGAAGTAAATCTTGAGAAAAAAATTCTGAAAAGAAAAAGGCTGACATAAGGATACAGGAAGCACTAACATTCAGTTACACCATGTTGGATAATTCTTGACAGTAACTAACACTTTGAAATTTTCTACGCAAGTCACATCCACAGAAGTGCATCAAGGCTTGACTGAAACCCATATATAAAACAAAATCCCCACACATTCAGAAACTTAACAGTGAACAGTAAGTGCTGCTACTTCCTGTGTGAAGTTTTTGCCACACATCAATATATTCACAGGAACAAACCAATGTGACATGAAAAACACCTGGAGATTTGAGCTCATACAGAAGCAGTACAGACTCTCAGACTGAGAGAAAGGACCCTATTGGTTCTACAACATGTAGAAGTGGATGAGAGAGGATTGTGGTAATATCTTGACCAAATTCTTGATAACCAGACCTAGTCAAGGGCTGAACAATTACATGTGAATGCATGTCTAGAGAGGAAGGCGTGACTCAATGTTTTTCTTTTTATGAAGAAAAGTGGTACAAAGAAATAGGACTATAAGACATCCAAAAAGATTCTTAGAATATCCTTTTCAAGCTCACTAAGAAACACTTGGCAACAGGCCACTGGTGATAAGAATAGCAAAGGAAAGAAAATTATATAAGATCAGTGCCAAGAACACTTAAAACACTGAAGCAGCCCATGAAATGAAAATAGAATTGGAAAAAAAAAAAAAGAAATATCTTCCCATGAGATCCATCATTCTAGAAGGAATATACAAGCCCCTGGATCAATGGTAGGCTTCAGAAAGGCAATTAGAGAAAAAGGGATGTGGCACTGTAGGTGAAAAACATACATCTTTAAACTTAATGAAGAGATAAGAGATGGTCCATTTTCAATGAAAATGGTCATGATAAAGGATCTAAGACAAATGAAGAAAATGCAGCAGAATTGAAACAGGTAACTTTGAAGATGTAGATCAAACACTAAGAAGTAATAGACAGAACCTTTACAAAAACAAGTAACAGAGATATGACAAGCTGCAAGAAAATATGAGCCTGTGCAAACACATAAGCCACACCAAAAGACCTGAAGACAGAAAATGTAGCAGAAGAAGTACAGCTGCACCAGGGCCAATTAAATAATCTGAAAAATCCAAGAGTCGTTTGTGGAGTGGAAACAGGGAAGGGAGAGTATGTGTGGGCATGTACACAGAAGTTAGACAGGCTGTCATGTGAAAGGAGTTAAAAAAGCAGGATACAAAAGAACCAAACATAAATATTAGAGAAATCTAGATTTAACAAGGATAGAGCACATAACTAACTACGCAAAACAGCCCATGCCTCCTTCCTTCAGTTCCCAGAAAACAGACCAAACTGCATCTCTTGTCATGTCTGACAAAGCAAAAAGAATGTGAACCAAAACAGTAAAGTAAGATACAGGTTGTGAAGATCCAATAAAACACCCTAAGAAACACGTAGTTGATGTGTGATAGGGAAGTACCCGAAGCAATTTCTGAACCGTGAACAATTACCTTCAGGACCTCAGGGTGGAGGAGGCAAGGTCTCAATTTAAAGACAATGCAAGGGGAAAAAAAGAATGCAATAAATAAATTTATCAGGAAACCTTAATACATAGAAAATTTACCAAGTAAACTCAGTTGATCACTTTAGGAATTCTCAGAGATGATGAAGTGACCAATGCCAAACATCGGGAAGATCATTTCCCAATAACATCCTGCTGAACCAATTTTTAATTTTCCTTTTTAAATACACAGGAAGGCCACAATGAGTAAGGAGCAAGTAACCCCCATAGGTATATTCTGACTGAATGCTGAGATATTGCCACAAAATGAGTTTCATGACCTGTTAGGACTAGCCAATTAGTAAGTCTTAAGCTGCGTGCAGTCTGCCAATAACCCCAGTGTACCTCCCACATTTGAGTGGTAACACTTGAACCATCTCATCAGCTGTGAGGGCTTGAGGCTGGCACGGTCACATCCTAAAGCTGGGGTGGGGTGCAAGGCAGACAGGTCTTACTGAGAACTCTTGGACCACCTGGGACCAATGCACCACCTGAACCACCTCTCCTGCAGTGGACTCTTTTATCACTACTCCAATAACTTTTCAAGATGTCCCCCAATCACAAAGCCAGGTGGTTAGTGAGACCTACTTGAGCTATCACCTGAAGCCGAGGTGTTCCTGCATTTTGAATCCAAATGTCTGTCAAAGTTTAGGGTACTCAGGGAAGTCTGGCAGAAGTCCAGGTCTGACCATAAATAACTACAGAGTTGAACACTGCTCAGGCTATGCCCACTACATGGAATGCTGTAAACCACGCTGATACCTCTTTCCTGGCCGTCTCCCGGAGCCGCCTGGGGAGGCGTTTAATATTGTGACTCATGGCTCGCCTCCGCATGTGCCGAGGGAGGGTCTGGAAAACCAGAGAGTTGGAAGACTTCTGCGAAACTGCTTTCAGCATGGCATTGATCTCGGCAGCACGAGCTTGAGCAAAGGTAGACACTGGAATGAAAAGAACTGCATCAGAGCACGACAAACAGCAAAAAACCAGAGGATATTCTATGTAAATTATGGAATTACTCCTAGTACAGCAGTCCAGTATCTTCTTGACATAAAAGTAAGTGTTGTAAACTCTCACCGAAGAAATTTCAATTCTTTACATATCCTGAAGTTTACAGATATGGTCAAGCAAATATTTATACATGAACGAATCTGAAAGCTGTTTAACCAACAATTCCTATTTGCATTAAACACTTCTTTGTTAAATTAGAATAGCAATCTTTTTAGGTGGTATTCAGGGAGATGAAAAAAGCTTTAGCGTGGAAAAAAAACCCCATAAGCAGTAACATATTACAGACTGTTTCAAAACGATCAAATAAAAATCCAGAGCTTGGTCTCATTTCATGTCTATAGAAGTGTATCTACTATCAGAGCACTGCCACATTTTGCAATGCTAATTTGCTCTCCTAAATAAACCTTCTGTTAGATGAAAAGCTGTCTTTAACTTACATCATGAGTAAAATCAGTTTGACTGGCTACATTAAAAGCAGATGACTGTCAATACTCATTTTGCTGGCAAACAGAAACCAAAATGCATATCCCTCACTACAAGCAGGTGCAAATCTTCCATGCAGAAGTCTGAAAGGACCCATTGAACAACAGCTGGTCGTTCATCCCAGCTCACAACTACTTCTGTGTTTTGGAGAAAATCAGGAAAAACAGAAGGACATAGCAACAGTTCTAATTTTTGCTCCTGCACAAAGACAGCAAACTTAATCACCAGCAAATTGCCCTGGACGTATAAATTATGACCTTTCCACATATACAAACCTGTTATGTATTTTGGCATTTCCTCAGAAACACTCTGGTGTCCTCCTTGCCATCCTCCTCTTCCTCTGCCTCTCTCTCCTCTACTTTGCCCCTTTGAAAAATACTGGTCTTTCCTGTAAGAAGGCCCAGATGACTGATTTGAAAACTTCTGCTGCTGCTCAGAAAAAACATCTCCTGGAAGGTTTAGAGATGAAAAGAGGTTAGAGAAACACAAAACAGTCTGAGTAACTGATAACTCTATTAGTCTTTCCTCATAAAACTACATTGCAGATTCCTATTATATTTAGTACATGTAACTGAAAAAGCCACCAGAAATCAGAAGAATTAAGTTCTTTCTTACAGGAATAAATAAGAATTTTACACTGCCTTGCAGCAAACTTGCAGTAGATTAAGTAACTTTTGCACGCTCTGAAAATGATACCCAATCCAGACTTTGCCTCCAAGAGGCAGAGTGAAATCAGTCCACGTAACATCAGTAGTGATTTTTATTATTGTCTAGTCAGGGTTTTAATAACAAAACAGCAAAGTTATTTTTTCCACTTGCCCCTTGATTTTTTTTTTCCTATAAGCAAATGTATTCTTTTCTGACATATATTTCTGTTTCAGTAATAATTCAGGTAAGCGTGATACATGTATGTTGGTGCAGTAAGTTACCAGCATTTAAACCAATACTGAAATTAAATAACTACAGCCTACAGGAAAGCTTCCTAAGGTACAGACATACCTTTCAGGAGTGCTAAGCACCTAGCAAGTACCTTCAGTTTCAGAGGCCTTGAATTCCTTATTCAAAGACCGGTGTATATTCAGCCTAACTAATATTATATATTAGATTACTTTATAGTCAGTTAAGCCTTCATTAGGATTTCTACTACAACTTGAGATATGGTTGTCAGGCAGTTCATGCTGGACTATCTGACTAAAAAAGATCCAGACAGCCATTCCTATCACCCCATCCACTATATCAAAACAAGTGCTTGAGAGAACAAGGGACCACAGTGTTCAGGGAGCTTCTCTAGTGAAAATCAACCTGTGTGTCCAAAGAAATGGAGTGAAAGATTAAAAAAAACCAGTTTTCAGGTTGATAATCTTCTTAAACAAGCCTGTCCCTTTGTCCCGAAAACGGCATGAAGAACAGCCAGGAGCAGATGCACATTCAGCAGCATCTCAATTTATGAGAACTTAAAAAGGCAAAGAAACTCCTTTTCCATTTCAAATACAGAAGAAATTGAAGTTTTATGTTCAGCAGCAGTTCTGTTGTAGCCTCCTGCAACCACACATCATGCAGAACTGCAGTAACACTGCAGAAAAAATAATTTGGTGTAGAAACAGAAATTAGCTTTTATGTGGAACAATTCCCTGACCTGGGCTTCCACATGCCTGAGAGCAGCATTGTCCAGACACTGAGGTAAAGGTGAGAAGGAAATAGATGGGAAAAAGGGATGGAAGCTGTCTCAGTCAGCAAATCTGTGTAGGCCTACTACCCAAAATTAACTCATATCACAAACACACCCTCTTAATGAAGGTAGTAAAAATTGTAATCAGAAGACAGAAGGCTGTTTGGAAAAAAAGTCACTGACTTAATACCTAAAACCCCCTTAAATTATTCCAGCTACTACACAGACCCATAGTTTTTTAATTCCTATTTAGAATTTTTCTTTCCTGTTTCTACAAAACAGCTCTGTAAATCTGTGATATTACCACTACAGAAGAATGTTACATGGATGAAAATCCATGCTATTTAACAGAATGGAAAAACATAACCATGTAATCTTAGAAGTTCCCTGATACAAATGAAGTTAGAAAAATGTGCTGAATTTGGCAGTACTCCTGTAATGACATTCCAAAATCTTCAGACATGGCTGAGCATAATTTGCTATGTCATTCTGTCTGCTTAGGAACTCTTCAGTCACCGAAATACACAGTGACACTTAAGGGTTTTTTCATTCAATCACAAAGATACCATTTGTCAGCTTCTGAGGGCCTCACAGTAACAAGCCCTTTTATGTGTGGGTTTTTGCCAGAAATAATGTAGGTAACAAAATATCTAAATGTGAAAGTGGGGGTGGAAACTGAGGTCCAATTGAAGCATAGAGAATGTATCTCAAAACACATAGACAAAAAAAGCATCCAGCATCCAAGCTGACAGGATCCTTCAGTCTTCAGCTGCAAAGGTTACCTGTGTACAAAATGCTCCAGCAATGACCCAGGACATTGCCACTTTAGGGACATGCCCTGCTGCCTCCTGCTAATACCCTTCCACAGATCCAGGAACCACGAGCCCCAGGAGGCGATCGGGCTAGGCATGCAGATCTGAGGGAAAACCAGTGCCTTTATCATAGCACCAGAAGGCTAAATCAGCCCCTCCTGCAGCTCCCAGGTCTGGCAGAAAAGCAAGGGATAAAGTGGATGGGGTATCACATTCAAATTCATTTTAGGACTAGGAACCGTAGGGATTCGTTGTGTAATCGAAAAGATGATAGAGAGAAGCGCATATTCACAGGATACAGAATAGTTTGGGTTGGAAAGGGGCTCTGGAGACCATCCAGTCCAACCCCCCGCCAAGGCAGGGTCACATAGAGGAGGTTACACACGAACGCGTCCGGGTGGGTTTGGAATGACTCCAGAAAAGGAGACGCCACGAGTCTCCCATGTCAAAGAGAATCCCATATTACCGGGACTTTGGAGTCTGCGGCAGAGGATGAAGCCCTGAGTACTCCCACGGCCAGCACGCTGCGGGCTGGGGAGGGGGACGCTTGGCCCTGAGAGGGATCACCCCGCCAGCCCCGGGAGGGGCTCCCACAGCCGTACCTGGGGGCGGGCAGGCTCTGCTCCCGCCGCCGGCCAAGGGCCCCGGCTCTGCGGGAAGCGTGATGCTGGCCGGCTGGTTCCTCATCTTCTTGGCTCGCTTCTTCTCCCGCGCCCCAGACATCTCCGGCGGGGTTGCGGAGCCTCTTCGCAGCGGGGGGAGGAGAGCAGAGCAGAGGTTGGCGAGCGGCGCAGCCGCGGCCCCCAGCACGGCCCAGCGCTCGCTGGCGGCGCGGCCTCCGCCGGCACACGTGGACACCCCCACCCCGGCACGGCGCATGCGCAGCCCCCCAGCACAGCCCCAAAGGACTACATTTCCCAGAAGCCCCCGCGGGTGGTGGCGGGCGGGGCGTGCGCCGGCTGGGCGCTGAGGGGAGCGAGTGCAGGGCGGGCGGGCTCCAGTCCTTACTGCGGCTTCAGCGCCGGCTACAGCCATGGCCTCGCTCGTGAAGAAAATAATCAGCACTACTAAGGCCCCCGCACCGGGTCCCTACAGGTAATGCCTTAGCTAAGAAAGATCTGAGCGTCTTGGTGGGTAACAAGTTGACCACGAGCCGTCAGTGCCCTTGCGGCCAATGCTTTCCTGGGGTGCAGCGGGAAGAGGGCCAGTCCTGTGCTCGGCGCTAGCGAGGCCACATCTGGAGAGCTCTGCTCAGCTCTGGGCTCCTCAGTACAAGAAAGACAAGGAGCTGCTGGAGAGGGGCAGCAGAGGGGCACGAAGATGATGAGGGGTCTGGAGCATCTTTTATGTGGAGAGACTGCGGGAGGTGGGCTCGTTTAGAGAAAACTGAGAGGGGGTCTCATCAATACCTATAAATACCTCAAAGGCAGGTGCCAAGATGATGGTACCGGACTCTTTTCGGTGCTGCCCAGTGACAGGACAAGGAGCAGTGGCCACAAACTAAAACACAAGAAGTTTCAGCTTAGCATCAGGGAGAATTTTACACTGAGGGTGGCAGAGCACTGGCACAGGCTGCCCAGGGAGATTGTGGACTCTCCTTCTCTGGAGCCATTCCAAACCCACCTGGATGCATTCCGTGTAACCTGCTCTAGGCGACCCTGCCTTGGCAGGGGGCTGGACTGGATGACCTCCAGGGGTCCCTTCCAACACTAACAATTCTGTGATTTTGGGAGTGGGAGGTCTCAGGAGGTGCAGGAGCAGGTTTTGCTGGCGGGGTTTTGGCAGGTCCCGGGGGTCTGTCAGGCAGGCCTGGGGCTGAGGTGAGGGCAGGACCCCTGAGCAGGGGCCAGGCCTGGCACCCCCTCCCCCAGTAACCCCCAGGGACACCCGGAGTCCCAAGGCACGAGTGGGGCTGTGGTGCCACGGCAAACTGCAGCCCAGTAAGTAGAGGGGATATACTTCAAAAAGTTTGTTAGGGAAAATAATTCGGAAATTAGTGGTAAGCAGTGATGAAAAAAAAATAACAAACCCAACAGAAGAAGAGTGATTGTTCTCCAGAAAAAGGTGCTTGGGTAGAGACAAGCATGTTGTGTAGGGAAGCTAGAGATGATGACTATGAAGGTGATGGAGAGTGATAGCTGAGCCCAGTTCAGGGTGAGCTTAGGTAGATGGGGAATTCAATGCCTGGGAATTGAAAATCCTTTCTTATTTTGAGTAGTTATAAATGCTTTTCAGTCTAAAAACTTAACTGCTGTAAAAATACGTAAGATGTTCAACATTTTTGCAAGTATGTTGTTGCAGCAGATCTGCATGTAATTAAAATAAAAGAAAAATCCCCGTTTTAATTGGGGAAAGGTTTCTCTTTGCAATTTGGATATGAAAAAATGTTCAATCATTATAGTAGATTCTTACAGCTAAAGTACTGAGGGGTTTTTACCAGGATGTTTTCTAAGAATTTTTAATTCCGTATTCAGGCTTTGTTTTCATAATAGCATCTTTGTGCCTTCCAGGTGCATTTTTGTCTCCATTACTTTGTGTCCTGAGCTTTCTAAGCTTCAAACTGTGTGTTTCTTATAGGCATTATAAGGATGGAAAAATACAAAGATTAGAAGCAGAGACACATGACATGAAGGTTAACTTCTGTAAACAATAAACTGTTGGTGGATTGCAGCCAGGGGCCTGGCATTGCTTGGCATCAGGAGAACATCTAAGACACACGAAGGCAACTATTCTTTGGCTGCACACACACACACACCACTGTCCCAGCCTTCAACATAGGTCTCCACTCCAAAATTTTGTGCTTATTGGTAGTTCTTGATGAAATACTGCTTACTATGCAGCCTGTTAAATATATGACTGGTCTAACATCAATAAGTTTATCACTAACTTAGTTTATCAGATTTTAGTAAACTTGTCAAAGTCCAGAGAGCAAAAGTTGCGCAAGAAATAACTGCCCCACCTCTGCTGTGAAGTCTGAGCTTGGTTATGCAGGAATGGGGGTTTAATGTGGAATGAAGAACTGGGATGTATGGGCTGCATTCCTGGTTCTGCTACAGCACAACCTTCAGTATGCTTTTGGTGACCTATTTTTACAATATTTTTCTATTTCCTTTACTGCATCCATTTGCCAGTACCTTGAGATAGGTAGGTAGATAGATATATAAAAAGACACATATCTGTGTATGTATATATATATCTCATTAATGTTATTAACCTTTTAAAAGACACTGCAGAGGTACTGCTCTTGTATTAATCCACAGTCATTTGTATAAAGATCTATTAACTTTGCAGTCAGTCCTTGTGTCTAAAGAGCATGGTTCCTAACACCATCTCTCTGACAGACAGTGTTGTTCTAAGGTCACAGCCTCTGTCCAGTAACACGTTTGGGTACACTAAAATCTGGATGACTTTAGACACACATTCACATCTCTGCTGATTAATGAGTAGCTACGGCTGGCCCTAGTTACGATGTGGCTCTGCAGTTAAGGAATGATTGGGGTTTGTGGAGTTGAAGTTTCCCTGAGCTTCACTGGTGCATTTGAGTGCAGCAGAAGTGTACTCCTTGGCTGGTAAATTGTTCCTAGTCTCAGTGAAAGGAGGATTCCATTGGTAAGCACACCAAGAGGAGGAAGTTGAGGAGCAGAGAAGGGGACCCTATAAAGCTGCTGCAGGTGTTGATCTGGCAGTGGTGTCAGAAGGCTTCAGCTTGTTCTTTCCCATGTTATTCATGATTTAGGACTCTCCAAAGGCCTCTATTAGATAAACATTTCACTTTCATTTGCTTTGTGATAAGCAGTACAAGACAGTCTCTTTTACTGGAGAGCCCATACCTTCTTGTTGCACAGCTCTCTGTGCTTCAAACAGAAACAGAAGTTGGTGCTCTGATGGCCTGTGCCTCAAACACAGCAGGAGTGGTAGGAAAGAAGATCAAAGAAGCCTGTGTGTACATGCACATATTTCTATCAACAAGACTGTGTCACCTAGAAAACTACTTTATGCATTGGTTTCTCTTCTTTAAATAGTGTCATTTTGAGATTTACTCCAGTTTTTTTAGTTGATGATAGAAAAGATAATCCCCATGTAAGATTACCATATCTGACAAGTTACTGGCTATTTTTTCCACTTATGAAATTACAGGAGAATGTAGGACAGGGGCAAAAGGAAAGACAACGATGGCATTGTTCAAACTGCCTAACCCTGATCATTTGACTGAGTCCCTGAATTACGTTGGTCCCCTGTGAGGTGAATGGATTAAGAAAATCCAACTGAGTCAATTTCAGCTGAGAGATGTACTAAAAATGTTCTCTGAATGTGTCCCTCTTTTTCCATCAACATTAAAGGGAAGCTAATCTCCTATTTCATATACTTCAGGGAGCTGCCTAATTCTAGTTTGTGTAGTTTAAGAGACTTGTTGAATGGTCAAAATGATACATTTTCTTGTGGAATGGGAAGAGATTAAAAAATAGTGTTGACACACCATAAGCTCTTCCAACAGAATCTTTCTATAATTTCTTTGCAAAATATTTGTAATTATTGGCTGAAGAGAATTAAATTATATCTCTTGCATAATGTTTGCTAGGTAGTTTAAATCTTTGTTTTCAACTTTTAAGCTCTTTGTGGTAGAGACATTAATAATTGCCAACTCAATTTCAACAAAAGCACACCTGACATTTTTATATAAATATTTTGCAAATAGTTTGAATTTTGCATTACTCTGAATTAACCCAGCCAAGAAGCCACTCGGGTTACTTGGTGAGAGCAGAGTGTTTGTTCTGGGGATGGAGTGATCAAGGTGTTCTGCTGACTGGCCAACTTCATGACTCTGGAGGAATATTGCCAGAGAATGGGGGTGCAGAGTGTCACCTCACCGCTGTATCTCATTATCATGGTGCCTGTTTGAGAGGAAAAATGTTAAATTTCTTTTGACTTTTCTTTTTCTTTTTTTTTCTTGTATTGTTTTGCAGCTGAGATGTAGTTGAAAGGTATTGTCTGCTTCTCAAACTAGGATGGAATATTTACCTGGGCAGGTGCAAAAAATGTATTTATTTACTCTGCCTTCCCTCTGTGCTGTGTGGAATCTGTAGCTCAGTTTAGTGTTGTGTTGCTGCATTCATACCTTGTGCCTTTGCAAGAAACAGGGTTAATCTCCTCAAAGGCAGAGCTATGCACTTCCATAGGTGGTGTAACTCCAGCTCTTCCAAAAGCTCAAGCAGATTGAATGTATGACTGCATGTACAGACTTGCATCTGCATAACCTCAGTCTTCTTTCTGATATATTATAAAGTACTGTAGAAAATCTGAAATGTGCTTTCAGATTTGAAATTTGAGATGTTTTCTTGGGGAAACATTAAACCTAAAATGTCACTTGTGTTTTCAGCCAAGCCGTGCTGGTGGACCGGACAATGTACATTGCAGGGCAGATAGGGCTGGAACCTTCCACTGGGCAGCTTGTCTCTGGAGGGACAAAGGAGGAAGCCAAGCAGGTAAGAAGTCTTCCAGCAATCAACTTGTAATGGAGTTGGCATGTGTCTAATTAAACATGGAATTGTGAGAAATTGAGGAGACTAGAAAGCACATTTCAATCCTCCACATGAGGGGAAAGCAGGAGGAATTCATTCCATCTCAACTAATGCTGTCATTTTTTCACTTGAGCAACTTGGAGGTCAGGGGAGAAATCTGTGTTTCATGTAGGAAGGTAAGAAAGAATCAGTGTTTGAAGCAAAGGTTCACACCCCAATAAAAACCCTGGCTTGAGTCAGGGAAAGTTTTATTCCCCTGGAAGCAAAGAAGTGGAGCGAGGTAATAGGATGAGATGGAGCTGCATCGTGCATTTACATCTAATGAATGGATAGTTTAATATTTATTAGATGCTCCCTTTTATTAATTTTTATTTAGGTCAGTCTTTTTTTGACGGTTGAGGTTTTGCTGGTTGAACTTACAGTAGAAGATGGATTTAGCCAAGTCACATTTACATACTTACATAAATATAACCCAACTGATAGCTAAAAGATTTTTGTTTCATTTTTCTTTAGGCTCTAAAAAACATGGGAGAAATCCTGAAAGCTGCAGGCTGTGACTATGGCAATGGTAAGTGCTGCTGTGACAGTGGCAAACAGGTGGTTGTTTTTACCTGAATTAAAATATTAAAAAATCAAGTGACCTTTAAAAAAAAAAAAAAACAAACTATTTGCTGAACATTCAGTTGTTACCAATAGCTGGAAGAAACAAAAGAAATTGTGAATTTACGTTAAAAAAGAAAAGAAATAAATCTACATGCAAGTCTTTGCAATGGGTATCAATGGAACACTGCCTTTCACCAAAAATTTCTGGAAATGGTACTAATATTTTATTTCCAACTGGGGAAGCTCAGGTACAGACAGTGCTGCAGTGACTACAGACATTATAAGTATCCTAGGCTTTGCTACAGGTAAAAGCATGTTTGAATCTGTGGTGTTAATATTCTAGACACTCCCAATACTTTTTGTGTGGAGGACTCTAATGGTGGAGCCACACCAGGATTAATTCTGAGTTAGGCAGTCCTGGGTAAAAAATTCTAGCATTGACTATATTGTCACCTTCTATGAACATTTTTTTTTGGCAGAACATATTATATATAATATAATTTATTGCCAGCAATTGGCTTACAACAGCTGTTTTAATTTATCTGCTTATCAGTTCAGTGCCTCTTGGAAGAATTTGGCTTTTTCACAGCTAGGCAGGAATGGCTTAATTCCTTAAAGTTTTATTATATACTAGGTGCTCAGATTTTTTAGGTGCTTCCCTAGGTTGTAGCTCTAATGGTCAATATCTGTTTGCAAAACTTTTCAAAATGTTTAGAATACTTGAGAGAACTGTAGGAAATAAAAACAAGAAATGCACTAAAGTTTTTCAATTTTTGTATGCAAGTCAGAGGTCTAAAATAACTGCACTTACATGATTTCTAGTTGTGAAGACTACGGTTTTGATGGCAGACATGAAGGACTACAATGATATTAATGATGTTTACAAACAATGTAAGTAGGTATTTTGCTTGTGTTTTACCATTATGGCTTGTGGAGCAAATTATGTTCATGGTAAACAAAGTTTTTTAATGACTCAGATGATGTAGTTCCATATCATTTGAAATTCCAGTTGAAATTTTAAAAATCTATAATTTTCAAGTATCAGATCAAGCACAGCCTAATTTCATGTGGATTTGTGTTCCACCATCCCAGTGACTCACTGTCCTGTGAAGATCAGCTCCTGCTATCCCTACAAGTTGATCTTCCTTGCCTCTTTATCTTGCTTGATGGCTCTGCTGTCCTGGATATAATTCTACTGTAGGCAGCCTTCAGCTGCTGAATTTCAGATTTTGTAACTCCATTTCTTTAAAGTCTGTATCTTTGAACAATTTGAGAGTTATTGTTATGGGACAGGGCTCATTTTTTATACACAGATGAGCCATGCTGCTCCACTTGAAGAAAAAAGAGAACAATGCTTGGTCAACAAAGCTGAGTGTAGACTGAAACGGGTGATTCCAACGAGCCATGTTGTGCAGAATAATTTGGGAGAATTTGCATGAGCTCCTTACTTATATAGCTTTGGCTTTTAATTAGATAGCTACATCTGGTCTTGAATGAAGTCTTATTATGAGCAAGCAGCACAGTCTCCTGCTTGTCAAAATGTACTGGGGGGAGTGTGTGCTTAAGCAGGGTAAAACCAGACCAGCTGCATGCTTAGTTACTTGTTGCCTCCAGCCTGGAGTTTGAGAAAACAGGTGTTTCTCTTCTTTGATTATGAGTTATTATCTAAATGCAGGACCCCGAAATTGCCATTATTGACAGTTTTGTGATAACTGTCACTAGTAAAACTTTCACTTCATTATGCAAATTCCTTGAAAGTGTTGAAAGTCAGGTTGGACAGGGCTTTGAGCAACCTGATCTAGTGAAAGATGTTCTTGGCCATGGCATGGTGTTGAATTGGACTATGTGATCTTTAAAGGTTCCTTCCAACCTGAACTATTCTAATACTCTATAAATTCAGCTCTTACATCTTTACCAGTACCCTTCCCCATGCCTCACCCCTGTTCTAGTATCTGAGATTTCCAGGTCTAAACGGGCACAGAGGAATAGGTCAAGGGCCTATTTTTCCTCTGTTTTCCTATGATATGAGTAAGGTTGGACTTCTGTTGACTTTACATGAATCTGGGATCTTTATCTTTGCTCATAGTTCTTTTGTCAGGGGCCTGTTTCTCTCTCCTGCTCTTTCTGTGAAAGAGCCATCTCCCACTCCCTGGTGTTTGAAATTGGGTGATCACCATTCTGATTTAAACTTTCTTTTTCAGCCAAGTTGGTGTTAAGGCCCTGCAGTGTCAGCAGAGGCAAGTTATCACTGGCCACTAGATCACAGCTGCAGCTGACTGCTTGGGGATGAGTGGGGGCTTGCTGAGATTGAGAGCAGTCAGTCACCAAAACAGAGCAAGGGGGAAATGATAGCTGGCATAGAAGTCTTGGAGCCTTGAACCTGAAACTGTTCCAATGATTGCATTTTATACAAATTACTTTGAACTGTGTTTCATCAAACACAGTTTAGTGATTGCTGGATGTTTCTGTTTAAATTACAGTTTTCAAGGCAAACTTCCCAGCCAGAGCAGCCTATCAAGTAGCTGCTTTGCCCAGAGTAAGTGTCACTTTTCTGTCTACAAAAAACGCCCAAATTTTCTGAAATACCTTACTACTGAAGCATTCTGACAGCTTTTCCCTTTCTGAAATAGCTTTCATTGCAATTATTTTAATGAAGACTCTTAATTAGTTTTTTTTCTAAGTATACTAGTGTTATTCCCACACATTATCAAAGTTCTGAATATGAGATACACATTTCTTTATGGTGGAAGATGGATACAACATTAAAAATAAGGGGTTATGATACTTGAGTAAGCATAAATTGAATTTACAATGTTACTGAACATTGCTAAATCAGTAATACAACTGTCAGAAATACAATCTCTCTCAAATGTCACTCTGTTCTTACAAAGTTGTGTTGTTCATCCAATTGCTTCATAAAATAGATATATTAAATTCCTAATATGTTTCTTCATTGTTTTGTCACAGGGGGCCAGAGTTGAGATTGAAGCTATTGCCATTCAGGGACCTCTCCAAGATGCTTCAGCCTGACTATAAGTAGAGACTGGATATCCTACAATGACAGTTTTAGATTTGGTTAATACTTCTCCCTTATATCCAATTCCTACAGCTGACTAACAGCAGTTAGATACAGTTGAAATCAGGAAGCTTACTAAGGAAAGGTGCTTTCTTCAGGACTTACAGTGACTTTTCTGCTGACAAACCCTGAAAAGTGCCTGAGTCCTGCTAAAATCATCTGAGCCAGACTGCAGGACACGGCCTGCCCTTTGTGGTGGTGACTGGATATTCAGGTATTAAGGTACATACCTGGAACTTGTTAGAGTTATACTGTGGGTGATCTGGACATGGAAAACTATACTGATTTGTAGTAGTAGGTTTTTATAACAATTTTAAATCTGAAAAAATGACAGAAATGAGAATATAGAACACTTGAATTGCTTAGCATACGTCTGCACTTCTGAGGAATTTTACTGTATTTGCTTCTGAATTTTCTTAATCTCTTTCTTCACATAATAGATTACACTTGGGACTCAGATCTTTTCATATGTAAGCAATTACTTAGGAAAGTTAATATTAGTTTCAGAAAGAAGAAAATTATGCTTTTCTGAAGTAAAGTGGTACCTTTATAAATCAGATGAAAATTAATACCTACCTGTAACCTTTTTCATAATTCTTTTCATAGCAATTCAATTTTGACTATGCTTTGATTAAAAAAACAAAACCCAAAAATTTTAAAAATGTTTAATGAGAATAAAATATAATTGCAAATGCAAAAATATGCTTGTCTATTCTGGGAACAAACTTTTCTTGATTGCCCTTTGATAGTCCATTAAATAAAGTCTCCAAATTGCTTATTCAATAAGAAATAATTTTAACCAAAACAATAGGCATATTATCTACATCCTAATATCTAAGGATTAAATTCTCCAGGACAGGAAGCTTTCAGCCAGCATGTCATTACAGTTCTTGTAATTTTTTTCTCTGCCATTAAGGTCAGAAGCATCAGTTTGAAGGGGTGATTAAGCAGTACTGAGAAGTCTAACTGGTAATGCTAGTAATTTATCCCATCCTTCTGTACTGATCTTCTATCAGGTAGAAATGGATACTGTGTTTTTAAGTATCTCTTTGAAAGTCAGCCACTTCATGGCAGAGTTGATTCCCAGTCTTCCCCACAGCCATATGACTAAGCACAGTACTGGTTTATTCTGACAGAAATGAGCAGAAATTCTTTCCTGTAGTAGTGTGTCCACCTCAGTGTCTTTGATTTGCTCTCTTCTGTGAAGATGCCACCTAATTACATATGGATGCTACTGTCACTGTGTCTTCACTGACTTTGTGTAGAAAGTAAAACTAGCTGTATACTGCAGCTTGGAGAATGTACCATTTCAGTGGTGGGAACATGAACCTGCTTTATCAAATGTCCTGCCAGAGGGAATCCCATAGTGTTCCTTCCAGGACAGCTGTTTGTATGCCAGAGAGCTGTGACTGTGTCAGAAGCTCTTTCTAGTCCCACCTTTGGTGATCACACTCTTCATATTGGTAAGCTCCAGAAGCGGTAGTGCCATGGGGAGAGGCCATAACGCTGCTTTGCCACAGGTCAAGTCCCAACACTGTGGGTTCAGCTCTCCACCACTTCAACCCCAAACTTCCGTTCTCCTGTGTGTGCATTTCTGTGTCTAAAGCCTATTGATGCTCCTCTTGCATACCTCTACTTTGTTCATGACTTTCATGTGGTAAGCATGCAAGAAGAATCCCATCTGGCAGTGTCGTGTTAATGTCAATCTTTCCACGGCACATACAGATGCTGCCTTGTCTGAATATCCCCCTCCATTCAATATCACAGCCACACTGCATGAATCATCTTCCATCCTTGAATAAACTCTAAGTGTTGCACTTGGGGGTTCTTACCTTCCTGCTCCCAAGCCATGCTTTCCAGCTCAGCTGCACTATTGCAGTAAGTGTATTTTGTATTTTTTCTGCATTCCTGGTATCCCTTTAGCATAGACCAGAAGAGCCACTGGAAAGTTGTGAAAACAGTCAGCCTACTTAGCCATCTTAGATTTGATGTGAAACAGCCATTTCTGCTTTTCACTGAGCTTATAAATTGTACCTTTATAGAAAAAAGATTCATAATGAGGTTGTCACAGCATATATATGCAGATGTATGGATTTTTTTGTAGTATCTCACTTTCTTTGGGAGATAATTATTTTTATTAGAAGCAAGATAATGCTTTTGGTATTTCAAACAGCAAACTTCCAAACAGCCTTTGAAAAATGCCTGACTTTTCTCTAAATAAACTTCCTCTAC
The DNA here is from genome assembly GCA_013397915.1 of Daphoenositta chrysoptera. Classification (NCBI taxonomy): domain Eukaryota; kingdom Metazoa; phylum Chordata; class Aves; order Passeriformes; genus Daphoenositta; species Daphoenositta chrysoptera. The sequence continues at coordinate 502,795 of VZRO01007797.1, read as the reverse complement.
ATAAACTTTTGTTAGTTTTGGCTGTACTAATAATGCATCTTACGTGCTACAGCTCTGACTCCATCAGCAATCCCATCTAAGAAAAAACATGGTCAGACATGTTAGGAAGGAGCTAGTACCGATATGGCTATGACTTTCTAGGAAACACAAAGCAGATGTTGCTTCATTTTATCAATAATAATTAAGAATCATGTAATTGAATGGAATTACATTTAAACTTTTAAATGGATTTTAATTCCTAATTTATATTTAGGTTTCTTTGTTACAGCTTTGTTGAGGTATAATTTCACTGATTTTTAGCAGATTTACTTCAAGTTCAGTGTAAATCAGCTGATTTCAAGAGTCTTGAACATGAGCTAAGTTCAGTCTGTTAAAACCATAGTGGTTATCCCTTCTTAGCGCTCCCGTTGTTCCCCACTGCCTTCCTTACCTGCGTCCCGCAGCCTCTCTGCCCGCCTGGGACCCAACGCTAGATGGCAGTTTCGGTATTTTTTTGGCGTGCTCCCTTGTGCATTGGCCGGTGAAAGTCCATTATAGCGCCCCTTGGGAGGCTTCGGTGGTAGAAGAGTGAACACACCACGGCTTTCCACAGTAAGGGACAGTCTGAGACTGAAAGGTAAATGAAACACCTGGAAAAAGTTGCATGCTGGATGCAGCTAAGGAGACAGAACACATGGCTTCCATTAAGTGTTTTATCAGTAAGTAGGTGCCATTCTGCAAAAACTCAGGCACTGAAATTCACTTTTAGCTTCATGATTCTTCAGGTGAAGACAGTTGTAGTTTTTAGACTACATATTTAAATCAAAGCCATTCAAGACATTTTCTTGATATGTATAAGGAAAGGAAGTATAAGTAAAGGAAGTCTAGAATAACTGAAATAAACTCTCTTATTACAGCTATAACAGTAGTTTTCAAAATAAAAAATCAGCCTTCCACAGAGAAGTGTAAAACATTTATTTTATTTAAGCAGAGTTATATTGTTTGATTCTATTATTTAAAACAAAAAGGCTAACACCCATGATTCTCCAATATGAAAAGCTTATCTCTTAGGTCTTAATTTGCAAACTACTTAGTACATGCACATTTAATAAATCCAGTTTTAAATACAGGTAAGTTAAATTCATCTTTTTTCCTTTGCTAGACTGAGCTGCATGCAAAATACAAAGTTGCAATTCAGCTTGTAGCATCCTGATTTCACCATTTAAAATTTGTTTCTATCACATGTAACTAAAAAAGCACAGCAAAACAGGTCTTCTCTTTCTGTGAAAGTAAAGCAACGTATAAAGTACTTAAATCTGCATGTTGTACCAGGTGCCTTCTTTTAGTAAGACTCCATCTTAAAATTATTATATTCTCTATAGATTAAACAATGCAAAAAATTAATTTTAGTACCTAGGTTTAATAAATCTGTGTTCTCTTAAAGCATGTAAATTGCCCCAATCTTCTTCTACCAGCACTTGCTCTTCCTGCAGTGTTAACCTAAAAGCAGTTCCTCATTGAGTGAAAGAGCCAACCCCAACCTGCCAGGTGGGCAGGTATCATCTGAGATCCTACTGCGTGCATATGTGTCTGCACAGAGCTGACAGGGTGCAAATTCAGCCTCTTCTAGGGTGGTGTTTATTGGTAATTAGAAAAAAATTTCTACCAGAACTTTCTTGTTAGCTTGGAAATTAAGTTTGTTCTTTCAAGTTTCCTGCCCAGCACTCCCTGCAGCAAGGAATGATTACTTCTGCCTTGGATGAAGTTGAGGGCTGAAGTTTGTTTAGCTTTTCATAAAATACAAAACATTCATCAAAAATGCTTGACTGTATTAAAAAAAAAAAAGTTACGTTGCTTTAGATCTGGAGGTGTATCCTGTAAACACAAATATTGGAGCATATCCTTTTCTCAGCTTTTAGCATGAGAAAGCTCTTTGACAGACCAATTTCTGCTCCTTACAGCCTCTGTGTAGTCCCAGGTTTGCAGAGGCAAATAACTGCAGGCACTGGTCCTTTATCCACAGTAGGTGCTTTGGTAGCTCCCAGACCACGAGTACTAGATCCCAAAGAAATCTGCATGGAAGGGACGTCTTACTTCTCAGGGCAGGGATGTTCAGCATTTTTATAGCAGGCACATTGTGATAATTTGGGTGATTTAACTTTTCATGTTTAACACAGTATCAAGCATATTTCCTCTTTAGGAAAGGCAAAATAGATTTCATCTGTTGTGATTATAGAATATGTAAGGATGAAGATGACTGAGAAAGACTGCTGCTGTTGAGTCACTGACTGGTTAATATTCCTCTTGTTTTCACCCACATTGCTTAACGATCTAAAGAAGCTGAACGGTGAGGTAAGAACATACATAGTCATCTGTCAGCCTTGTTACAACAGTGGTAGAAAGAGAGACTCTGAGGTGAGCAGGTCATTTTGACTCCCTTGTATCTTCATATTTTATTTCCAGATGCAGTCTCCTCTGTTGCTGTGAATACTACTCATCTCTGTCACAGAGCTCTTATTGGTTTATGCTTAAAAATAATTGAATGCTTCCCAGACTACAATTCATGATCTTGCAAGTAGTCAGCCTGTCTCCTCTGCCGATTTAATCTCCTGTGTTTTGGAGTGGGGCTGTGCTGGCACGTGCTGGTGACTGAACTGAATTCCCAGCTCACAGGAGGAAATCAGCCGTGAGATGCAGCTGAAGATGGAAGTGCTTGGGGCATTCTGGAACATGGCTGTACACCCAGCCCAGTCCTGTGTCACTGCGGGGTGTTCTCATTCTGCTCAGTACCTGTTCCCCCACTCCTTAGCTCTCCAAAGTGCATGGTGGTGTTCTTCATGGCTTTTTTTTCATGGAATGGTTTGAGTATGTGGATAAAAAGTTTGACTACTTCTGTTTGAATTTTTAATGCTCACTTTAGTGTCAATAGTTTTTAGTAGGACTAGCAGCTCGTTTTAGCTTCTCTATTACAGAAGGCTAAAAAAACTAAAAAATAAATTAAAAGTGACATCCACCTAGCAAAAGTTCGCCAAAAAAAAAGAAAAGTATGCATGTAGGTTCTATATGTTTGTGGTGTTGCCTACAGGAAGTTGACTTTAAATGAAGCTGACAAGTTCATAAGAGTGCTGCTGAGCAGAAAACCTCAGATTTAGTGATACAGCCAAGAACTATCAGCTTACACAAAAGGTTAATAGGCCAAGGATAGCAATTAGATTATTTAATACAAACCAGAGTCAGCTGGAGTCAGACATGTACATGCAGTGTGAAATTATCTCTTAGAGGTGATTTGTATAATTTGCTGGTGACAGTTAGGATTTTTTTAAGCCCTTTTGTACAATAAAACTAATAAAAGCAATATTGTGCTTACTATTTTTAGGTAACTGACCTTTTCTCCATGTCCTACATCCTTATGCCAGAGAATCTTTTAAGCACAGTCTCCAGCAATATAACATATATAGTCCCTTTGCACAGGACATAGCCTCAAGCTTGCCAGCAGAGGTTCAGGTTGAAAATCAGGAGGAATTTCTTCACAGAAAGGGTTGTTAAACTTTGGAATGGACTGCCTAGGGAAGTGGTGGAGTTGCCATCCCTGGATGAGAAATGACTGGACATGGCACTTACTGCCATGGTCTAGTTGACAAGGTGGCGTTCAGTCAACATTTGGACTCAAGTATCTTAGAGGTGTTTTCCAACCTAATGGATTCTGTGGTTCTGCAACATTCACCATCAGAACAAATTTCTACTCTTCATCTGACCCAAAACATGAATCATATTCAGGGCCTGTTTTCACAGGAAATTTGTTTGAAAGTATTGCCATTCAGCTTCATCTCCAAAATGATTATTTAGGATTTTGGAAAATAACCCAGACAGTCCCTGATAGTATATTTCTCCAGGAGGACAGCACTGCAGGGAAATATAATAACATCTTCTTTGGGAACAGGCTTATATTTGTCTCTTAGATGGGCTTGTATTTTCTCTCTTAAAAATCCATTTTAGAAGCTACAAATGCATATGAGGAGAGCTACACAGCTAAAGACGGGTTATTATTGACCATGAATGTTAACAGATGTGAAGTTGTCTTCTAGGATTTATACAACTAAAACATCCCACTCAGTTAAAAATGCCCTCTTCTTCCTGCTTCTGCAGAAGTCATCACATATATTGTACTACGATCCCTTCAATAAATTTGTGTTTAAAAATGGGGAGTGAGCAGCTCTCAGACACTGAGTCCTGGACACTGCACTCTGTTATTTTCTATTTTCTGGAAAACTCACCTCTGCATTTCATTACAGCCTGGTAAATGGGTACTTTCCCAGTCCTCTACATGCTGTACACTTCAGCAGCTCCATACATTGCTAGTCCAGGCACTCAGAGGAACTGCCCACACACAATCATTTCAAGAGAAAAAAAGCTACACTGTATTCTTTATCCTGTATAATGTTGGTTGAAGGTTTCACCCATTTGAAGTCAGTTTTCTGAACCTGGGAAAAACTCCTAATTGAAAAAGGAATGATTATACTCCTGTTGAAAAATTATCCTGCTATGTATAGAAGGCACTCTGTGGCAGGGAGGTGGAAGTTCAGGTATTTCAAACACTTGAAGTCTTGGCAGCTTGACTTCAAAAAATCTGTATTATATAAAACTTTTTCTTATGCCTCCTATTCATTTATCTGTAGCTTGTGGTTCAATCCATAAAAGCCTATTTTCCCAACCCAATAAAATTTTTAAATGTTCATGTGAACAGAAGAGCAGGCCCAAGAAGAGGACGTTCATTGAGACATAACTTCTATTCCTTGTTATTAGCTGTCTCTGAAACACATGGAAAAAAATTAATTTAGCAATTCATTGAAGGTATAACTTGATATTCACTAAATCTTACAGGAACTCAAAGGGAAAGTTCCCTGGAGGCATCACAGGATGAAGGGGATATCTGCTTTTCTCCCACATCTGTAAGAATGTTCTGTGTGGAGCTGAAAGCAGCCACTGGTTCTGCTTCCTCTTGCCCCATCCTATTCATACACGGTCTTCCTGTTCCAGACATAAACATCACCTCTGTGTGTCACTGCCAACAGTCTCAAGCTCCTCCTCACCCTGCTGCCCTTTCTCTTAACTTCTGAAATCACTACATCATTCCAGTCAGATTTGACAGAGAGGCAGGCATTTCATGGACAGTAAATCCTAAGTAAGGACAAGGGACAAATGGCATAAATTGATGTACAGGATATTACCTTTAAATAAAACATTTTTTTTTTCTTTAAGGACAGTTAAGTTGTGGGAATAGGCTCCCCACAGTTGAAGGAGTCTCCATCCCTGGGGATTCAAAACCCAACAGGACAACCTGTTCCTGCTTTGAGCAGGACTAGACAAGCTCCAGAGTTATTTTTCTACCTCAGCTATTCCATGACTAAGTATGGCTGAGGAACTGTATCCAGCCCCTGAAGCTACTGTTGGCCATCAGCAGCTGAGAAGCTCTGGGGCTCACTTGATAGCTAAAAGATACTGCCCAAGGGGATGGCTGGCTGAAATCACAGTGTCAGGCCATCCCAGCTCAAAGTCCTTCTTTCCCAGCCAGAACACTCTGCAGGGGCAGTGAACCATGGGAATATGGGACTTCCTCACACTGAATTGTGATGTTCCATGAGGGCGGGTAGGGAACACAGGAAAGGTGGGAAATTTGCATGGGAATGAAGGTGACCAAGTAAAGACATCCAACTGCAGTGACTCTCCGTGACTAAGAAGATCGTTAATATAACATGACAAAAGCCAACTCCCTTTAATGATTTCAAATTCCACACACTTAGCATGTCACTCAGCATTGCCTTGTTCTTAGGTGGACATCAGCTACCTTTAGAGCCCTATTTTTTTTTTAACTAGGATCAACTTGTATTCTCTTAGTCATACCCTCCTAGAGACAAAGCTCTGAATGTTTTTGATGTCTCTCAATGTAAGAATTTTTCCATTCCCCTAAGCAGTCTTGCTTTCCTGCCCAGAATCTTGCTTTATTTCTTCAATATCCTTTCAAGATGGAAGAATTGCTCCCTTACACAACAGAATCCCAGGTTTAAATGGTTACTATTCCATTTTTAGCATTGTTTGCTCCTCTTGCCTGCAGCTGTTCTCTGAGCTGTGTCAGTGTACTCCCATCATCTGAAATCCATGACAGCCATAGAGGCAGGGCTGCTCTTTCTGCTCCCTTACAAAACTACTGGGGAGAATACTGTCAAAGCAGGCAAATGCAGGAAGAATTTCAATGAAGCTGTAATCATCACTGGGTGAAATTTCTGGAAATGTTCAAGGCCAGGCAGGATGGGGCCTTGATCAATCTGATCTCATGGGTGGCATCCCTGCCCACGGCAGGAGGGTTGAAACTAGGTGATCATTAAGGCCCGTTCCAGCCTAACTCTTTCTGTGATTCTCTTACTCTTCAGCAGCAGGAAGATGTTCTTTGAGGTTTCCTAGAATCAAGTTAAGTGCTTTGCTGAATTCACAGCACAGAGAGATGATTCTTTGCAAAAGCATAGGAGCTCTTAAAAAAGACATTAGAAACAAGTTGATTGATTAAACTTGTTTTGACTTCATAGGCAAAGCTACCTGGCATAAATTTAAAGATCCTGCAAAAGAACAGTTGTCAATGGCCAACAACTGCTTGTCTTCACAGGCTAGCTTAAAAAGTAACAATCTTTATAAAGATGAGCAACTGCAACACATGAAAATTTAAGGGAGGTGAGCTTTTTTTTTTATCACTGCTGATCTAATTTTACTTGGGTAATCACAAGGTCATAATGGCACATAAGCCTTGACCAAACTGCTTGACCACCACCCTACTTGTCTTCCAGACTGCAGTGCTTATGCTGAAAAGCATTTCCCTCAGCCCTCTAGCAGAAGCATAAGCAGCAGTGCAACACGCTGGCTTGCTGCTGGCAGCCCTAAGGCTGTGACACGTACTGGCATTGGGAAGGAGCCAAAGAATGCTCACCCCAGCTGCAAGAGGCTCCTTTGGAAGTCATGAAAGGCACTGGTGTAAGGGATCTGCCACCCTGTCTGCTGAAGCTGTTCTCTTCTGAATGACAGAAATACTTGCCAGCCCAGAGANGGAGGCATTCAAAAAACGTGTGGATGTGGCACTTAGGGACAGGATTTAGTGATGGACCTGGCAGTGCTGGGTTAACAGTTGGACTCAATGATCTTAGAGGTCTTTTCCAATCTAAATGATTCTATGATTCTAATTCTGCCTTCTGGGGCATGTGAACACCTTACATGATAAGCTCAAGTGGGAGGTTCTTAGTGAATGTGGAGGAAGAACAAGAAATAACTTTTGTAGAAGGACTGTGGTGACAGAATTTTGACCATAATCCCAAAGTCTACCATAGGGATAATTTTATCCCCTTGATTTTTGCTCTTCACTGGTGTAACAATTTTCCAGAGGAACTTTATTTGGCCTTCCCACCATGTGACTGAATATGCTGTGCAATGTGCTTTCACCACAGCACCACACTGCTGATTTCAGCTGATAAGGAGAACAAGGGGATCTAAAATGACTGGCATAGAATGGAAATCACAAAGCAGCATTAAGGCTTAGCTTACAAAAACAAGCCTGCAAATAATAATGAGCAGAGTCATGATTTTAACAAAGGTTTTTATTTTCCAAGACTGCATGTTACAGTCTATCGTTCTTCCCAAAGAGGGAAAAGTTATCACTGGTAAGGCTCATGTATTATATAAAGATGACCCATGTAAAAAGCATGACTTCCAATTGATTGCTTCCAAAAATATCTTTTACTGTAAAGTATTTTTGACTCTCTCTTGTGTAAAAATGCAGAAAGCAGCTGTATGCCAACAGGGGAATCACAAGATGTGCTCATTAAGGACAGCACAGTCTTTGCTGTCTCTTAAACAATAACCCATGTGGTCCTTCCCTCCTCTGTCAACATACCTATCTCTGTCGCTGCTGCACTATCCACAGCTTCTCCTGTTTCTTCTTCTTTTGTTTCAGGCCCTTCACTTACTGTCTCACTGAGCAGCTCAGTTTCCACCTGTTCTCCCGTCTCACCTGGGAATGGTAACCATGGAGATCAAATTAGGATCCACTGAGAAAAAGCACCAGGTGCCCCAGCTCCTTTCTGTAAACCCAGTTTTGCTTTGTCAGCTCTCCAATGCCCCTTACCAAGGTACCCCCTGAATGAACTCACAGAGAACAAACAGGATGATCCCAAACACTTTTCATCATCCAGCCATATGGTTGCCTCATGCCCATGAAGTTCTAATGCTTTCACAAAGTCCCCTTGATGCTGTATCCAAAGTGAATCATGACTACTATTTCTGTTCGAACTATTTTCCCTGGATTTTATTTCACGTATGTGCAATTTTATTTGCAATTGGAACAAAACAGAAATAGAAAACATGGTAGCATGCAAGTCTGGCTGAAACCCTGCTTTTCCAGGGAAGCTGCTGCCTAACTCATTTCCTCACATAGCTATGAAAGCATAAAGGAAAGCAAAACAAATGCTAAGTATCATATGTACCATAGCACAAAAATAGAAAATCCCTTCTTCATCAGATGCCTCATGGAAAGAGAATGCACACAACTTAAGATATTACTTATACCTTGGAAGAAATAGGAGCAAAACTTTTTTCCCTAAAAGCCTTGTTCACTTGCCCGGCACACATCACTTGGTGCTTAAAGCCCCACAAATCATCTTCAGCCAGCCAGACAACTGTAAACATGTTTCCACTGATGAGAGGTGACAGCACAAGGTCCAGGACATGCTGCTCTGCCTCCAGCACTGCCCTGAAGCCTAGAAATGGTGAATAATAAAATTGGGGTTTGCAGCTGGGCAGGGTGTGTTTTTAACAGGTGAACAACCTGTCATTTACTGCTTACATAAAACGAGGCTTTATTGCAAAAGAGAGACGCCCATTTTATGTAGAGGACAAAATTCTTTTGTGAAGGAACACAGGAGAGGACAAAGCATTCCAACAACCATGCTCAGCTATGGGGATGCAAAGAATTCACACAGCCAGTTCAGAGACGTGCAGAGCAAAGCCACAGGATTAGTGGCAGTGTGTGTAAGTGGCCCTGGACTCCACACAGATCAGTCCTTCTGCACCTCACACTTCTTCAAGGCAGAAGTGGAGTGAGGAAACCTGCTGATACCATGTCTCCCTGCAGAGAAATACTCCTCATGTGCTTCACCTGCTTAATCCCTCAAGAAGAGCTATTCCAGGATGTATTTGATTCCTGACTGAGCTACTTTGTACCATTTAGGAGAAATTTTATTCCTCCTGTGAAGTGTTCATCTTCTGCATGTGCAGTCCATGTCCTCTGGGCACTAACCCAAAGATGAGCACAGCCTGCAGTTTCCAGGAAGGAGCACACCTCCTGCTGAAGGTGCCTCCACAGCACGTGGAAATACCTGTCACCTCAGACACCAATGCTTCCTCACACAGCCTCTCTCCTCACCCAGTCATCTCCAAGCTTTTGTGGAAAGACAATCCTGTATCTCTCTACTACTACTTCTATTCTGCTTGTCTTGTAGCCGAGCTTCTAGGACAGACTGAACATGCCAAGCATGCATCAAAGAGATGCTTTCTCTTCTACATCCAAGCACGCACCCTCTAGCTTTATGTGTGCAAGGACAGTTGCTTTACAGTTAATACATGTGACCAAGTAATCGAGCCTTTGGGCTGTGCAAATATTAAGGAATATGTCTGAGCTACCCAGAGACACAATGTTTTAAGTGAGGGGTATGGCGGGACATTTTGCCTGCTATGAACAAAAAGGACATGAAATGAAGTAGCGGAGTTGGAAATGCTGATTAAATTTATTACAGCTTGGACTTGTAAATCTGAGGCTTCCCCAGCCGCATTCTTCTATGCCTCACATCGTACAGACTCCCTGGACCAAATTCTGACTCCAGAAGCTCATTTGAGGCTCTTAGTAAAGTCAAAAGGACCCACGCAGAAGTCCCTGGAGGCAAATTTTGGTCTCCTGAATTTATGAAAGCACAAATGTTACCCTCAATGAGGTGGTCCTCTTCAGTAACCTGTACTTTCTCGATGACTTCCACTACAGAGCTGTGGCTGCCCTCCACCAGCCCACTGTCCTCTGCTGGTCCCAGCGAAGGTGTCCCGGCATCTTCTCCCGGTGCTGGCGGCGAAGGGCCCCTGCTCTCCTCTCGCCAGGCAGAGGGCAGCTCAGAGCTCTCCTCTTCTCCTGCAGGCAGGGGCTCGGTGCCCTCCGGCTCTTCCCTTTTACTGACCGAATCTGTCTTCCCCTCCTCATCCAGGATCGTGACTGCAGCCTCCTCCCCTGGCAGGTGCTGGCCTGGGTTGCTCTCCTCAGAGGCAAGGCTCACACGCTCCGCTGGGTCCAACTGTGTTTGGTCAGCTACAGATTCATGGTCATCTGCAGTCAGGGTGTTTGCACCTGATGATGCTTTTGGTTACAGTAGGGCAAGGAAAGGAAAAAGAGAATTACAGTTAATTGGTGAACGGGCACATAAACTGGATGACAGCTAAGCCCCCAGTGAACCACACAAGCACTACTTGTCAAAGAGCTCCCTCCTGGCTATGGATAACACTCCCTCACAGGTCTGCTGCACATATCCACACATATCCAGTAGAGGATGGTGCTGCTCTTACATTAAAAATTAGTTTTCATTTGAAGCATATAATATATTTTTATATGAAGAGAGCAGACCTGTTTGCAAGTCAATGTTCTATTACATTTTGCCTTATGAATCTGCAGTGTGCAGATGGTTTGCTGGTGACAGGACACTGCAAGGAAGCACCTTTTCCTGCCCCAAACAGGATCAACGTGGGGAGTGTGAGGGAGCTGCTGTCCTGGACTGCATGTGAGAAGTTCTGGTGGTACCTTCAGGTGGGCTGAATAAAAACCCTGAGAACCCAGAGGATGAGCAGTGCCCACTTCTTAAAACAAAAACCACTTTGCCTGTCTTTTTCAGTACCAAACCACCACTCATAGTATGATTTGTCTAATAAAAAATTCAAGGACTGGAAGCCTAAACAAATTAGAACTTCCGCTTCTTTCATCTTTCATCAACTTATTGGCTAGTAAAGCAATGGGCTTTGGCAGAAAAAATTTATGAATAAAAAACTGACAAAATTGCTTTGACAGGTGTTTAAGGATAAAAGCTGAAGACTCAAAATGAGCTATACTACCTATCAAACTGACTTACTAACATTCTAATTAAATTCAGTTTGACAGGATCTTGTACTTACCCTTTTCCTAAAGAATGTCAGGATGAAACCCCTGGTAGTTCATGCATAAAATCTGTTTATATAATAATTACAAAACTGGAAAAGCTGTATTTTCTGATAAAATTATGATTGCAGTGTCAAAGCCAGTAAGCAGAACCATATTGTGGATTGTGTTCATAGATGAGCACATCTACGAATGTTCATACAGACATAGACTAACAGAAAAACAAAGTAATGAACCCTGCTCTTAAAACATCTGCTTGATCTCCTTGGGTTGAATACTGCTGCCCTTAAATGAAGTTTACAGTTCTTTTGAGACATTCAAACAAAACAGCTCCCCAGCAAGTGTCACCTAGTCAGCACGTGCCTACAGACCCAGGGAAGGATGGCTAAGCCAGAAGAAGAGCAAGGACTGGGAATCTGGACTGTCGAGATGGACAGAAGGCAACTTTGACTGTGAGACAGATAAAATCTCATTTGTCCCAGGAATTGTCAAACCATCCAAGTTCCAACCAACCCCTCCACATCCACAGTATGGCAATTTATAATGCAACTCAAACAACAGGAGCTAAACTCAGCTGTGCGTCTCAGACTGCAGACCCCGGCAGGGCAAGACCCTGCCTCTGACAGCTGCCGAGGGGCAGGGGACAGGGCAGAGGGCCCCAGCCCACGGGCCAAGTGTCAATCCGTCAGGGGAACTCCTTTGTCAACCTGTTCGAGCCCCTTTTCAATCTGTTTACACTCAGTCTCCACTTTGACCAATGGCAATGAGGGCTGCAGCCCACTTGGATCCCCTATAAAACGTGTCCTGGCTGTTTTTAAGCCTGCTGCTGGTCATTTCATCAAGTGGCAGTTCTTGCATTATGAGAAACAGCAAATATATTTCCATGATTACTTTCTCTAGATCTCTATCACACCTTGTTTTCCAAGCACTCCTTTTCCTAAAATGAAGCTCGAAGTGAAACAGATATCAAATCAGAATAACAGTGAGTAAATCTTAGATTTAAGCTATTCTAAGCAGTGATTTAAAAAGCAATGTATGCTCAGAGACCAGACATTTGATCTTTTCACGTATTTATTTTTCCTTTAGACACTTTATTGTCCCTCTAGACACTTTTCATGCCTTCACCTTGCTTGGTCACAGATGGACAGGGAGCATTTAAAGCCTACAGACAGAAACAAATGAGCTGTGAAAATTAGCATGTTATACAGAGCTTTAATTCATGTTAGCAGTAAAAGAAACAATTAAAATGTATTATTACTAGAAATCTCCTGCAGCTCTTATAAACATCAGCCCTGTAACTTCCAGCTAGCCCTCTCTTCATTAAAATGCTTCATACAAATTGGATTATAAAATACTACCGTGCAACACAAGATCTGCACTGCTGGAAACCCTGGAAGCATTCCTCTGCTCTCATCTGAAATGCAAAGAATTCCCTAATATGGAAAAAATAAATCCTCTCAGTAATCTGTTCAATACCTTTATCCCCAAGAAAAATGAACATCATGTGGCAGTCAGCATTCCTAGGATTCCTTCTAGTTTTGTTTTATTTTTAAATTTAGAATTTTTATCTTCCCTGCTGTAGACTATTTCAGCTAGAGAAACAAAGAAAAACACAGTGAATGTAAGTGGGCCATGGCTACAGTATTTTCCCTTTGCCTTCTTTCTTTCCTTTTGGAAAGACTCAAAGTTTTGTTAGTTACACATCGACGGAAGGAAATAAAATACATTTTCCTCTATTAGCATATTTAGAGAAGTTTTTTCCAAATTATCTTTTCTTATTAAAGTAAATTAGAAAACTGTTAACATACCTGGTTAGTAATTGCCCAATTAATGCAGATCTTTCAGCTGTAATTACAAACTGCACTTCATCCTTACCAAGACATTAGTGTATGTATTTAGTACATTTCATTATCTATCCTGCCTTGAACATGCTTTTATACAGAACACTTAAAATACTCAGAAGAAATTACTTCTGCTGTTCCCTTGAGCCCTTCAGTGTTCCTGTGCAGGTATCTTTCAGTGGAGGATGGAAAGGCAGAGGAATTGGTACACGGACCAGGTGAACGAGACAGCAGGTACAGTATAGGAGGTTTCTGCTGATGCTGTCAGCAGGGCTCCTCGGTTTGCAGATGTGAGCTGGCTCTGTAGTGGCACGGACAACGCTCAGCCCATACAACCTGCTCCCCTCTCTGCAGCCACAGCACCTCAAGACAACACACAGGATATAAACCCATACAAAAACCATGGATGCTGCGGGCTGAGTAACGACAACAGATCACAACTCAAGAATATAGGAAAGAAATGCAGTAAAATGAAATGCAAACAATTTTTATGTATTTGCCTTCAAGATTTATCTTTCTGGAGAGGCCAATTCCTGTAACTGCAGCATTCGGGTTCTTACAGAAGTGTTTCCAAACCTTCCTTGGAGCAAAGAGCTAAATATGATTAATATGGAAACAAAGTTTTGTTTTACTTCTACTGAATATTCTTATGGAACATCCTTCAAATATGCCTTGCTCACAAAATTAGTCTGCTGTGACTTGAGCCAATTAAAGCCACAGAAACATTGCCAATGCTGCACACTGTGGCGGTCTGGATTTTGTAAGAAAAAGGAAGTATAGTGGGGTCAGATATTGCTAGTTCACTATTCTTTTAAAGGGGGGAAGAAAGGGCACTAGACTGACAAGGTACAACACAAAAGGACCAACAGCAGGACCTGTCTGGAAACTAAACAAACAAAACAAGCCTGCGGAGCGTAGCGGAAAGGACTTAGGCATTCATTCACAAGAAACACCAGTTTCGAAGCCATCACTCACGGGGCGCAGCTCCCTCCACTGCGCGGGCAGAATTAAAGCCGAGAGAAGCCCGACGGGCTTCTGTCCCTGCGCGGTTTCTGCGGGACGCGCCCCCGCGGCGCCTTCCCCGGGACGGGACGGGAC
>VZRO01007797.1:405002-479581 GCA_013397915.1 Daphoenositta chrysoptera | reverse complement strand
CCCCGGCGTGGCCTGGGTTGGCGGCCGGGGGTGCTGGGGGGCCCTTGGGCACAGCTCGTCGCGGCCCTCAGAGCTCGGATGGTGCCCTCCTGACACTGGCCGCGCCCCTCGGCCGCCTTCCGCTGGGCTCGCTGTTCTCGGGTCCCTCCCGTGCGATGTCCCGGGGGGATTCCAGAGCCCCTGAGGTAGCTGGAGGAAAGGGGAGGGGGTGTCGAGTTCCTGGTGCGGGTGGAGTTCAGGTTTTGCCTTTCCTGCCGTGTTCTGGCCTTTCTTTTAGAGTGGGTCTGACAGATCGGGGTTTCTTGTGCAAAGGTGGTGGTTTCGTCCGTGCAAATGTGCCTGACCTGTTGTCGTGAGCATCACGCTCACCTGTTGTAGTATCAGTTCAGTATTGCACAGAATCACTTCTTTCTGCTGCCCCCTATAACGTTGTCAGTGTGCGCCCTGGGGAGAGACAGACTAAACCTGGCTTAGATTTGCAAGGCAGAAGTGGTATTTACTTGGCCTTGCCTAGCTGAGCTTTGACAAGAGCCTGTCAGATACACGCAGGTGGCACTGATTTATATAGATAGCAGCAACAGTGCTTAGAGATGTATTTTCCTGTTGTGAGATATGGGGGTAAGAAAGAATTTTCTGAACTTGTGAAAACACAGTATCAGCAACACCCTTTTCCGTAAGTTTTCCTATACTCAAGTAACTGACTGGCTTTTCTTACTCCATGTTTCAGATTATAGGGAGATTATGAAAAATCCATATATTCGAAGTTTCTTTATTTTTTTGTCTCCTCAATTGTTTTGAAAAGTGTGAGGTACCACAATAATGCTTTTCTACATGTTTTTCAGAAAAAGTCCCTGGAGTCCATCAACTCCAGGCTTCAGCTGGTTATGAAAAGTGGCAAATATGTGCTTGGGTACAAACAAACCCTGAAAATGATTCGTCAGGGCAAAGCCAAGTTGGTCATCCTCGCCAACAATTGTCCTGCTTTGAGGTAAGCAGATGTGTGAGAAAACAATTCCAAGGTGGGTTCTTTGTACAAATGTGGTGTGTGCTTCCTGCTAATTTCTGTTTTAAAACAGAGGACTTTGCTGGCATATTCTAGAGTGCTCTGAAATAAAAGTGACAGGTAGTTTGCTGTGTAATGATTTCAAATCTAGAAGTGTTGAAATGCTTCCTGCTGTTTCTCTAGCTTTCTAATTCAAGGAGTTTGCACTAGAGAAAGTTCTGGAAGCTTTTCACACTTGGTAGCATTCACTAAGGGTATAATGGGGCTGAATTCCCATGTTTTCCAAAGTAGTGTATTGGAAAATAATTTTACAGCTAGGAAAACTGATAATTGATTTAAAATATTTGAAGCATACAAAATTTCCTGTCGAAGTTAGTTATAAATTTGGGGTCCTGGCCAGTGAAACTGCTTTTTTCAGAACGTAATCTATACTAATATCATTACATTTTCCTCACTGAATATCTGAACCCTTCTTGTTGTCGAGGGATATTGACAGGCTCAAGAAAATGTAAATGTGAAACCCAGAAATTAGATACTTGAGAAATAGCAGGACAGTTACAGTAGGCAGCAATCCTAAATATTAGTGGGGATCTCAAAAGTGCTTGGGAAACAGTGACTGCTAGACTCTCCTAGTGGAAGTCAGAAGAAAGGGCAGTATAGATGGACTTTCTGTTTCAGATTAAAATACACTGTTCCTTTCTCAGCTAGCAACAGCTGTATCTCTCTGTTCAGCATCTGGCCACCACTGGGCACCAACATTAACTCTCTTAGTTCATGCACTTTGGCACAGCTCCTGTGGCCTTTCAGAGGTCTGCACGTGCTGAAACCTTTTACTGTGTAGAAATGAGCCTGTGTAGGAGCAGCCTGAAGGGTTTGTTAAAAACCTCCAGCAGACGTCTGGGTCAATGTTCTGAGCCACAACCCCAGGGTGATTCTGACTCGCAAGGGACAGATGTGTTCCTCTGGGTGGGAAGGAAAAGTGTCTTTAGGGTTTAAGTGTGGTAGGAGTTAAAGCTGCTCTCTGTGTATTGCAGTCCATCAGAATTGTTTGTGGGTACTGTTAACACCCAGTTTTTGCATTTCAGAAAATCAGAGATTGAGTACTATGCTATGCTTGCCAAGACCGGTGTCCACCATTATAGTGGGAACAACATTGAATTGGGCACAGCATGTGGAAAGTACTACAGAGTGTGCACACTGGCCATCATCGACCCAGGTAATTCCCTCACACTGTGTAGGGACCAAATGAGGAGGTGTCTGTGGATCCTCCCTTCTCCTGTGAGTAGCAGCACTGAGCAAGGAACGAGCAGGAGTGATGACACCCTTTACTGCCTTTTTCCGTCAGGTTTAACACTTAATTATAATTTCCTCTGACCAAGATCCTGTTCTTTGGTGAGTCCTAGGTTCTTAGAACCTGGAAGGACTGCTGCTTCTCTTGCACATTGCTCTTTAACTGCTGAGCCCTGTGAGCATTTTGTTTACTTGTCAGTTTGTAGGGAGGTTTCAGTGTCTGGGAAGTAACTGTATGGGACCTGTTTCTGAACCCATAAGCAAGGACATGAGCTTACACAACATGCTGTTTACAACAGCCCTGTTTGACTGTTCTTAGTCTAGGACAAAGGATTATGATTGTCCTTCTTCCCAGAATAATATATAGAAAAATAACCAAGAGGCAGGTGGATATTCATCAAGGGATGAAAATTATATTGGACACTTTATTTTAAAACTGTAAGTTTGTATGTAATTGCTATGGTTTGGTAGCAGTCTTTGTCCCAGAGAGTTGCTCAAATTCCTTATATAGAATATTAAGTATGTGACTTCCCATCCTCTTTTAATAATGTTTACGAGAAGAATCAATCCCTTGTTCTGTTTGTTGTTGACCACAGTGCATACACATGGGTTTAATGATTTTTGTAATCACTTCAACCAAGCGATAACTGTTCCCCAAGTCACAATTACTTGAATTTCCTACTTCTTCAAAGCAAACTTTTTAGCTTGCTTGTATTCAAATAGTAGCTGTAAACTTAATTTTCAAAATGTCACTTTCGGGTTTGGTTTTGGGTGGGGTGGGAGCTGCAAGTAAATCCTAATGCTCTCTCTCTAACAATGCGAATATTCTCGCTGTCCTGATATTTCTGTGATCAGGGGAGGCTAGACATTCGCTATAGTAAAACTATGCATTGTGTCCTCCAGGACTAGATTGTTGTTCTAGTACTGGCTTTGTAAATGCTGGTGACAGGTGCATAATTACTGGAAAGTACTGTATTTGGATTAGAAAAACACAGTTACAAGTATTTTTTTATCAATCCATCAAAATTACTTGCTTTTTTCCTAAGCAGACTATGTGTTGCTTTTAAGTTGTTTTCTTTTTCTGGAGTGATTGTGGTGGTTTTATGGGTGGGTTTTTTTTCTTATTTTTATTCCTAAAAACATCTTTCTGTGGGACCTCTTTTAACAGTATGTTTTTGTTTTACAGGTGACTCTGACATCATTAGAAGCATGCCAGAACAAACCAGTGAGAAGTAAATGCTGTAAAGGTGTTATTTCGACAATAAAACTGGTTACAGATCTCTTTTAAGAAAAATTTGTATTATACCTTTGTTGGTTTTAGGGAACAAACTATATAAATTAAGATTCATTACCACTGCTGTGCTTCCTGTTCTGTTGCAAATAACCTTCACATGGCAAAATTTGCCTTTCTTTCTGTAGGAGTTGTGGATCTGGAGAGGTAAGTGAAGGAAGGCTTGATCGTGGCAAGTACGGTGCCAAATCCCAACTGGCTAGGGCTTCCTTTGTGTTTGCTTTTGGAATGCTAATGCAAACACAAGGCATAACATGAGGGACAGTAGCCAATTTGGGATGTTGGTGGGGGTTCCTAGAGGGTTTACTTACATTAAAATAAGTCACACTATTTTTACCAAGTGAATCAAGTACTAACGTGCATTATTCCCTTTGTCTTTTCCTTCCAAGAGTACATATCTGTAAAAGGGCAAACAGGATATAGCTTCTAGATGTGTAGGTGTGTAACATATGCTTTCAGTAAGATACCAGTTAACTTCACAAAGCTGTTTTTAAATTAGTAGCCTTTTCTTTTAGTTTTCTGAAGATTTTGGAGACAGATGAGCTGGTGTTCTCAAGTCACAGTTGCTGAGAACATCAGTATCTTAGAGATTTGTGCCTGTTTTGTGTGAGACCATGACTGCAGGATGTTCCTTATTACTAGGGATTGTTAAATAAGGTACCAGTGCTTTTGAGATGTGGTGGAAGAAACACCTCATGAAAATCAGTACCTGTAACCTCAAAAAATTCCAAAGTATGCCAAAGTACAAGGTACCTTTTAAAGCTTGCTGTTGTGTATCCATGCACACTCATCAGCTTAGCTGAGGTCACCTAATCAGTTCTGCTGCAACTATGTCTTGTTATAAAATGGATGAAGTTGTGTGTTTCCATTTAGAGATAGTCAAGAGGCAAATTCCAGTGTGTGTCAAAGCAAAAGAGGATGTGCTGGTGTGTTTACCTGCTAAACCACAAATCCAGATGAGTTGCAGCCAAGGGAAGGGAGTGAGACTTGTCAGTTTGGCCAGAATAGAAGCAATTTGCTGTTTTTGTTTGTGTTTTAGTGTTTGACAAACGGGTATGCAGCTAGATGAATTGACCTAATAATGCTTTCAGAATTAATATACTACTTGGATTCAGGAAGTTAGAGATTCGGTGAATACTGACCAAAGGACAGCAGGGAGAAGTTGGATAGTCTGGACATGATAAGAAAACGTTCTTGAAACCTCAGTTTGTGATGGCCTGATAATCCAACAGACTGCCCACTTTAAACATTTACTTTCAACACAGTTTAAACACAGATGTGTAAATTTGTATTTTTACTTCCTACTGATTTCAGTAGTTGCTCTTGTTTGAAGAGTCCAGGTTCAAGCCTAATGGCTGTGAATGCTGTCCCACTTGTTCTGTGTGTGTATGTATATACACACAGACTGCTTGAAATACTAAGAGTGGAGGAGGGAAATACAGAAAAGCAAGCCAAATAAATTCATACCCTGAAAATACTTCAAAACATGGAGGTTTCACTTCAAAAAATAATAGCATTTTATTATTTTGCATAGCTTATTTCAGTTGTTCTGCTTAATTAAAACTTCTGCTAGTTACTAAATGGTTTATGTAAAATTTTCAACATTTCTTATCTGCAGTCAATGCAAGACGGAACACAAGGCATATAGATGCAAGGATCCAAAATACTCTTTTCAACTTGAGACACAGATTTGTTATTTTACTTTGAACCAGATTAAGAAAATAGCTCTGACAAGTTTGTATGTATAAATATACAGTGTAGCGTACACTTAAAATTCTGATCAATATTTTAGCCTGTTTTCCAAGTCTTCCATTCTCTTCGTCATTTCTTCCAGTAGATAAAAGTTAAGGAAAGAGAGCTGCTGATAGGATGCATTAATAGAAGAAGTCAGCTGCCTGATTGCTGTGGTCCATAAACATTTTCTTGTGTCTCCTCTTTGACTCCCAGTAGTTTCTTATACAGTATTCCCCTGTATTTTCTTGTTCTGATTTGATGGGCTGAGTTGAGAAAGCTGTGTGAAGCCCCATTCCTTAAACAGGCATACCTTGACAGAGTTCAGACTGCAGCTTATTAAAAAGGCTGGTTCTGAAAATTGCTTTTCTCTCTTTTACAGGGAAGATAAATATTTATCTAGTTAATGCTGTTTAAGAAATGGTTCACTTAATCACATGGAAAAATGCATGTAAATAACAGTAGATTACAAAACTATGGGGCTCTGAGACCCCAGTAAGAATGTCTGCTCCTCATGATTGCTTCTGCCCACACTTTTGACAGTGGTTTCCAGACAAATGTGGAATAGAGTGCAATAAACTCCATGGCATCTAAGGCTGGTTCCATTTACAGTAAGAAGCTGTAGCAAGGCAAAGTAGTGTACAGTATCCTTTCCTGATAAGCACTTCCAGTTGGCAGGAATGGTGCCTGCTGCAGGAAGAGGTTGGACCAATACTGTTTACTTCAGCACCTCTCTCCGAGTGCCATGGAAAGGCTGCAGCCAGGGGAAGCTGAGAGGAAGAGGAGGCCTGTCATCAAGAGAGAACTGGAGGCACTGAGATCTACCTCAGAAGGAGGAATTTGCTGCACCCTATTCCTTGCTTGTTTGACTAGGGTCTTGATTTCAACATCTTCAGGTCTTACACAAGGGAAGATTGAGAACTGCACATATAAATTGGAATCTTTGACATGTTGCTGTTAGGAATTTTTTGGGGCAGAGAGACAAATTGTGTTTGGCCTCTTGAGTCTGGCTGAAACAGCCACGTGTACTCTCCCCCCACTGACAGCAGGAGAATCTCCTCTTGCTAGTAAGACTGGGTATCCTGCTTCTGGGGAGTCCAGGACAGTCTGCCTGGACATCGGGTTTGGTGATTTCTCATCTGTCTGCTGCAGCAAGGATTACTCTGTGCATATGAGCACCATGTGAACTGCATTCTCTTCAACAGCTGCATTTCTCAAGTGTTCACAGAGGCAAAGTTCAAGCAGTGAAACTGCACTCAACTACTGATAGAAGTTAATGTAGTTGGACACAAAACAGTTGNGCAAAGTTCAAGCAGTGAAACTGCTCTCAACTACTGATAGAAGTTGGACACAAAACAGTTTGTACTGGTCCCTCTAAATTTGTATTGTGTAACATGAGCTACTTTTGTAGCCAGTTCTTGGTCCCCCACCCCCCAGATACCTGGATGAGGACTAGCCAGCAGTCTGCAATTATCAAGAACTAGTGTATCACCTCATACCTGAGCTGCTCTTGAGATAAGACAGAGAATGAGGTTTCCAATCAAGAGGAAACTGGATGGTTCATACTCTGTTCAAAGCAGTGGCTGCACAGTCCTCTGAGGAAGCGCTTAGCACTGTTCCTAACAAAATTCCTAATCTCTGGCTTGGTGTTAACAGGTTTTCCATCACCTTGAGTCTTTGGGAGTAGGAATCTCAGGGTTGCCTGCTCAAATGGTAAAGCAAAAAAGCACATGTTGCTAAGCTGCTAAGCTTAGCAGCTGAGTTCTTTGATTCTGAGTAAGCTCCAAGTTCCTCATAGCCCAGCTGCAGGAGACTACAGTAAAATGCTTCTGAAGGGGCAAGAATTGGTCTCCTTTCTTGTTCGCATGCAGGTTGGAACTCTGCATGTCATATAACACTTGTGGATGTGGGAAATGACCTAGAAATTTTTCTCCAAAGTTGTCTGGAGAAGGCCTGTCAGAGGAGTATGTATGTTTGATGAGCATTTGAAACACCTAGCAATAACCTTATGCAATGGCTTTCTCCTCCTTTATGAAATCTGCTTTGCATGGAGTAATTTAATCAAGTGATTAGAACATAATTCCTTATAGTGTCTGCCAAAGGATTCACTTGAAGGTGAATGAGAGGCTGGCTGCTGCAGGGAAGGTCTGAACTGGTAGGCAATGCTCTGCATCAATTTACCAGCCAGTGAGGGCTCTGCTTCCCTCACTCTGGACAGACTGTTCACAGGTACCTCAGTCTGAAGCTGTTCTTGTCTAGGAAGCACAGTTATGAGCTGTGGACATCACTGCACTCTTCTGTGCAGATAATAAGGGCTTACTGCTCTTGTACACAGTTACAGAACTCAGAAGATGTGATGTCTTACTATTTATTTGATCAGAAGCAGCTTTCATGAAGAAAACAGGAATTTGCTGCATAAATACTGCATGATGAGTTGTATTGAGAGTTTGCTGCTGTTTCCTGAGATGTGGTGGATGTTACAGGTAGCGTAAAGGCTGCTGTACTAACAGCTCCCTTGAAAAAAACAGACTAACTGGGGGCAGAAGCTACTGATTTGCACTTTGTTTTGTCTGCATTTCTTCTAATGCAAAATCAACCAAACCTGAGTCCTCTGATTTCCTCTTCACCTGGAGTGAGGTTTTAAATGACTCACGGCATCTGGTGCCTCACCAAGTCTTTCAGAAGGGAAACATCCCCTGTACTCTGACACCTGTAGCCAGTAAATGCTATTTCAGTACCATCTGAAGAAGTAACCAAAAGCAAAGTGTGTTAGTCTTGAGTTTGACTAGTCCTTTCTTTGCTGTCCCTGAAGGTGTTTACTGTTAGAGGTTATTAAAATTCAAGATCCTTATTAATATTTCGGTCCTTCTGTGAAGGAGAAGCAGATTAAAAGTCTTAAAGGCCTTGCTTCTTGGAAACTAACTATCTATTATGTCGTTTATATTTGAATTACAAGAAACTGATTTTAGCTATGGAGGCAGTTTAGACTTGATGAAAAGAATTAGTTTGTTTTAACCTGCCTTTCTTATCTTGCATGTTAGAAACAGTTACTCAGAAAGGATATATCGCTGGGTGAGTTTCCTTACTTCACTGGTTGCGTAGTTCTGGAATGTCACAAGGTTTTCACATTTGCACTGGTCATTATCTTTTGAAGCTTTTGCTGAAAAACAGAAACACTTAGACATAGGCTAAATGCTGAATAAATTAAATAGAATGGGGAGGAAATGACAAGGAATTATAAATGTGGAGCAAGTTTAATACAGCTTCCTGTTCTCAAAACAGGTCAACATCCAAAGGAATGCCCCAAGGCAGATTCTGTCAATACTGGAAAATAATACACAATGTGTAGTCCCATAACAGTCTGTGTTATTCTAAACAAAGGTACCCCGATTACCTGTTGTTGAGTGAATGTGACTGTCTTCAAAAAGATACTTGTGGTGTACTGCAAGATGTGGACAGTCAATGACATCTGTGATGGCTATTGTGGTCGATTCAGGTCCTGCAGGAAACCCCCCAAAAGTCTAAAAATCAAACCCACTAAATTATAATTTTATTTTGTTTTTTCTCACATGCACTGAGTTCTTAATTAGTAGGTAATCTCACTAATTGCAGTGAGGATCATTCAAGGAAAGGACTAGGATACAAAGATGTGAAGGAACCAAGCTGTTAGGCTGTATTTACTGTATACGTGATTTAAGTTGTGGGTTGCAGAACTGAAAGGGAATTGTGGAGGTTCCTGTGAGAAACAGAAGTGAATGAAAGCTAAACATGCTTAAAGTGTCAAGCACAGTGTTGAAATACAAGGTTCCCATGAAGCATTTCATTTGGATGGTGTAAGAAGCATGCAGCCATGCTTTTGTTACAGTGAATCTCCACTCTTCGTGCTGCAGAAAGGAGGGTGACTGGGAGGGGCGAGGAGGCAGGGACATGGGATGAACCATTCTGGCTGAAGCGTGAGGGTTCTCTACAGAAGGCAGCATGAAGAGGCAACTTAGCAGTGACTGGGGAGACAGCAGGACAGGACACCTGAGTTAAAACAGCCAACCTGAAGGCTGTGGACCAGTCTTACGAAGCCTCCCAGATGAAGCATCCTGCTGGTGAGGTGAGTCTTTCAAGGCTGGTAGATAGAAATTGCCAGAGGAAACAATATCACAAAAGGAGCAATAAAAATGTTCACATTCCCTAGAAATGGAGATGTTTCTTGCCAGTAACTTGGTGTTTGCCTCTCATAACACATGGAGAATGCCTCATACCTGTGCAATTTTAGAAGAGGTCCAGTGTTGATGGAAACTCCAGGACTTGCCCTTCACTTGCCCCCCTATCAGGGGAACTCTTCCAAAACCAGAAGTGATTATTTAATAATAGTGAAGCAATCTGAAATGACAGCAATCTACTTTGTGTCCTATAGTGAAAATTCTTTCATGTTTCATTATCATCCATCATCCACTGGGGTGAACTGAGTAAGAATAAGAACTGCTTGCAGAAAGAAAAAGTTTCTTACTGTCCTTCAGTTTTCTTTATAATGGGAAACCTTGATCAAGGAGTTGGGAGTTTTTAGGTGAGAAGGGTGCAGTAGAGTCTATTTGATACACTACAATTTTAAGCAGAAATACACGTTTCTAATTCATGAAGCATAGCCTTTAAAATGTAAGGATTTATTTCAGAGTCCACACCACGATCTTTTCAGTCAACAGATTGGAAGAGAAACCCGTTTCGAGGTAGAGCCTCGGTCGCTGTGTGCCCTGGCCCTTCGCTGCCTCCAGAGAGCACTGTGGGGCAGCTTCGGTTCCTCAGGCACGGGTCCTTCCCAGGGAAATGAACACCTTCCACTGCCTCCAGCCCTCCACGGCCCAGGGGAGATAAAGAGCAGGTGTTTAACAACTGCACGAGCTCACCGATGATGCCAGGGTGGAAGGAGCATCTGGGACACGCTCCCGCCTCTGGAACCCAGAGCTCCTTCCCTGAAAGCGAATGCATGGGAGTAAAAGGTGACAGTGCAAACTCTCCTGATATGCCATGAAGATGCAGTAGGGAGGTGGAAGATGCTTCTGTGACATCCAGGTTTGCTGTAACTATTGGGATTCCTGCTGGCTTAGTCAGTTTTGACAGATGCACAATAATACACAGCTGTGCTAAGCTGCACTGGGAAGGAGATGAGGCCCTCTTGAGTGGAGGTTGGAATTACTAAGCATGAATATCAAGGAAAAATAGATGAGTGAATCGTCTTGAATAAGAAGACCAGAGATTAAGCAGCAGAACTACAAAAATATAGATAGAGATAGCTCAGTCTGCATGGGAACCAGCTGCTGGAAGGAACTCAGATTTTGGAGAAGAGTTCAGGGCAGAGAGGTGTGGGATAAGATCACAAGGGAATGAAACAAACTATAAGTAGAATATAGCTGAAGAATGATCAAGTGGGAACACAGATGGTGAAGATTTCTGTTGCAGGAGAGATGGAACAGGTAAGATGAATCTTGAGTGTTCGACCCTGGGTAATGAGTTACTCTAGAAGTTGTTCAGGAGCTGCAAGCTAACAAAGGGTTTGTTTAGGAAGGGCAGAAGAACTGACCTGAAACATTTGAGCTTTGGACACACGGCTGGTATGGACACGTGATTAGGGACAGGAAAAAAAGAGATGCACTGGTAAAGGTGTGGCAGGAGGTCTCCAGTTTGGGATGGGAATTGGGTATTTCAGAAACTCCTCCTCAGGCTTCAGAAACTGGTTGGGGCTCTGAGATTTGTAATCTCATTGCCTCTGTGAAGCTGAATAAACACAAGTAGTAACAGAGAATGATCACCCTGAATCCCTTGGTGAAGTCAGTGCAATGAATAAATTTGTTCGGGAACAATGCTGAAGCTGGATGTTGGTTTTTGGTGGTTTTTTTGTTGGTGTCTGTTTTGTAACAAAACACAGGTAATTTGTTAGGAGGAGCCTGTCAGAAAGTGTCATCAAAAGCAGTGTCTGAATATTCACTGAACTGATAATGATCCACAATTTGGAAGGAGAACAAAATGTTAACCAGCTGGCTGCTGAGTGCTGTCATATGATCAGGGCTGGGGTCTTGTGACAAAAATAGTATATGACCATGTAATTAAAAGCTCCCATAATGCACATGCTCAGAACAGGGGTGAAGCTGCAATCATACTGAGTGCATATTATGTATGACATTGCCAAAGCCTCGTTAGTGCTTCCAGTCAGATGAGAAATTAACATTAACCAAGGCAATGAATGGGAACCTTTCAACTGAATTCCTCTTAATAAGAGGCAAGAGAGAAAAAAACCCCTCCTTATTTTTGCCTTTACTACTAGTCATCAAGAATAATTAATAGTAATCAGCAGCTATCCTACAAGGCAGATGCTTTCTTGCAGAATGAAAGAAAAAAGTCTTACCCCCAAAAAAACATTTGGAGGGCTTCTGCTTTAGTTGGAAACATGTAGTGCATCCCCAGCTGGGACTAAGGATGAGAGGCTTTGTCAGTGGAGTCCCTGAGGTTCACAGGATCTCCCACTGTCCTCACAGGCTGGAGCCTCAGAAGACCTCAGCTAAGGACGAAGGCTGGAGTAAAGATAAAAGTTGCTGCTATTGCAAAGGAGGAGAAAAATTGGGCTGTAGACAACAGAAGGTATAAAAAAAGAACTTTCCGATTGTGTAACAGGTTTGGAGGCAGAATTTCTGGTGGAGTGAGTTGATGAGTAATAGTTAGTCCTGGAGCGTCCAGAAAAACAAGGCTGGGTCAGTCCTTAGTTCACAGGTGTGAGGCATTCACTGCCTGTTGTTGGGAGAGGGGGAGGACAGTGCTGCCCAGTTACCAGAGGTGTAGACAAGAAACTGCCACAAAGGGGCAGGATTTACTTATTTTTTCATATTGTAAATAATGTAGTTAAAAGGAAAAAAAATGGTGATTGCAAACCACTGCTGCGGGTACCTGAAGGATGCATTTCCATCACTGAGCTCTGGGGTTTGCTAATCGGTGAGAATTATTATACTGGGGTTTGCTAATGAGTGAGAGTTATTGTTCTGGCTGCCAGACAGTTTTGGCTTTGGCATGTCCAAAAGCTTTTAAGATGACATGCTGTCATCAGAAGATTATCTGCCTAATAAAGTTAATTGGACTGACTTGGTTTTATGTTATCATATTATTTAGTATTTCAGAAAGATGAAACTAGGACTTCTTAGGACTGAAAGACAAAGAATATGCAAGCTAAGAAACATCCTCAAAGTTTTTTACAGATTCTTCCTTGAGATCTGTATAAAGAAATGTCCTGCAGCTAATTTTATACAGTAATGTTAAAGAAAAAAAAAGAGCAAAACCTGTTTACATTTAATTCCAAGACAAACAACCAGATAAAAGCTAGTGAAAATTAAATAATCTTTCACAATTCTAGTCCTATGACTAACATCATTCCATGTGTTGTTTCTGAATTTTGCTTCTAGTAGCAGTTTGAATGTAGAAAACC
This sequence comes from Daphoenositta chrysoptera, assembly GCA_013397915.1. Taxonomy (NCBI): domain Eukaryota; kingdom Metazoa; phylum Chordata; class Aves; order Passeriformes; genus Daphoenositta; species Daphoenositta chrysoptera. The sequence continues at coordinate 466,807 of VZRO01007797.1, read as the reverse complement.
TACCGAGTCTTGGGAATGTGTGAGTGGGAGAGACATGCTGTCCTCTCTATGGCTGAATAGCTTTCATCCCATCTCAAATTCCCCCTTCCCCTTGCAAAACTTCATCTGGGAATGTTTATATACAAGCTGTTAGTTCCAGAGAGAAGAAGGGTGCTTTCTGAAACAAACCTTCCACATTTGTGTAGCAAAACGCAGAGTTTATGCATAACTGAAATCCATTCTTTGTAGCTGTGCATATATGTCAAAAGAACTATTTTTAGTTTTCTATAACTACACACAACAGCTCTTGATGATTTATTTTGCTGTGGTTTAGGTTTTTGCTGTTATTCTTAGGAATTTTTTTTTAAATTCTCATTAAGGTATTGCAAATCCCTCAGTATTTTCCCACATTCTTAATTAAATAGATCATGTTTATTTGGTGGAGTGGGTTTCATTGCATGGCTGATTTAACTGTAGAAACAGAAAAGAGAAGGAGCAATTGATTTTTCTAGGCATAGAATTGTACATCTTATGCAACCTTTATGAAAATAAAGGGAAGTTAATTACTAATACATTTTCCCAGTGATGGATTAACAGTCTATATTCTTCATATATTAAAGGGCAGAAAAATCCAAAAAGCAAAACACCTGTAAACATTCACTTCTCTTCTATCTCAAGGAAAATGGAATTTTGTTACCTTCACAGATTTGAGCTCTTAGCTCTTCACTTATGTCTTCCAGAGCTGTGAAATCCTCGGCATAGAAGAGATGTTTATACGATGGCTCAGAAGCAATTTCCAGCAGTTCTTCCTCAATTGCTTTTCCTATTCCAACAGCATAGATGATTATACCTGGATTCAAAAGGAATTGCACATACTTATTATTTCAGCAGTTCTAATTCTAAGCACTTGTTCATTCATGAAAGAAAAATATGAGGGGAAGGGATAGCACAAGAAATGTATAATCTATGTAAATTCAAAATCAGTGAAGAGGCTTAATACGCTTTAAAATTACTGGGAGATTTGTAGAAACTCTCTTGTTTGCTGTAATTCGACATACAGTTTTTGTGTTAAAGAGGTGACACTTGCCTGGCCACTACTGATAGTAAAGGATCCCAGAAAGAGTAGTACAAACTATTCAAGAGAATTGCACAATTCAGCCTCACAATTGCACTGCAAGTCCCTGGTTTGTGTGTGTCTGTAGGGTATATGCAATGCAGCAAATTACTGGGCTGATGGGAACACCTGTTCCACATGAGCAAATGGGGCAGAATCTTGAAAGATGGCAGTAATTCTTCAGAAAAATACTCAAGTGTTTCATGGAAATCCTCAGAGCACACTGAGACTTGATTCTTGCTCTCTAAGGGGCACTAAGAGGCTGGAAGGCCCACTTGGGAGAGTAAGAATGGGAAAACAAATTATTTGTGGGGCTAGGAAAGAAAGAGCGTTACAACAGGGATGCTCAGGACAAGTATTTCCACAGCAGATGTCCGAGGGAGAAGGTAAGTGAGGATGTGTAGTTTTCTTAACTCTGGAAGCACGGAAGGAGGAAGTGGTTCAGAGCCTTCTCACCAGATAGATTTTAAACAAGCAATAACTACAAAGCAAAGAGCTTCAATAACTTCTTTTTCAGCAGTTATTTTTTTATGCTCATGAGCATATGATCTAATATAACATTTCTCTTTACATCAGTTCTGGCTTAGAAGGTGTCCACAACTAGTACTGATTTTGTGATTCATAGTACAGCTATGAGCTTCACAGGTCTTTTATACAATTCAAGAGAAGATGCCTTCTCTGCTTGGTTTCAGATAAAACTTGGGAGGAGGAGGTTTGATATCTTTATTTAACATAGGGTAATAACTGCTGCACACTCACTCAATAGCAACTTTTAAGCTTTTTGCTGAAGAATCATGGGCCTGATAATATCACAAAATATGCATTTAACATAAGTATCTCCTTACTTTTCTTAATTAATCTGCCTACCATTGCACTTTAGCAAGGAAAGGAAAATGTTCACCAGAAGCTGATTCAATGTAATGAAGGCACCAGTCATGCTGAAGTTTGTTGCTATTTAAAGACTTGGGGATATCAGTGATAAAGTACTCAAGGTCCATTTCATATTGAGCATTACTCTATCAGCTATGCTGTAATTACACAGGGGATGGGTTTGGCTTGTAGCATTGCAGAGCCAGTGTAAGCAGTCCAGAGCTGAGTTTCATTCAGCAAGGTAGGAAAGCTGGCTTGTACTTCTTTCCTTCTTCTGTAAATCCTCCATGCAGTTTCACACATCTCACTAGTACGCCTGTAAATGCTTTTAGTTTTTTTAAAATTATTTTAAAAACCACTTTATCTTTCATTGTAATGGCACTGTTGTGAGCACATGCCCTTCTCATATCCTTGGATGATTTTCCCTTTTCTCCTTACAGAGAGGTATCAGTCCTAAACAATGCTCTACTAATCATGTATCAAATTCTGATTGATAGGTCAAATCAATAAAATAAGCACAGAAAAAAAAGATGTGCAGAATCTTTTAAAGTCTGGCTGTTTTCTCTGTGTTGTGGCCCGTCAGCCACGGTTCTTAAAGCAGTTTTTTATAAAATAATAAAAGTTTTGCAAAGAAAAAAGGGATAGTTTATTTTCTTGACAAGTTTTGAAAATTTTCAGTTGACTCTGCTAAACAGATGGAAAGTTTCTAATTTGTGGTACAGGTGTCCTAGAGGATGGATTTCTGCCCAAACATATTAGAAATTAAAAATCACCGGTTTTCAGTCACATTTCAGCATATAGGAATGTAGAAACAGTAAGACAGACAGCACTACAGCTATATTCTTTCAAAAAGAGTCATCTTCCTTCCAGAACATCATTAGCACTATAAAACTGGTTAAAAATAAAGAATATACCCTGTAAACAAAAATATAGCCAGTTATTACCATAGTATTTCTCACAAGAATAGATTTCTGTATTTTGAAGAGACAGCTTAGGGTTTCTTTTATTGTTTTCCTAGAATTTTTGATGAAGTTCCCAGGTCTCTGTATCAAATGTCTATCCTTAGTGGACAGGTTCAGGGAGGGCACTCAGGGCATGCCAGCTGGGTGGCACCACTACCTGTGGTGAGACAGGACCCAGGGGTCCTGCTCTCGGATGATGCACATGCCTGGCAGCAAAGGCCCTTGTGAACAGAGGTCTGATGTGCAGGACAGTGGCCACTGTACTGGCCAGACTGCTGGGGCAAACACCCTCTCTATTAGCACACACCACAGCACATCCAAACTGTTACTACATCTTATTTCTAACAGTATTTGCCTTTTAGAATGAGACGTGGAAAACATCTCCACTTACCTCGTTGCTTTGCTCTGGTAGCCCACTCAGAGACTTCATCCTGGGCTCGTCCATCCGTGAACACGATGGAGATTCGAGGGACATTTGCTGAAAATGGTCTTGCTCCTTCTGCTTCTGTGAAGCTTCTCTGAAACATTTGCCTCAGCGCCAGTCCTGTCATGGAACCTCGGCCCATGTACTTCATTTGTGACACAGCTTTCTTCATGTCTTTGGCTGAGCTGAACTGCCTTAAGGTAAACTCTGTACGAACCTCCGTGGAATACTGAAGCAAACCAACTCGAGCACCTTTGGGGGAAATCTCAAGAGTATCCAAGATCCCTGAGACAAATTGTTTTACAATTTCAAAATTATCCTCTCCAAGACTTTTTGATCCATCAATCACAAACACCAGGTCAATTGGGCCTTCAGTGCATCCTGTGAAATGAGCAGCAGAGTGTTCAGATCAAGAAAAAACTCCACAAAGCTGGGAACAGGATCCAGATACCCTGGCAAAAACTCAAAGATCATCTAAAATACCCTGATCCTGGCTCGTCCTACTGTGCCAGTTTATCTGAACATGTTCTGTACAGGCTGTATCAAAAGCTTAGACTGTGCCTGTCACTGAGAATTTAATAAAAATATAATCACAGTGAATATTTACTGAGATATTTCTGCTTTGCAGAATCCTACAACTCTTAAAAATGTTGCAACAATCAGTAAATGTTAAGAATGACTTTTAAGTGGAGAGAACTGAAGAACTTAGCTAGCACATAGACACAGTTGCCATCATTTTCTTCCAGGGATAAGCCTGTATGCCAACTTTGCATTTGTCAAATTTGTCAGCACTGAAAGACATGGAAGAGACTAATTGAAGCTGCATTTGTGTTGCAGGAGTTGTAAAATGTTTTTAAAACTATTTAATTATTGAGAGAATCAGAACTGGCTAGATAAGGGGTTTTTTGCTTGTAACTGTTTACCAATTTTGTAATTAGAAGGCTTATGTACTACTGCAATTAACCTTTTCTGGTTTACCCATTAGAGCTCTGAGTTTGTCAGAAGACAGGCAAATTTGTAAAATTTGCATTTCCCATACTTTTTGCCAAATGCACATGCAAAAATCAAAGCAGTTTGTAGGCACTGGACATCAATAATGAGGTTAGGGAATTTAGAGATTGGAGAATGCCTTCCAAGCTGCAGACTGCTTCTGCCAGGTGGGTTGTTTTGTTTTGTTTTGGTTTTTTTATTCTGGAAAGGAATTGCCTTCAGCAGACAAAGATTAGTGTGCTTTGTGCAAAGGCTAGCTGCAGAGATGCTCAGCTCCTATTGGATCAATGTAGCTTCCAGGAGAATATGCTGTCCTAAGGAATGTAAGATTTGCTTCTTAGTCTGGACCAAATAAACTTTGACCTCCACTCATCTCTGATCTTTGTACAGGAAGAAAGCTGTAAGCACTACACAAAAGAGAATTGTGCAGCAGAAATTTCTCTGCAGAAATTACTGGAGATGTTTGTTACCAAGCCAATGTACAAATAAGGGATTTTCAGCTTTAAAACCTGGACTTTTCTTCTTAGAAAATATCTATTTTAAAACTGTTCAAGAATTCCTTTCTGCAGTCATCTGAGAAAAAGACACCTCATATGTACTAAGGTGATGAAAATACAATAAATATACATATTAGAATCACCTCAATACTACTGCATAAGTCAAGAAAGGGCAGCAGTTCATGGTGCATGGTGTTAGTTAGGACTGAGAACAGCCAGAACTTGTTAGCGTTCTTTTGGTAATCACAGTCTTCTCAACTATTTTTTGGCAGAATAAATGTTTTTACTGAGTTCCAGTAGATTTTCTCCTCCAAGTATTAAGAGATGAGATAAATGCATGTCATGTTGGAAGATAAGCAAATAGAATTAATGATATTTTAAAATATAGTATATAAAGAGAAAAGATCCACAGTATATGAACCTGATTAAAATGCACATTCCTTGATAATAAGATTCCCCTTTGGCTTTTTCCTGATGTTTCAAAAGAATTATTATTGTACTTAACACTGTACCAAAACAACTCTTCCAATTTGATCAATTTTTGCTTAGGAGAGCATCAAGAGCATTTTCTACCATACGTAAATGCTCTTGGCTTTCAAATATTATATCATGTTTGAAATAAGGAGTTGGGGCAGTGTTCAAAGCCAGTTGGATGGGGCTTGGAGACACCTGGTCTAGTAGAAGGTGTCCTTGCCCACAGCAGGGAGATGGAACTAGATAATCTTTAATAAGGTTCCTTCCAATTGAGACAGGGAGATGGAACTAGATAATCTTTAATAAGGTTCCTTCCAACCGAGACCATTCTATGATCCTATAATTTTTTTGAAGTGAAGTAAATTAATTTTAGAAATCAAAGAAACAAATGTGTTCTAAATAAAATGTACTTACTTCTGCATGTTTTCTGATCCTCTTTTAGTACATATCCCTCCTGGCATTTGCAGATATAGGAATCGTCATTATTAACACAAGCATATTCACAACCATGGTCAACTGATTTGCAGACATCTTTATCTAGGAAAAATTGAAGTATTTATCTGTATTCTATTTAACATTTTATAAATTCAAAGACTCCAAACACAATATCTGAAGAATATATGACAAAGGAGTATGACATCTTTGCTCATTTATGTAGCAATGCCAGAGAAGAGTGGCTGACAGACATGACGAGTTACTTACTTCGACACGTCTTCCCATCTTGTCGCAGGACAAAGCCCTCATGGCACTGACAGCTGTATGAGTTGTTATTATTAATGCACACGTGTTCACAGCCATGGTCAATGGATTTACACAGGTCTTTATCTGAGAATTGTTAAGAGAATTTCCTTATTAGACCATTTTTCAAATACAAAACTGTCATGAACAAGCTTTGTGTGAAATTAAGTCTGTTATTTCTTTTAAGACTGAAAAACGTATTCCCCATAAAAGTTTCAGCTACTCACTCCTGCATGTTTTCCTGTCTCGCCTCAATATAAATCCCTTGTGACACTGACACATGTATGAATCGCCAGTTGGAACACAGACATGTTCACAACCATGGGTGACTGTTTTGCAGACATTTTTACCTTGGAATAATGAAAATTGTATTTAGCACAGTTAGCTAAGTAAATAACTTTCACTAAAATATAAAAAGTTTGGCAATAGTTTTCCATGAAGGAGCTCACTTACATGAAGCTGATTCTATAATAAAGACACAAATAACACACTACTGTTGTGTAGTGTGTTTCATTAACAGATTAGGAAGTACAAACCAAAGATTAAATAACTTACTCCTGCAAGTTTTTCCATCTTCCCTCAGTATGAAGTTTTCATGACACTTGCAGACATAGGAATCATCAGTATTAACACAAATATGTTCACAGCCGTGGTCAACCGAGTTGCAAACATCTTTATCTGAGAAGAGTGGACAGGGTTTGTGAGGTGAGGCTTCTTAGGGAGAGATGGTATCATTTTAACCAGCCCAAATAGCTGGAAATCACAAACATACACATGTGTACTTGCACCCACAACACTTGAAAACCTCAAATAAAAACATACTTCTTTAGCTCAGGCTACTCACATTTACATGTCTTTCCATCTTCCTTCAGTATGAATTTTTCATGACACTGGCAGATGTAGGAATCTTCAGTATTCACACAAACTTGTTCACAGCCATGGTCAACTGAGTTGCAAACGTCTTTGTCTGCAAACAGGAGAGTTGGCAGTCAGCACACATCAGCAGAGGCCTTCATTATTATAAGTGTAATTCATCCAATCAAGTTCTCGTGCTACTTACTTCTGCAGGTTTTCCCATCTTCTCTCAGTAGGAACCCATCATGGCATTTGCAGGTATATGAATCACCAGAGTTAACACAAACATGTTCACAGCCATGGTTGACTGATTTGCAAAGATCTTTATCTGAAAACAGATGACAGCTTTTGCTGGTTAGTGCATTTCTACACAAGCTTGAGCTGCAGATAAAAAGTATGTTGATAAATATCAGACTACTTACTTTTGCAAGTTTTTCCATCTTCTCTTAGCAGGAATCCCTCCTGGCACTTGCAAACAAATGAATCACCAGCACTAGCACACACATGTTCACAGCCATGGCTGACTGATTTGCAAATATCCTTGCCTAGGAACAGTTAGAAAATATTTATGTGGCTTGTTAGGTAAACTTTTTTTTATAAATGCAAGGATTGGGGGGTTAATCCTACAAGAAAAAAAAGATGGAAGCTTGCAAACTGAAAGCAAATCTCTGGCTAGTTAAACGATGGACATCTAAGCTTACATTACGTATGAATTCTTTATCATCTGACCAGAACTTCATGGTTTGGATGACCTCCAACTCAAAATAAACCATTTTAGGATTAATCTGACTAGATTAAGGAGGTGGAGGAGTTTACATTAAAAGCAATAAGAGTGAAATATTTTAGTACAGTCATTTAGCACAAATTCCTGCTGGTAAAAACAAAATGAAGAAAAACACCACAGGACATGATTTAAACATAATTCTTAAAATCCTTATATCAGTGCCAAGAGTCTGCATAAACAAAACCTCCAAGAATAAGAACTACTTATTTAAGGCGATAAATAAAATCTAACTGGATTGCTGAAAATTTATGCGAGGACTTGTACAACTGCAATGTTAAACCAGTTGGTTAAAACCTCTTCAAAAAGTATAGATGGAGAGAAAGTGCAGAAGAAAGTGGAGCCATCTATCAGCTTTTCCTTTTTCTTCTTCATGCAACACAAAAGAATGTATCAGTTTCTAACGGAGAACTACCTTTACACAAAAAGTGGAAAAGTCCTGACAGCCAAGTTCAACTTGACTGTTGAGATTTATATTTTTAGAAGAACTTCAATCTGAGCCAAATTTCATGGGAGTCTCCTGCTACCAAAACAAAAATTCAAGACACTACAACATTAGACAATCTTCTAACTCAAAAATAATTATATTTAAGACATGGCAATCTAAACTAGATCCCATCATGATGGATGAAAGAGAAATTATAATGTAAGTAAAAATTAGCATCTGCTTATACACAGCTGTGCACAACTTGGACATGTTTGTTTATAAACAGAATCAAATACCAGCCAGCAGCAGACATGGCTATTACTTCAGAAGGATGAATTTTGCATAGCTGAAAGCAAATATGAGCCAGACTATTTTGGGATCCGGGGTGGGGGGAAGGGGGAGGGAATAATAATAGTAATACAAAACCATCAATGATTGCACTATTTAAGGTTATTTTACTAGACACCCCCCAAAAATGTAGTCTCGTAATCTAAAAAGAATGCCAGGGTAGTTAAAAATTTAGAAATTGAAGTTGAAAACAGCTATAAGATTTGAAAAATGACTGAAAGAAAGACATATTCACAGTATTTACTGAATGTGAAAATATTAGGAATTTGAAAATGCTGAAATAATAAGATAAAGGACAAGGGGGTGCACGGCCAACCAAATAAAGGGTAGTATGAGCACATTATTTAAATACTTCTAGGAACAAAAAGCATTCTAACAATGTATTATTAATTCATAGACAGAAAGGTAGAATTCCCAATCTTAATGCAGAAATATAAAAAATTCTAGTGTATTCAGATCTGAAGTTATGAAATACATTACTTATGATCTTGTTGGAGTGATGAGTTTCACACTGTGTGAAGTAAGTCACACAGGACCTACTAAACACACACACACACACGTATTTGTGAATCAGTAACTCCAGATAACTTGCAGCAGAGAATTGTAAAAGTGGTTTCTGAAGAATATCTTGGATGCTTAGTGTTGGTTTCCAGTAACTCCTAGAACTCTGAGGAAGCCCCAAAACGCTGAGCTATCTCCATTCCCAGTGTATGTACACACACTGAAAATAGTACTATGGTTCCAGTGTTTAATAGAGAAGTAGTTCACTGTAAGCCTGTCAGCTTGACATTGATCTGAATCAAAATAATTCAACAGATAATGTGGAACTTGAGTCAGAGTAAAATCAAAGGAAGACGACTAATATCAATCAGCTTGGTGTTATGGAAAAATAAATCCTGGAAAATTAAATAAATGTCTTTCTTAATTGATGATTAGGTTGGTTCTTAAAGCTTATGCTGTTCATACAATGGAACATTCAGAAAGGCAGCAGTCTTGGTATTTATTTTGATCAAGGAAACAGACTACAACATGATATGGATGAACCCTGGCTAGAAAGGTCTTCAGAACCAATTGTAAACGAGTGACTATCAAGTAGCTTTCTTTCTAAGAATTTGCCTTGCTCCTCTACTACTTAATATTTTTATGGACAGCCCAGAATAAAACACAAAATAAAGTTTGTAGATTACTCTAGTTTTGAGAGAATGGCAAATAAATATAAAGCAGCTGCTAATAAAAGGTAACATGAATCTTTTTGGGTAACAGCAAATGATATGTATTTTAAAATAGCCAGAATTAGGGATATACATTTAGAAACAAAGAATGAAGGCTGTACTTACAGGACAAGGGACACTTGTAATACTAAGAATCTTAAACAACTTTTGATCATGGTAGATAATTAATTGAACACGAGTGCTAGCAGAATATTTTGGTCAGAGACTAAGACTATCTTTTGTCCAAAAAAAAAAAGATAGATTAAACAAAAGATAAATTATTTTAAAAAAGATAGGTACATTAAAATAAGAATTAGATGGGCTATTATTCCTCTGCCCTGGACCCTGCTGTTTCTCCTATTAGAAGACTTTCTTTCACTATGGTGCACCCACAAAGATGCTGACAAACAGCAGAGGTTTTAGGGGAGCAAGAACAGAGTTATAAAAAGATTAGAAAACATAAAGAGCCTGAAGGAGTTTCATTTGCTTATCATTTACAAAAGAACATGCTAAGAGGTTGAGGAACAAGTTAAGTCACGATCTGCATGAATATAGACAGAACAACACAGTGCTAATTAGAACTTCAACCCATTACAGTAAAATGCAGCAACATCCTATGCTCAAGATTAAAACTTAACATACTTAATTTGGAAGTGAAGTTCACATTTTAAAACCTACATTCAAATCTTAGAATTGGCTGATTTTTCTGAAATGTAGCTTTAGTTCAAACAATACTTAATTCATACAAGTCTTATGATCTGTAGAGAAAAATATTCCATTCTGGCCACTGTGAATCAGTGAATAATATTCTAACAAGATGAAAATTAAATTTCTTCTTTCATTAATAAACGACTTACTTCGGCATGTTTTCCCATCTTGCCTTAGTACAAATCCATCATGGCATTGGCAAGTGTATGAATCATCATTATTAACACAAAGATGTTCACAGCCATGACTGAATGATTTGCAGATGTCCTTATCTAGGAATAATTAGATTTTATTTACTACAGTTTGATGAATAAGAACATTTCCAAAACTTTAAAGACTAACAGCAGTAATGTCCTAGTAAATAAAAAATTTATTCTCCTTTTTGTAGGCAAAATCTCCTATAAGAAGAACTGCCTCTAAATAATATGTTTCTTCTGTAGATTTCTGAATATGAAAAATATAGTAACATTAAAATAACTTACTTTTACATGTTTTCTTATCATCCCTCAATACAAAACCCTCGTAGCACTGGCAAATGTATGAACTATCAGTATTCACACAAATATGCTCACAGCCATGGTCAACAGAATTGCAAACATCTTTATCTGTTAAAAAAAAAGGTTGCCATATTTAAAATACATCTACAAATGCACAGATTATTTTAAAAATCTTCTGCTAAAGAGAAGAAGGATACTTACTTCTACATGTTCTTCCATCTTCCCTTAGTGCAAATCCCTCATAACACTGGCAGATGTAGGACTCACCAGCGTTAACACAAACATGTTCACAGCCATGGTGAACTGAACTGCAAATGTCTTTATCTGAGAACAGTTGATGATATTTGGTTAAAGCACATCTACAGTAAATGTATCATGCAGAGAGAAGTAACAACTTTCATTAGGTCTACTGATATCACTGGAATAAACAGGTAACATTTTAGGTGGCAAACACTTTTAACTCTCGGTACCTGAAACTTTTTGAGTATTTTCTGTTTCCAGTCTGTCAGCTGATCTATTAAAATACACTATTTTTGTCCACAGTCTCTCTTACAAACATTTGGTAGGTCTCAATGTATAAATACTACTCCTTTATAGCAGTATATAAATACTACTCCTATATTACACATATGAAGACTACTCCTTTATTATGACAGTAAACTGTTGCATTTGTTTGAATGCTTCTCAGATCTACATACTGTAGATAAAATTCTGTGAGTAATTCTCAGAGTACTTACTTCTGCATGTTTTCCCATCTTCTCTCAGCAGAAAACCCTCATGACACTTGCAAACATACGAATCATCTTCATTAACACAAATATGCTCACAGCCATGGCTAACTGATTTGCAGATGTCCTGTCCTGGGAATGATTGATATAAATGTAGGTTTTGAATGAAAACATGTTAAAGAAATGTAGCTATCAAAAGGAAGTTTGTTGCTTCTTTTCCATTAAGAAGTGAAAAATACCCCTTTCCTTCCTTGCCTGCTGTATGTGCAAAAGTGTTCAATAGAGATACCAGCCACTCACTTCTGCAGGTCTTGCCATCTTCTCTCAGTATGAATCCCTCACGACACTTGCAGATGTAGGAGTTGTCAGCATTAACACAAACATGCTCACAGCCATGGCTGACTGATTTGCAGACATTTTTACCTGGGAATAATGTAATATATGAAAAAGTCTGTTAGTGAAGGGCAAGTATGTTCAAAGTTGACTTGCTTTTAGTGTATCCTAACTTTTTGATTCAGGAAGAATTTGTCTCTGTTTGCGCAGAATAACCAAAGAGGGTGATGTTGTGAAACACCAGCTAAGAATAAGCAGCTTTTCATTCATCATGGTAATATCTGGATGCTTTTAATTTTTTTTCTATAAACGGTTTTTAACAGCAGATGTTGATGTTAGGTATTATGGGGACTGCAGTTACAAAATACTGAATGCCTGTGAGTTTTTCAGAGACTTATCCATGATTCTTCTTTGACCACTTAGTGACTTATACTATAAAAGTTGAGAAAAATTTGCTATTAGGTTTTTTCTTGATATCTGCCACTCATCATAACTGTGTAATGTAGTCGAATTTGTACTATAATTATGACATGTATTTTGCAATTGTCCTTAACCCATGCAGGACAAAATGAACTTTCCATTAATAATGTTGCAAGCTTCATGTTGGGTAAGACTTTATAAACATTTTATATTTTTACCTTGAAATTTTAGAAGAAAATGACAGTTGTCCCAGCTCTGGATAGTTTTGGATCCACAACTGTCCAATTTCAGGGCTACTTTTTACATGGCATAGATGTTTAGGGTGTGATTCAGGTGCCTGAAAGTATGCATTCAGTACCGTTTTAGATGCCTTAGCATATCCAAGATATTGGCATAGTGCTGGCAAATATAACACCAAAGAGGAAATATGACCTCTTGAAATCCTTGAACATTTAAAATTACATTGGACTGCAACATTTAGGCAATCCAATTCTACCTTACAGATTTCTTCTATGTATGTAATATTAGACTCTGAGTTGCTGAATAATAACTTACGTTTACATGTTTTCCCATCATTACGAAGCCTGTATCCTTCGAAACACTGACAAGTGTAAGATCTGTCACCATTTACACACAAATGTTCACAGCCATGATCACTTAGAGCACAATGGTCAACTCCTGTAGGAGCAATCATAATTATTAAAAAATTTAACCAATAATGTCTCAACTATTTTTCATCTTTAATATTTGCATTCCCTATAAACAAGTAAATATAAATACACTGAACTGCTTAAACAATAATTCGGTTTCTCATCTGATTATATAGCTTCAAAAAATGTAAGAGGTCCTAGTGATGTACTTTTCATTGATTGCTTTAAGCAGAGTTGAGAAATCATACTTCACTAAACAGCTAAACAGAGTCCATGTCTGGATTGAAGTGGATTAAAACAAAAGAAAATACTTCGGCAATGATTTTATATAAGACACTGGCAAAGACATAAAAGCTACCTTGTGAACATTCTTTAAATAGTCTCTAAATGGCCTGAAGTGAAGGTGGCAGTCCCCAGAACTCACTTGTGGACCTGACCCAGTTCCTGTGGCAGCAAGAAGAAAACCTCTCAGATGTCAGTGGGATTTGGCTTGGGCTATTCAAGCTTTTACAAAGAATTGCAAATGACAAGTGCTGTCAAATATGGTCCACTTTTCATCTCAAATTTCCCAAGTGTTTCTTCTCTGTAATATAAAACATAGGGCTCCTGGGACTTTGCAAGCAGCACTTACTTTTTTTGTAATGAGTTGTTAGAGTACAGATTTGGTTACCATTCAGGTGTTCCCATAGCTTTCTTAAGATACTTGAGCCAGTGTATGTGACACTAGAATATCCCAGATGTTTTCTCACTAGGAGTGGTATATGTTAAATGTTAATCCCTTCCATTCAGCTGCTCATTCAGGAAATTGCAAGGTGTCAAAACTCTCTTCATGGTAGCCTAAAAATGTTCACGAGGTTTCCACATCTCATCTAGAACTCAGGAATAGGACAAATCTTTCCTAAATAGATATGAAGACAAGGTTATGAAAAGAGGAGCTATTCAAAAAAGCTCAGTTTCATTGCACTCAGCACCATTTTCATAGAGTCATAGAATATCCTGAGTTGGAAGGGACTGACTAGGACCAATCAACATCCTACTACTGGCCTTGCACAGGACAGCCCCAAAACTCACACCATCTGCCTAAGAATGTTGTCCAAATGCTTCTTGAACTCTGCTGCCGATAGGTTTCCAAGAACAGCCTGGAGGAAAACAACTCAGGAATGAAAAATCATCTCTTGTTACTACAAAGGAAAAGGGATTTTCCATTTTTGTAAGTTGATAAAACTCCATTATTTGGCTGTTTCTAAATTTTCAGTGGTACTACAGATAAATATCTTAAAAAATCATTTTTAGTAGACCCTATTGTTGTTACATGGACACTATACTTTTGTGTTACTATCTGTACCTTTCTAGATAGCTGCAGTGGCAGCCAGAAGCAAAGTCTGTCCAGGTATTGGATAGGGCTAAAAAGGTTAGTATGGAGGCAAACACAAGGATAAATACAAAGGCAAACTGCCTTTGCTGATTTGCCTCACTCCTCTTCAGATAATTTTTGTGACTGAGGACTTGCAGTTTGACTTCTCTTAAAATTGTGTTGCCTGAGAGCAAGAAAAAGGATGAACTCCGGAGCTGCTCCAGCACTCTACAAGCTTGAAAAATAATGTATCTCCAAAATTTGTGGAAAAAGTGGACAGAACACTCACCAAAGAGGTCCATAAAAAGTCAACAGGTAAAATGCACTCATATCCTTCTTTTTCTGGCCCTTTCTAAACATTATTTTTCCAGTGAAGAAAGCAATTCAACAGTGAAATTGTATCAATTCTCAATGACCATTAGATTTATAAAGAGCAGAGAGCTGCCAGGACAACTTCTGCTCACTTACTAAGGGTTCCCATGGTAAATGTAAAGTTCAGTGTGGGGCTCTCAGTTCTTTTCCTGCCCCAGGTAAGGTGGTGCAGTTTGCCTGGGGGACATTGCCATCCAGATGACCTGTCACACACATTTACCATGTTACAGCAAAACTGTCCTCAGCATCTGGGGATGAATAGGTCTCCAAAACTTTTCTGAATATGTGAGGACTAAAAGATATCTTGACAAGTATTCTTTCCTAAAGACTTTTTCTGTTTCTGCTTTCAAATAATTATTAAAGTATTACTGAAATGCAGACTGTAAGAATAAATTGAAGGCGAGTCCTCTTTCCTGTATGAAAACAGAAATCTTTCCCAAGGGGGCTGAAATGAAGGATGTTCTCACGACTTACGTGTGCAGGTTTTTAGGTCCTCATTGATGACAAATCCTTCAGAGCACTGACAGACATAGGAGTCACCTGTATTTAGGCACAGTTGCTCGCAGCCGTGATTGCTTTCAACACAGTGGTCCACGTTGATTGATTTGTGTTAATGATTGAAGAAATCACATTGGTGTCTTAGATACATAAACTATGACACTGTAATTAGTACACGATACCTTTGCAGAGCAAGGGAAAAAGATCAGTACAGCTTTTTACTTAGGCAAGTATCCCCGCCTACTTGAGTAACCTGAGTTACTTAAAAACACTTAAATGAAATTAATTCAACAACCCCACTTGGCAGATAGCAAACTTGGTGAAGTGCAGATTTCCTTTGCCAAAAATCACAATGTGATTGAACTGTCACAAAGTGGAGAGAAGGGAGGATCCTGAAGCCCAGTCTGGTCTTACCCACAGAATCATGTTTTCCTTCTTTAAAAAGCAAGACACTCTCTTCTGTTGACCATTAAAGTTTCTCAGCAAATGTGAGTATTAGTAATTTCTGAAATAGAAATTATGGCTTTCAGATTGTTTCATAAAGACTAAATCCTTTTTTCAACAGGATGAGAAATCACCATTTAAAAACTTTAACCTGCCAACAGGTGCAAGCAGTTAAAGCCTAGTGGGGGACAGATAGAAGTCATGCGTGTGAGAGTGTCTTAACATGTTCCATTTCTTTGATTTTCCTATTCCTATTCCAAGTAAGATAAAATGGAATATGCCTTCTAAGTCTTGTATGTAACTTAGTTTTGTGAAAGACAAAAGGTGGGGGATGGAAGAGAGGTGTGAACTGGGTTTAAAAAATATATTTCCTCACAGTGGACAGCAAAGCTGTACAGTGAGATACGTGCACTTGCAGGCGTACAATTTGCTGACTCTGTGAGTATAGAAAAAGGACAATTTAGGAAAAAGCTTTTGAACTTCCTCATAGTGTTTTACTGATGGTTTGTTAATGTCTAGTTTTCATTCTATAGGCCCAAACCACTTTAGCTTAACTTGATCAAAAGTAGTGGAGTTCCTTCAGACACCACAGTCTTGCATGTCTCCACTTGCAAATCATTTACAGATGTGAACAGACATGTCTGCAGCAATCCGTTTACATTAAAAAAAAATCTGTACTTAATGTTAAATCTCTTATTCTAAATATTTCTGTTTATTGGTTTATTTAACTAAGCAACGGATTTGCAGTAATTGGTCCAGATTTACCATTATACATAGAGAGACAATGTAGGCTTGTACAAATGAAGCTGAGGTGTCAGTTTTTACTAGCTAAAGCAAGTTCCAGCTGGAACCTTCTCCTTTTTCCAAGTGTTCACATCATCATGAAGAGGCTTGTGTAACTTCTCAGAGCACAAAAAATGTGGAAAAAAAAAAGAAAATACCCATATTCTCTGTGAAAAATTACATCTGTTTGGCTCCATCTTTTCAATACAAACACCCACACCAACACGAATTTTTAACATTTAAATACTTGGGGATCTCATACAGAATTTTGTAACACACTCTTTCAAAGAGTGCAGTAATCACAAAGATGCTAATTACCAGGCTTTGAAAATCACTATAATTGTAAATTTTGTGATCACATGTGCTTTATTACATGTGTAAAAAAAAAAAAAACCAACCACAAGCAGTGAAAAGGACTGGGGAAGGTTCACTGTTTTTACAAAGAATATCTTAGGATATATTAATTTTTAGATATTCAGCTTGAGAAAGTCTAAAACTATAATTGTCAAAAAATTGCAACTTCAATATGGCTGTATCACAGTTTAGCTAAAAATTATTATTCACTGTCCCATCAAGTTTTTTAAAAATTTCAGTGACTGAGTATTCCTTTGGAAAAGTATGTCAGAAGTACATTGGGGAAAAATGCTGCCAATATTTTAGGTGATATGCAAAATGGTTCTCTGCAATAAAACTATCTTCTAAAACTGGGTGACGCCAAGTGGGCAGTGCTGTTGGGTTTCTCTGGGCAACACGGATCCTTTGTTTAGCAACATTCTTCTGAAAAGAGGACATTTCATTGAAAGGATCACTGAAGGTGTAAACATACAGAAGACACGGGTCTCTTTGTATCTCCATGTATCAGCACACAGCAATATGAGGTGTGCTGCAGGTTACACAGCCCATAACAACGACACAGATGTTCAGCAGCAGCAAGCACTGCCCTTGTGTTAGACAGTGCCTTTGTGTGAAATGGCTGAACACATTTCCACAGTTATGTGGATTGCAGAAAATGATGCTTTAGTTCTCTGTTGGATCAGGGATCTCACTATAGCATTACTTCACTAGGCCTGGCTTGTGGTGGACTTCGCAGTAACTAAGGTTTGCATGACTCAGAATATCTCAAAAGGGACCCAGGAGTGTTTTCTCACTCTGTTCACACCTCTCCCTTGCAGTAAACTAGTCACTGCAGTTCATGAGACACACTCATTGCTGCACGTATTGCTGTGGTGTTGTTGGGTGTATCTGGGATGACAATTGCACACAAACAACTCTTCCATGTTAACACATGCATGTTCACAGTCATGCTGACCTAAAGCACAGAAATTTACTTCTGTGAAGAGAAAAACTGAAGCCAGCCATAAGGGTTTCTGAAGTAAAACAGCTTAGAAAAACATTTAAACAACACTGGATTCTGTGCTTTGGACACCTACTAAAGCTGACAGTGAGATGAGGACCTGAGAGCAGACTGCCAACACTCAGCTATGTAGGATTTCACTTTGACCCGCACAGATCTCTTCCTATGGTCATCAGAAGTCACATGTGGTGGTGCAGGAGGAATGCCTGGTGTTTGTCACCACTCATCTATTGTCCCTGATTTCTGAATAGGGCATATATGGAAATATTCTGCTTTATTTTACAAGCTTAGCTAACGTGACCCTTGTTACAACAAGATTTGGAACAGGAGCCTAATCTTGGAAACCTCACCAGATTTGCAGCCAAATCCAAAGCCCCATAAGGAAAAATACCCACAATGGGAATTACAATTTGCCTTTAATTTGCAATTACATCCTTGGCAATAAGTATTTTATACAATGCTGTTCTTCTGCTCACCAAGGCTATTGAATCTGTAAAAACCTGAATGTATTAAAATACCATATAGATAATAAAAAGCAGAATAACATGGATTGCTGCAAAAACAGCACTGTGCAGACAAAAATGCTTCATGAGATCGTATCTTTAAGACTGAACAAAAATACAGTTTCAAAACCAGATACATTTTATGAGTGTCTAGAAATAGAATTAGATTGCTCCAAACAAGTTTATTATATTCATAAAATATCAGTAGTACAATTTTCTCCCCCCAACAACTGAGTCAAGGGATCAGGCTATTTCATCTTGCCGAATATATTCTCCCTACACTTTAACATATTACATTAGAAATCTGCTTTGATTCCAGGCCCCCACTCATGAAGAGCTGTAACAATAAGTCTTTCTAAAGTAGAGTATGTGTGATTGGTTTATAACACTGACACTGCTCATGCTGTTTTTACAATTCTTTGAGGAAATTGTGAAGTTTCATGTCTGACTCTAAGTTGATTTTGATAGCTGTGTTGTCTGTTCAACACATTTCCAAGCTGATGAAATGTATCTGTCCTTGGCTAAACCAACTGGGCAAAACAAAGTGATTTTTAAAATTTATTTCAAAGCTGCTTGTGCCTTTACAAGCCAAGGTCACAAAGTTTCAAATAAGTAATGAACTTATTTTAAGTCACTTTGGTTCCTACATTAATCCTCAGGTTTCCATAAAAGTCTTCAAAAATGTCTAATATACAAAGTAATCTACAAAGCAGCAAAATGTATATTTTCCCAGCATGATTCATTCACTTAAAATTCAAGTTTATAAAGCAACATTTGTTTCAACCTTAATTACAGAGAAAACTTCCATCCTTTCAGAAGGGAAACAATTCACTGCAGGTTCAAGAAATAAAAGCAGATGGACTTTATTATGTCCAAGGGATTACTCACTTTTGCATGTTTTCTTATCTGGATTAAGTCTAAACCCTTCTTGGCATCGACAAAAATAGGAATCATCTGTATTAACACATTCCTGTTCACAACCATGGTCCTGAAGAGAACAATAGTCAGGTTCTAAATGAAAAAAATGTTTATGTCAGTGAGTAATGTAATTTCTCAGAAATAAACTAGGTAAAAATGAGTTATTTTGTTTTCTTTTGCCTTTTTTTCCTTAGACACCATTTTGGTGTTTAACCATATTGTTTCAAACCATGAAAATAAAATGTTTCTTTTTTTGCAAATATCTGCTATACTGAGGTATGCCTGACATATACTAAAAAGAATTATTCGGGAACAGAAGTAGTTCATGCAGTAGAGAAGTTAGAATCTTAAATATTTCTTAACATTTTGCAGCTAAGCCTTAAAGATTGCCTCATCAAAACTGCCTCTATTTCACTCAGAGCATGTTAGATATGATCTGTAATAAACACACAAACATACTTTCAAATGCCATTCACTGTATCACAGCAGGCCAACTAGGTCATCAGGAGTGTGGATGTTTTTAACAGCTCTGAGTGCTTGCTTCACAATTCTTCCATTTAATATGCCCATGGAAGGGAAGATCAGCAGTCTAGAAACAGCTACCACTTGTGGATAAAGTACCTTAGAAAGGAAAACAATTGTGCAGTGACCACTGAGATATTTCCCATATAGTTTTTATCATTATTGATGAAGTCAAAGAACCTAGATGCCCATCACTTAGATGCCCATCACTTAGTTTTGTGTCAGTGTAGTTCATTTATACTAGTGAAAAATGTTCCTAACCCCTCAGCGCTGCTAGAAGTAGATAAACAAGTCACAAACTACGTAAATCACACTTCAAAAAATAACCAGGCACCTTTGAATACCTCATTACTGAACAACCTGAAAACTCAGTGGGTTTTATTATTCCCAGAAGTTAATTAAATATTATTTCCACAGGTGGTTCGCTTTCAGAGGCATGGACAGTTCTTTCTTTGGATTTGTGGCAGGTTAATGGAATTGAGTCTTTATACATGATGAAAGCCCTTACTGATAATAAACCACCTATATTTTCAGAATGAACAAAGTGGAATGTGACTTTCTAAGAAAACTCAGAAGGACTATTTTATAATTCATGAACACCACTCTGTATATTAATTAAGATTAATAATTAACATTTCCTTTAGCAAAGCTTTTTTTGATAGCATATGCACTTACATATATAATAACATGGAGATATCTTATCTGTTTACTAAAATGAAGATTAGAAAATATAGTTTGTTGAAGATTGCACTGAAGAGACAGAACCCAAAAAGCCACGTGTGTGCACCAGAAGAATATAGCTGTATGCCTTCTGGACCTACTCAGTGCTGTCATGCATTTAGCTGCTCAAATCCTTGCTCACTCAAGTGTACAGGAGAGACTTTTCCTGGGTAGCTGGTTCTGAAGATGACCACAAGGGTTGAAAAATATGTATTGTTATCTTTGTTGAAACCTTGAGGCTATTCTGTTTGGGACACTAAAACCACACATCACAGGGCTTCATTAACACAGCCCAGATTAAGGATGTTAACAGAGCCTTGCCCAGCTACAAATTACGTGAACCCACCCAGTAACTCAAACGGGCCTTTTGTAAAGAACAACAGTTGAGGCTCAGCACCCCCCAGTTCAAGCAGAAGCTGCTATCTGTCCTCTTGAGGGGAGCAGCAAGAGTGGCAGAAGTCTCCTTAATAGTAGCTTGAATGTCCTCCACCTGCCTCACTGATAAACCAAATTTGCTGTGCTCTTCCAGCCATAGAGCACTCTTGATGGTGTTGGCAAGTTTGCCTTCACGAGCATTGCTCCTTGTGTTTCATTCTAAGAACTTTGGAATAGTTCCCAGAGAAAACATTTGTCAGATATGCATGACCATACTGACAACACTTATATTTCCAAGCATTTCTTTGTAGCCATGAGCATAAAGGCTTACTTTCTATTTTTGAAAGGGAAGTCAGGATTCTGAGACAATCACGAGATCTCGAGAGTGGGCGCCTCAGGCCTGCTTGCTGATGCAGAGAACTTCTCTGGCATGGGTGTGAGTTGCAACTAGCTGGCCATCATCCCTGAGACTCAGTACATAAGTTAAATATGTAGAAATTTATGTTAGAAGTTTTAAAGTCACGAACATTTTAAATCCAGTGATCTGTAGTTTGTTTGCTCGTGTTGTTTATGCTGACTCAAACACAGTGATTCATAACATATGGGAACTAGGGGACACTTTTGCTCTGAAGAGCTCTCATGCTGTCTTGGCTTTCACAGCATTAAGAGCTACACAGTTCTTTCATTCATGCTTTAATTTATCAGCAAGACTCAGAAGATATCAAGTGTAAGGAAAAGTGGTTTAGTAATTTTTATTTGTGCTAATTTAGGTCCAATATACTGTCTCAAGCAACAGGTAGGGGACAGAGACAAGGCAAGCCTGAAATACTACTTTCCTAGAAAATTCTCTCAGGTGTCAGCTTTCTGTGGACAATCAATTTAAAAATGTTAAAATAATGCATACAGTTAGGCCATAAACTAAAAGTCAGTCAAGGCATAAGAAATATTTATTCAGTTTTAAGGACTTTTTTCAGTTCAAACTGGAAGACAAAACACTGCTTAAAATCCACATTCTTAAATCAAAGACATTAACAAAAACTTATGCTTGGGCAGTGGAAAGCACACTAAAATAAGTATATGCTGGATATATAAGGATGTGGAAGTATATGTGGAAGCATAATTAGCCAGATCTTAGCTGACAGATACTTGACAAATGGGAATGTTAATATAATCTACAAATTATGTTAACCACTACAAACCATACTCTGGCCCTTGGGATGCAGAAATTTCATCTCCCCTGACTATCTAAAAATTATGTGTCCAGTCTGGTAAGTCATCCAGGCCCCCTGCATATTCAAGGAAAATACAGGCACTTCCATAAATTTGTGTCAGAACTGGGAGCAGTCACCTTTGAGAAGGGTACGTCTCTTTCCCTTCATCATAAGAACACATGTACAGCCTGGATTACATGTTTTCTTCCTAAACGTTAAGTGAAATAGATACTAAGCATTGTACAGAATGCAGATACAGTCTATAGGCTAACCAAGTCTCTCATCAGAAAGACTGAAATGCCCCAAAGACTGTGAACACACAGAAATCCAGTGCTATATTGATGCATTTTTTCAGAAATCATGTTTGAATACATTATTCAGTGATATGGGCTAAATTCACCACTGGCGGCCACAGTCATCTAAAACTAATGGAGCTTGCCTGAGGCACAATAGTATTATTTCTTTATCAAAGCCCACATTTATGAAGAAAGGTAACTAGGAAGGTACATTAAGGTTTTCCCTTGACATTTTCTGAAAGGGAGTTATGACATTAAACACTGTGGAGGTGTTAGCTTGTTTTCCCAATTATGGGAAGCCTTGGCGTGAGTATTTTCTGGTCTGTCAGTTCCCCTCCACTTTATGTCCATTCCTAACTCCAGTAATTTTTGTTCTTTTTAGCCTGGTATCAAATTTGACAAACAACAAAGAAGCAAAGCCATGAAGCTATTATAAGGTGGTGTTAACATGGAAGCTTGGTAGAAGATACTGATGTTATCAGAACTTTTTCACACTATCAGAGAACTTGCTCCGGAGAAAAATCCACAGAAAAGTAGACTGTAATGTTTTGTCTGATTGGGAAACTACTCATAATTTAAATAATCTTACAAAGGAAACTGATTATAAATTGTCTTGTGCAGACTTGTTTGTTTATGCAGCTAGGGAGATTATATTCTAACTGAAAAAACCTGAATAATCAAGGAGAAATCCAAGATAAAGCTTTGGCTTTTTGCTGTTGAGAAGGAGCTAGGTTTCATGTTAAAAGCTTCCTGTTCATAGGAGAGACCCCTACCCTTAGGCTCTCCCCTCAAAACAACTTGCTTTGCTTTTAAGACCTTTGGCTGCCAGGGCACTGTGACATTTTCCATACCTGATGCATTACTCAGCATTCCCAGGACCATTGGGAGTATTACTGCTGACAGCTGGAAGACAGAAGTGCAAACTGTTCATAATTAAACTTTATCACAACTTACTTCTGCAAGTTCTTTTGTCTGGATTTAAAATGAACCCAGGGTGGCATCTACAGTAATAGGAATCCTCAGTGTTAACACATTCATGTTGGCAACCTTGGTTATCCAAAGCACAGTAGTCTACAACTGAAAAAGAACAAGACCAATATGTGCAATTAGAAAAAAAAATATCAGAACGATAATCCATAGATATTATGGTACTACTGACACACAATAGTTATAAAAAAAAAAAGGAAAAGCTGATGTAATTTCTGTCTGCAAAAAGTAGTGCACTTACAACACCAGTTGGTAAATAAGATTTTAAATGAGTCCTGAATCATTTCTCAACTTTGAACATTTATCAACTCTCAGATTGTCAAGAGCCTTCTCAACATGTTTTCTCAGATCTGGAAACCATGCCTCAGTCAGTAACTCTGTCCAGATGTTCACACTGTAGGCCAGGGCATAGCAAAGTTTGTTTGATTTAGTTCTGTCTTCTGTCTCTCAAGTCCCAGTCCTGGAATTGGTCTACTTTTCCTTAGTTCTCTCCCAGCTGTATTGATTCTCAAGGGCTGTTCCTGTAGCTTGACTATATAGGGGAATCTTGGCATTATTTTCTACACCGAAGACTGTCCCAGTACATTCATTTCCTTAATGTGCTCCAGATTTATTCTGTACAAAGCAGCTACAACTACAAAGCCTGAGAGCTTCAGGCTGATATTCACCATTGATATTTTGCTTATATAATGCCTTTTGAAGGGAAAAAAAAATCACAGGCAGTCCAGTTACTTATTTCATACGTCTGGTCATGTATTACACAAATCCATATTTAAAAGTTAGATTGACAAAGGGTAATAAAGTAATACTTCACAGTTTACTCCATCAAGCCCATTCAAAGTTGCTAAAGAAATTAAAGGATTTTTAAAATTTCTTTGCAGGTTAAGCTTCATCTTCACAATGAAAGTCTTAGGAGAAATTAAAGATAAGTCACAAAGCTGGTGCCCTGCCTGCAAAGAGCTGCCAGGCCTACATTAGGAAAGTATACCTGATTCTTTCTGCAGAAGACAGTAATGTGCTTAGCTTCATACCAAGACAGGTTCCTCTTTGCCAACTGAGTAAATTTTTTCACTACTTTATACTACTGAGCCTCAGAAATTTCTTTAAGAGGCAGTAATTTGTTTTAATGAAATCAATTCTTTCTTCATTTGCCTCCGCTATGTAAATCATGAACACGCAAGTGTGCTACTATATTTAGTCAAGATCATCTAGTCAGGAAAGCAGACAATCTATTCAGTTACTTTGAGTTTCTTTTAACCCTTCAGAATATTTGTGTTGAATCCAGTCAAATTAAACTACTTACTGGCTACCATGTGATATGATTTTCCTGGCAAGCACGTTCCTGTTTCCAGACTGAATCGATTCATATTAAAACCTATTTACTGAGTACATGTTTCAAGGATATAATGTGTCATAAAACTAGCTTTCTTCTTCAATTAATTCTAACCACATGCACATTTTCAAGTGTGTAAATGACACATGAAGAATTAGGTAGGCCAAAGAATGTATTCTATTTAGCATCATGCCTGGGAAACAGCCCATATGGATGTCTCTGCAAAGTCACCTCCTCCTCTGCATTTAAACCTTAACAAAATTAATTTCTACTGCAATGCTTACAACTGCCCAACTAATGATTATAACAGTGAGAATAGAATATTCAGTTGGAAGAGACACACAAGGACCATTTAGTCCAACTGCTTGACCAGTTCAGAGTTGGCTTTGTCCAAATGCCTCTCACACATTGACAGGCTTGGAGCTGCCACCTCCTGTAAGAAGCCTGTTCCAGAGTCTGACCACCCTTAGTAAAGAAATGCTTCCTAATGTCCAGTCTAAACCTTCCCTGGCACAGCTTTGAACCATTCCCACATATCCTATCCATGGGAGAAGAGCTCAGAATGGAGCTCCCTCTTCACATCCCCTCCTCATTAAGCTGTACAGAGAGATCAGGTTGTCCATTTAGTCTCTTCACCAAACTAGTCAAACCCAGAGACCTCAGCTACTTCTCACAGAACATTTATTCCAGCTCTTTCACCGGTTTTGTTGTTTTAAAGACAACTGAACAAGTCTCAGAATGCTTTATTATGAGCATCTGAGGAACTCTGACCCTAAGCACTTTCCAGTGACAATCTCTGGAGGGATGAACTGTATCTTCTTATGGCTATGCAGTTGCTAATGTACCTTAGACAGAAAGGAAAAAACAAACAAAATAAATAACTAATTTTTTAAGGCTTGCTTTTTAGCATTTGTAGCCTTCTAAGCTCTGACTCTCAGAAGCAGGTCTGTTGGCCTGTAAGAACAATGAGCATATTAATTTAAATAATGCTTTTCTGTTAACACAGTTAAGAACATTCGCTTGACAGTTGCTTTTGGAGATAAGTATTATCCCCTTTTTTCCAATTATTTTTATATACAAATTGCACTAAATACAGGCAGGCTTAGCCTTGCAGACTGGCACTAGTAATTGACCTATAAACTCATTTCAGTTTTAGCTTTGTGCTTCGTTTTGGTGGTACTTGTTTAAAAGGGAAATTTGTCAGTAGCATTCCAGTCAGCAAGTAGGTAAGTTGTACATGGAGTTAAATCTTCCTAAAAAGACTGAGAAAATTTATAAACTTGTGTGCCTTATACTGAAGTACTGTAATCCCTTAGTTGGTATACAGAAGATATACACAGTTTGTGTAAGAGTAAAGCAGAATAACATTTTCTTAATTAATAGAAGTTTCACCATTTTCATATTTCTATGCTGAGTCATAAGATATACTTTAGAATGTGAACACTTAGAGATTTCACTGGTTTTAATTTTATCTCGTGTATTTCAACATGAAATTTTTCTAAATGATTAATTAGTGTCCTTTTTAGTGAGCAAACCATTAATTCAGTTGTCATCTCTGCATATTTGTTCCATATTTGTTTTTCTCACTTGGTATGAGTTAGTAAGTGATGAGAACCATCTTTGACTTCCAGTTACCAGTTCTGCACTCTGGGTGCTTACATTGCCCCCTCTGAACCATGGACTGCATGGGTCACCTTTCTCCTGAATGGTTGTTTTACCCCTATGATGTTTATATAGGTTATTCAAGCTTGGGAGAATGAAGTAAGTTAAGGAGAAGGGTAGGAGAAGAAGGGGACAGAGTAAGTAAAGGCATAAGGAGGATGAAAAAGGACATGGGGGAAGAAGAGAGCAGACTCATAGAAGACTCGTAAGAACCTAAAAAGCAGACAAAAGAATCCAGCAGTGCCAGCACTGCAGAGGTGCCAGCACGGCAGAGAGGTGCCAGCAGCCAAACCACTGCCAGGAAAAGAGGACCCAAGCCCAGCAGCAGCAGCAATATGGAGAATATGGAGACAGCCTAGCACTAGTGCCAGGGAAGAGAGGACAGCATGTCCAGCAACACCAAGGTGGAGAGACTGGGTGCCCAGCAGCATGATGGAGAAAGGATGGCTCATTACCACCAAACTTCAACTTACAGGGCTTTGTCCATGTGAAAAACAGTTCAAAAAAGGCAAAGTGATAGTGCCCTGCCAGCCATACTTACTGCTGAGCAGACAGTTTCAAATATTGTTTAGCCTAAGAATTTTTTCATAAACTGTGCATTGCGAACCCTCAGAGTGGTTGGTTGTTCAGTGGTCAGCTGAACAGTGGTCATATTGTGAGTTCTGGCTGTGAGATTTCACATAATTATTGCCATTCAGGTAACTGGCTGGCATATGACTATTAAGCAATTAGTATCATCACTGATCCTTAAATTATCCCATCAGAAAAATGGTAATAAACATGCTTGTGATGAATTTTCAGCACCTTCTCCTCTGCTTTTGCTGGAGTTCAAACATTAGAAGTCTTAGATATTTTAGATGGAAGCCTTTGACTCTTTGCAAAAACACCACAATGTGTATTTCCTACTGAAATTCTCTTTTCATTCTCTGGAAGGGGAGGAGAGAGTAACCTTAATGAAGTCACTGTTTTTTGCAAAATTGTTATTGTTCTCATTGATCTCTAGTGTATGTGCACATCAAGATCTTTCTTCTGATCCTGCTCATTTGATAATAAATACTTCACAGAAAGGAAAGGTTAACTAGCTTAAGAGTAATGAAAACTGAGAGTTATCAGTGCTGATTCACAGTGCTGACTACACATAGTCTCCCTTACAAAATTTTCCAGAAAGGATGATTATTCATTCGTGATCCCATCTGCACAATCTGTACATTCTTAGTAGTAGCATATTCCTCAAAAATCTCAAATTGTTCAAACCTGAAAAGTCAAATTCTGGAGGCTGACAATAGGATTTACAGACAAATTAGCATCAAAATTGTAAATTACCCAGACAAGCTTTTCCTGTTCAAGAAATGCAGAGAAACTAAGTTCTGCATATATCAACTATAATTAATATACATTGAACCATTCTCATACATCAGTAAGAAATTAAAAAGTGGCCAAATATGCAAATGCAGAAGAAAACGAAAAAATAGAAATGTTAATAATGTCCTTTAAAATCCCAATGAATACTGCTAATTACTGCAGTGGTATTAATCACATGTATTCATGTTTTGTTGCTAAAAGCAACAAATGAATTGAAATCAAGTGGAGAAGAAAAACTGCTATAAAATTCAAGATAGTGAACCATGCATGCTGTATTTTGGAAATAATCGAAGAGAGAATATGAAATCTTTAAATGTCAACAATAGAGCTTATAATAAACCTTATATCTCTTCATGCCAAAGAGAGTCAGTGAGGAGGTAGAAAAAAAATGTCAAGGATATATCACACCTCCAAACAGCTCTTCCCCAGACTTTGCAGATAAGTTATTAGCAGGCAAAGAAACAAATACCAATGCAAGAAATTTAATAAGTGGCATAGAAATATTCTGAAGCTTTAAATAACAAAAACAGACTTCATATTTATTACAGAGGATGATATTAGACTTGACATACAAAGAATTTCAACAGAATGATGCTCTGGTAGCTACCTTCCTGGTAAGAATATCTTGGGCTGTCAAGAACTTTAACTTAATAGAAAATAGGAACAACAGCTGATGACACTAAGCATGAATATTTTGGATTAGAATATATGGTAGGAAAGAATTGGGGATGAAAGAATCTACCAACAGAAGTCACAGATTTTCTGTCTCAGGATACAGTCAAATAAATAGCAGAGAAGTATATCCTTTATCCTAATACAAGAAAAGGTCAAGATGGTCAGCTACGGTTATTAGACGAACATTACATATAGAAATTTGGGCCAGAATATAAAAACTTGCCTAAATAACCAGTATTTTCTGCATTTTCAAAACAATTTGATTTCAAAAAGCAGGTTCTTAAAATGGTATATGAGTGGCCAAATTATGCTGGAGGCAAATTATGTTGAGACCTTTAAATACTCCTATGCTGAAATCATGCAGCTACAAGTAAAGGAAACATTTCTGAAGAGTAAGCACAGAGTGAATGTTCTTCGAAACCTTATGTTGTCCCAGACCTAAAAAACCTCAAAACCTTATTTGTGTGTCCTATGTGAAGCTATATGCAGAAAGTTCCATAAATTGTCACCTATTTTACATCTCAAAACAGGATTATCATGCAAGCCAATAGCTCTTTGAAGGCAATAAGAGAAAGATATGTTAGAGCTGTCTTCAAATGACAAGGAAGTGTAAGGTATTGGACAAAAGAATTGTGGCAGCCTGTGGCAGATCTGAGGCCAAGGAATCACACGGATTCATTTCCATAGGACTTCAATATGTATTTGAAATTATGCATGCATCTAAGTGTTTGCCTGAAGAGAATACCTACCAAATAATGTATTTTTTTTATCCAGATCTCATTGGGAGTTTTTTTGCAGTGGAAACCAGAAGACAGTATTTTCTCAGAATGTAGCATGGGATGAAAAGTTTACAAGAATAGGTGCATAGGCTTGTAAAAGAGATTATACTAGAAGTATTTACCATGTATAAACAGGGAAGAAGAGTGAGATACTTACAGTGAGATACTTATCTGTGAGATACTTACAGATACTTAGAGAGGGAAGTATGTTTTGTGTTAAAAAATTACTGCACCATATTTCCACACTCTCTCTTTTGAGCTGTAATTCTTGGAGCTGATATTTATGTCCTTATTGCCGACAGTGAAAATTAAAGGTACATAATATATGGGTCCTTAACGTGGCTAAACTTTCCTTAAAATTGTCTTCCCAAAAAGGGGTTGAAATCTCTCCTCACATGACCATAAAATCAAGTGAAAAAACATCACGAAATTGCCTCTTTTCAAGTTTTTCCATGCATAACTTCTGTCTGAAGAGGAGCTAGCGGGTTTGTCCGGCTTTGTTTTTTTAATGGCCACATATGTCATGCCAGTACATTGCTGGCCACCTACATGGATCTCAAATAAAACATCAGATGTGTTGTTTCAAAACAGAAAATTATTTTCTGTGTGACGTTGGTTGGAACAATTTTCCCAAGACACCATTCATTATCAGTGAAGGCCTACAAACATGTCAATTATGTGTTCTTTCTCATCTACCACTCATACAGGAGAACATCATTGTCTACGGCTAAAGTGGATACTCATTTATATTGAATTTTCCTCTGGTTTGTGTCAAGAGATAAATGTGAATTGCTGAATTCATACTCACCAACACAGTTCTTTCCATTTGCATCAAGCTCATACCCTTCATAGCACTGACAGACGTAGGACCCAGGTGTGTTCACACAAATCTGCTCACAGGCATGTTTCTCCACAGCACAAAGGTCCTGAGCTACAACACACAATTGCATGAGTATGAAATTCTTCGACCTTCTACAATGCACAGGTAGACTACAGATCAAAAATAAATTTCAGGAAGCTATGGACAGGTCTTTAGAGATGAGCTCATTTTAAGGCAGATCGTGCCCATGTTCAGTCAAACAGTGAAAGCCAACAGGATCAGTCACTCAAAGCTGAGGCACTCGTTCCTGCAGCTGAAGGCAATGACTACTAATGGATCAATGGTGCCTCGTAGAGTTGCTTGATGTATATTTCTCTAGAAAGTTCAAAGGGCCTTCTTCAAGGATTTTTTTAAAAAAGAAAAAAAAATTGTGTTTATTTGTGTATTTTTGGGGGTTTTTTTGCATAACCAGATAAATGATGATGAGGTTGGGAAAGGAAAGAAAAGGAAAACACAACAGCAAAAAACTTGGGGATATTTAATTTCTGAGTTTTAGAATCTTTCAGTTTTATGCAAATACCATAGCAAGTTACCCCTTCCATGCAAAAGATCTAATAAAAAAAATTACCATGACAAATGAGGTCAGTTCAGCACCTAGCCAAATAAAGCACACTGGGCTTTCTTTTCAACGGACTAAAGCTTTATGAGAACCCCAAGTTTCCCCAGCGAAAGCTCTGGAAAGCAGAGTACTTTGTGTTGCTCAAAGACTGCTCAACACATAATGGTCATTTACATCTACAAAATAGGCTTTTGGAACATGTTTGAGGAAATCAGTCAAGCAAAAACAAATTTTCTTTTATAGCTGTCTGCTTCATATCAAGCGGCATGATGAACAGCATAAACAGTCGCTTAACTCTTTTGTTCCAGTGTAAACACCCACAAACAGATAATTTTCCAGCTTGTTTCAGCTACATTCCTCTTTTGTATTATTTTGTTTATTAATGTAAGATTTGAGCATCTCTAGAGAAGAATGGGAGAAATTAGTTAAACAAACAAATACAGTGTAATAAGTAAAGAACACCCATTATCTGACACAAACACTCTTCTCTAGAAAAGTTAGACCACAGTACACGAAAGGAGCATCCTTTCATGGATGCAAAACCATCATAATTAAAGAAATGTAGGATTATTTTAAGTTGAACAAACAAACCATTTCCCAGCCTGAAGCAAAGTTGTCAGTTTATGACTGATTGAAGCCATTTGGTTAAGGGCTTTTAAGAACTGTGTACTGATAGCATATATTCTCACAACATCAAAATAAAAAAAGGGAACAGAAGAATAAAAACAGAGTCTAGGATTAGGTACAAAAGAATGAAAAGAGAGTATAACATTAGGTACATACCATTTATCTTTTCTGCACTGTTTAATTCAGAAAGTGTACAATTATGTATATAAGGAAACTATTTGTTCATGGAAGAGCTGCTGAAGACATCCAAACCTTAGATAAATACATCTGGTTTATGTTGATCATGCATTGTACTTAACATAAACATGATGAAGATTTATTTTCCTTTGATGTCAAGTGAGGAATCCATTGTCTCTGTGCACTTTTGGGCAACTAACAGCCAGTGAAGGTAACTAAAATACTCACAGACTGTGCATTTTTCTTTCACCATGGATCCCCTACGTCCAGAACTAAGCTGTCCCCTTTGTCCAGGCTTGGCTCCCTATCCTCATGAATTCTGTTACATCTCTGTGGGAGTTTTAGACGTAATGGTTGGACCTTCTCTAGACTGATAATGCATCATCTCTCTCCTTTCACCAGTGATTTGCACCGTCCTAGCACATTTAAGGCCAGTTTGATGACTCTCAGATTTTCAGTGCTAATTGCTAAAATTAGTTTATAATTTGGTGATGTAAAAAAAACAAAGGCTACAAACACATTGAAGGACTAATTTCCCTTTCATATTGATCAAACTGCAATCTGGTTTCATCTGATTTATGATCAAAGCAGGTACACAAAGAAACTATGTGTGACAGGTAAGTGGGGAAAACTAATAGAAGTCATAGCTAAAAATGAAGGCAAAGCAATGCAGCAACGGGTTTCTAAAAATGGTAGAGAGGGAGCATATTGAGGGCTACTGTGCATGGGTCACCAGTAGGAAAATTACACACAATTCAAAAACTCTTAGAAATTAACCTGTATTTGAAACAGTGCAGTGCCCGAATGCTGAACTACTGGCTGAAAAAAACTACAGAAATGTAACAGAGTAAAAAGAAGAAGAGACCATAAAGAATTTTTCATACTTGTAATTAATTTTTAAAAATTTATTAGCAAAAAAAAAAAAAATTGCCAGAATTGATGTTAGGGGTGAGAATTGGGACAGTATGTGAGAGGCAATTAAAAAAGAAGAAAAATTTTGAATTTCAAATAAATTTCAGAAAAAATTCTTTGTTAAAATTCTTTAAGATATGTAATTGCATGTGGAGGGTTTAAAAGAAAGGCGTAAAGGATATGAAAGTTTTAAACAAGAAGCATTTTAAGAGGGACACAATGAAGGGAAAAGGTTAGACAGTAACAATACTATTGAAATGTGATTACATAGTTGGAGCCATCATTTGTAATGATGATTACATCGTATGACCACCTTCTTTCTGATGAGTTATAGCAAACATGCAGAAGCAGAGAAAATAGGCTGTATGAAAAAATGTTCTGATCACTATTCTTGTCTTGGCTGAGTTGCTAAACCAAGTAATAATTAGGAAATATTCCAGATTGGACGGATTTTTTTTTCATCTTCTACAGGAAACAAAACCACAAATAAAGTGTTATATTTGTTCCATTTAATGCAACACATTGCCTTGTAATTCACAGAAATGTTTATGACAAATGTCTACATTTGGTGAAGGATGTGGTGAGAAGGAATAGAAAACAGATTCTCACAGCTCAACAGCATAGGAGGGGAACAGCTCAAAAGTGATTTTCCTGCTGTAGCCCAAAGGGTCTGAAGATGCTTCCATGCAGGAATGAGAATATCCTGATCACTCTGGTATTGACATTATTTAGATTCCATTCCTATTTACTGAGGCTCTGAAACCATGCATCCCACTACACATGTAAAGAGTCTAATCATCCCCAAGGTGCAGAATCACCTTCTGAGGTGACATACTGACATAACCTCCCTGTTTCATTCTTGCTTAGTATTTGATAATAAACACAGCTCTAAGCAAGAGAGACTAAGAATCCACTAATCTCAAGACACCTGATAGCTTTATGGCACTCTCCTGAGATACAGAACATCAAACACAAGGACAGGATTTGAGCCTGCAGTCTTCACTTTAGTTCTAAATTACCAATTGTAAGAGGTACGTCCTATGCTCTC
The DNA here is from genome assembly GCA_013397915.1 of Daphoenositta chrysoptera. Classification (NCBI taxonomy): domain Eukaryota; kingdom Metazoa; phylum Chordata; class Aves; order Passeriformes; genus Daphoenositta; species Daphoenositta chrysoptera. Next base: position 433,450 of record VZRO01007797.1, on the reverse strand, counting down.
ATGATGACTGTCTCTCACAGCTTCTTGAACAGATGTTTTCCAAAATTCTTCTTCTGGCTAAAATCAGTTTAGCAACTTTAATTTGAATCCATACACTTCAATTTGAATCCATGCACTGCTGTGTAATAAAAACCTGAATTTTTAGCAAGTACATTTTCCACAAGTAGTTAAAGGTAGTGTTACATAATTTCTTTAAAAGAAGGTGGATACAGAAATAAATCTGGCATATCCCTCTAATGTAAATTGCTGTTACTCACTAGGAAACAAGTTAAAATGGACTAACAAAATACTGATCAAGAAGATCAAAATTAAAGTGAAATAAAATTTGTTATTATAAACTATACAGCTAATTGCTCAAAACTGAAAGAAGTCAACATTTTTAAAGAGAGGAATGAGAGCATAAGCAAGACTTCTGAAACCATTCTTTGAAAGGTTGCAAACTCTTGTATTTCCAGCAGCAGTTAGGAAGAGCTTTTTAGAATATCAGGTTATTTCACAGTTTTCTAGTATGGGGTTTATTGCACCTTTCTGCACTATTTAGTACTGTTGCTAGCTGGACAAGTTAGTAAAGTATCTGAATTCACTTCATTTTAGATGAAGAAGTTATTTATTTGGTTGTTGTTTCAATGTTGAACTTAATATACCAATACAATTCAAATGCAATTTTATATGGTTACAGTGTACCTCTGCAGAGCTGTGTATAAAATTTAGCTTGATGTATCTCAGAAACATTTGTAAGAACTTCACTTACACAAAGCAAGAAAAAGAATTACAATGTCACCTTTCTAGACACTTTCTGATGATTATCGTTAATTATGTACTGAGCTCAGTTCTTTATGAGCCCAACAGAAAGGGTAAGTGTTGTTAAGCACATGTTTTTGGGAGCATGAAAGAGAAAAGAAAGATAACATACTGCTGCAAGTCTTCTGGTCAGCATTCAGAATGTATCCTTGCTTACATCTGCACAAGTAGGAGCCAGGGGTGTTTATGCAGTAGTGATCACAGTGATGCTCAACTATACTGCACATATGAGGCACTGAAAGAAAAAAAAGGAAAACATTATTAACTGCTGGTCCTAATTACTTGTGGTCACTGAAAAAAAACCAGTGTAGAAAATTTTACTGAAGTAACTCAGAAATTTCAAATTAAGTGTTGCTAGTAAAGACAAAAATGAGAGGAAAAGAAAATAAAAATACACAAGAGAGTATCTGAAAAAACTAATTATTTGGTAGTCCTACAAAGACAATGAAACAAACCTATCATATTCAAATTCAGAAAATAAGTGGAATTTAAGTGTAAGCTGATTGAGAGGACGTTCAATTTCTTGCCTGAAGAAAATCACGACACAGCACCCAATAATAAAGAAGAAGAATGACTAAAACCTACTTAATAAAGAGACTATTTTGCTTGCTTAGTTATTAATGTTGGGGAACATACAAATAATACCGGATGACACTAAGAACGTGTATCTCCAAGATTTATTAAGTGGGAGCTGAGCTGAGCTACACTCCAGATTTTAAGTCTTTCTGAGTCTATTTTCGTTCTGTTTGTATTTTATGTCTCTAATAGCAAGTATTAAAATGCAGCAGACTGAGACAATAAAAGAGAAAAAGAATGGAGGCCCATTCAGTCAAATTCTTTGTTAAACTATTTTTCTCCAGATCAGTATTCGGGGATTAAGAAATCTTGATGTTTTCTTTCCACTGCAGCATTGCCTGTATGTAATCTCTATAATATACAGACGAATTACTTCTCAGAGAACACTGTGGAAAATGATCTATTTTGCTCAACAGCAATTAGGGATTGATGTGCTCCTTAATGTGCTAGGTTGACAAAGCTCAAAATTTATGGAATAGATATTAACAGTAATTTTCTAGAAGCCGCAACAGAAGCCTGCTAAATAACTTAATGCAGTAGGTGTGGTACTTGTGGAAAAAACCCACATGTGATTTTAAGATATCTACAATGTATCTGCTCTTTGGCATATTTACAAGAGTTAGGCATTTATTGCTAACACACAAACCACCACAATTCCCTAATCTCTTAATCAGCTTGTTGGATCTCACAAATTTCTGCCATAATAAAACTTCTCAAGTACTTTTATTTATGTGAATACAGACCTACTTTGACTTCTTATCTTTTCATCTTTCTGTCATTCTGAAAATGAAAGCATTCAATGACAGGAGTCCCAGTAACTCAGGTTCCTTCTGAGAATACATTTTTACCATCTGTTACCAATCTTCTCATTTACTACACAAGTATAGTGTACATGTTCTGAAGTGTTTCTCTTGCACCCATTTCAAAGCAGTGATACTCTGGTCATCAGTCCGATTTCTGTGGTGGAGTCTGCTCTCTGAATAACTTCTGCAACCTCATCTGTTGCAGGAGGTGTTTGGTGGTCACAAGCAGGGACTGAAGTAATAGAAAGGGTGATCTTATAGTTAAGGAATCTGAACACGAGAATTGTTGTGAATTAGATTTTATCTCTATATCACAGGGTCCTTATTGATTTTGGGCGAGCCAATAATACCAGTATCTTCAAGGGAACATCAGCCTTCACACTGTCTCTGTTCAGATACAGACACCTGAATCTGTATTTGCAAGAATGCAAGCGATGGCTGAAGAGCTGTGAATAACATGTTGTATTAGTCCAAAAACATTAAATGCCCTAGAAAATCACACCAGAAATTGCACTGAGTCAAATATTTAAAGTTAGTGGGTGGTTTTGACAACTTAACCCTGTTTCTGTGCCTCCATTCCTCCAGTGTAAAATGGGGATGACACCACTATCTACTTTACAGGAATATAATAAAGACTTTATTTGCCCCTGACTGCTCCATCCCAAGTTCAGTCTTTCTCACACTTCTCCTAATCTCCATCTCCTTGCCTGGATTCTGTCCCCATTCCCACTGACATTTTTCTGCATTTTCAACTCTTGTTATTCTTCATGCCTCTGGTCCCTTAGAATACTCTTTGCTTCTGCTTTACTTTGCTGACTAGTAATAAAAAGAGGTCCTGGCTTCCACTGGTGTTTCTGACATCCCCAAATCTTTACCAGCCAGGAGCAGCAACTGTAGGGAACCTCTGACTTAACGGAACGGAGCACATCCAGTTTAAAGGGATTCTTCCGAGAATATAGGTACTAGGTACTCAGTAGTCTCTACCATCCAGCAGTAAATAGTGGTTAATTTGGCTTACTTTTTATTTCCCCCCCCCAGGCTTCATCATTTGGCCATGGTTTTCTATTGTCATCACAGGAACCACGAAGACACATTCCCACAGACATAAGGGGCCAAGGTCTTTTCCCACAGCAAGAAGCCCAGCAGATGGCATTTCAGGAGACTTGATCAGAGGGGTGCCTTCAATTGTTTTAACAAAGAAACAAGGTGCCCAGATGTCCCACTCAGCTACAATGATACTGCCTCTGCATCCACACCTGGGAGGACTTAAACTAACCACATTTCCTGGGAGGAATGTAGGTGCTCTAGGAAGCTATGATTACTCTCTTGAAATTCAGCAAGCTGAATGCTGCTTCACAGTCGAGAGCAAATAAAATGGTATGGATCTGCAATTTAGTACCTTATGTTGAAATCCATATGCATCTAACAGCTTAAACTCTCTGTTGAATCTGGGTCTAGCTTTTTAAACATGTCTTAGGATCTCACTTCAAATTTCCAGCACGGCAAATCCCGTGGAGGCATTCTCTGGGAGCAGGAGGCAACTGCTACCCTTGTCACCTCCATACTCCTCCATCTGCAGTGGGGGGAGTGTCTTTACTGAGGAACATATGTGTTTGATTAAAAGTGAGCTAAAAAACTCTAATACATTTATTAGACACTGCCCAGTCAGAAAAAAAACCAAAAAACCACCAAAACAAACAAATGGTATTTGGACTAGATTTGTTTCTAAAACACAATTTTAAAAATCAGCATTTGCTGTTCATTCAATTTAAACTCTGAATCTATTATTGGTTTACTCTTTCTTAGTTTTTAAATATATCCTACTACGCCAGCTAATAATACAGCAAGGAAGAAACAGGAAAAAATCTATTATCTGCTGAATGTCTGTGTTGGTGTTTTGTGCTGAGGCAGTTCAGCTGCTCTTTGAAACAATTCTGGAAAAGAACAAGTAAGGAAAATTCTCCAGACTATCCTTACAATAAGCTTCAGTTCTTTTCTGGCAAAAGCATTCCTAGAGATGAGTGAATGTTTAATCTCACCATGCATTCCTTTTCTGGACTGTACTGAAAATGCATCAGTTTAACGCCAAATTTGTATGAAATACTTTCATATTTACCTCAGGAATAAATTTTTTTAAAAGTCTACTAAGTACACAGGTTAAAATAAAATTAATTACAAATTCCATTATATTTGCAAAAGGTAATTCCTTATCAGGGAATTACAGATGGAAGTGATATCTCTGTTGTAAATTAATACCTATTAAAATATTTACTTTATTGTATGAATGAATAATACCCCTGTAATGGCTTTTCCTAACTTTCTGCATTTAAAATATATGGAATACCAATACTACCATGTCTGTGTCACAAGGCACGTACAGAAATGATTATTTGCATAGAATTAGTATATAAGTTTTGGAAAAGGAATCCATGGACTCTCAAGAATATTTAAATAACTGAAAGACTGTTGAGCAGTTTAAAGTTTTGCTACTAAGAGAGATCACATTTAAAATGAATAGATGAAACAACTTATCTAATATTCAAATAGCAGAGATAGTAAATTTATTGCTATTATGTAATAAAATGGAAAATCATGATATGTGTGTTTGCCTAACTGCTTATGACCATGAGGAATTAGATCACATTTTATGGCACTTAACAGTAGCATGGGTTTTCCCCACATGTGTGACTGTTGTTCTGGATGTTGTCTAGCTCATCTCCCTTCAATATATGTGTTCTAACAGATAAGGTTTCATGTAAAAAAAAAAGTTTAATTATAATGCATATTTTTTCTGTTTCACTTTCATCTGTGCATTCAAATCTACAGATAAAAATCTTACCACAAAGTTTAGTCTGGAAGGCAGAGGTCAGTGTTTCAATCTGACTGAAATTAGCAACCAGAAACACATGTTCTTCATGTGGTTCGCTCCCAATGGACTTCAGAGTGTTCATATCCACTCTTCCCACTCCAATGGCAAAAATTAGGATTCCTGAGTTACGTGCTTTAGCAGCAATCTCTGCCACAGGATCCTGAGGTCTCCCATCTGTCACTATCATGATAATTCGGGGCACATTCTGCCTCAGAGGTCGAGCCCCTTCTGTCTCTGAAAACGCAATGTTCACTGCATACTGCAGAGCCAGTCCAGTCATGGTGCCCGTGGCCAGGTGCATCATCCTCTTCACGGCTCTTTCGATATCCTGCTTCCGCCTGAAGGTCTTGAGCGAAAACTCCTGTTTGACGGTGCTGCCGTACTGGATCAGGCCCACGCGCGTGGCCTCGGGGCTGACGTCCAGAAACTGCAAGATGGTCAAAATGAACTCCTTCACTTTTTCAAAGTCGTAATGGCGCACACTGCGAGAGCTGTCAATGATGAAAACAAGGTCTAGACGCATGTTGTTGCAAGTGTTTTCTACAAGGAAAATGCAAACAAAAATACTTTACAATTTCAAAATGCAAATAGGTTCAGGTTTACTGTCTAAACAAACACTCCAACAAATACTGTGAAAATTCAGGAAAAACAGAAGATACCAGAACTAAGGCTACTTGGGCAACAAAAGTTTGTTCTCAGTAAATAACAAAAGCTGCCTGTTACTTGATCATTATATGTATTTTTTTGTGTGCATGTGTGAAATAAGTGCCCAAAATGATTAATGGCAGTGGAATGGGGAGATAGAATCATAGAATCACAGAACAACTTGGGTTGGAAAGGACATCAAAGATCATTGTAGTTCAACCCCCCCTGCCATGAACAAGGACACCTTCCACTAGACCAGGTGACTCAAAGCCCCATCCAACCTGGCCTTAAACACTGCCAGGGACGGGACATCCACAACTTCTCTGGGCAACGTGTTCAAGTAAAGAATTTCTTCCCTATATCTAATCTAAACCTGGCCTCTTCTAGTTTATTATTAGTTCACTACTTGTTGTCCTACCATTACATGCCCTTGTCAAATGTCACTCTTCAGGTATTTGTGTGTTACCCTGTTGTGTCATTATTGAGATTTTGACCTCATTCTCCATGCAGGGTGGAAATCCCCTCTGAATGACACAGTTAACTATTTAAGTGGGCTGCACTGTGATGCTTTGTGTGGCAGTGCCTGAGAATTTAGAAATCTAATACTGTGACAAGTCAGAGGGGTATAAGTATTTCATCAGAAACAGGGAAAACAGAACACAAAGAAATACAGGTCAAAAGCATCTGTTAATTGCACTGACTGATAAGAGACCTGAAGGGACTGATTTTTCAAGGAAGTTGGCAGCAAGCATCACTTTGCATGTACAAAGAACAGTTCTCAATGTCAACTGCAGTTGTGAGTGCTCAGCAGTTCTGCAAATCAAATGTCATGATTTCAAACACGTAATTAATAACCATCTAGGGAAAGTTGCATGTATTGGACCAGCTCAGCATCACAGAGAAGTTCTATGGCTGCACCAGAGAGAAAATCCTGTTGTCTACAGTAGCACTCCACTTGGCCAAAGAAACACTCATACTGAAAACTCCCTGAAATCTATGTCAGCCATCAGAAGCCTTTTTTTCTAAGAGCCGCTGAAGCAGAAGTACTACAGACAGAGTATGTCTATATCTGACAATTGCACAGATGGGCAAGCTAAGCTATCATGGATAACAGCAGAAGTGAAGGCTGGCTGCCTTCTAGGCATCCTACAAGCTTTTGGGGACCCTGGCTACATCCTCTGGCTTCTGCTCAGCACCCTTTTCTGAAAGAATATGAGAAACATGAGACATGTGTGAGTTGGATGATGAGAATGGCTAGGGACTGACCATTCACAGGATGCCAGCACATGGCAGCTTGAGGCAAGCCTGTGAGCTGAGCTATCAGACTTGCCACAGAAGAAGACAGCATATGGAAAAAGATTAAAAGGACTTTGATAGGATGCTGATTAAAAGAAATCAACAGAGGTTTAAAGTGTATATTAAAGACTCCTTCAAATTAGGAAATCCCCGAGTCACAAAAGCATGGCAAGCTCAGGGAATAGCTGCAGGTGGCATTTTCTTGTCCTTAAACTATTTCACATGCACCTACTTTTGACCTCTGTCAAAGACAGAATACTGGGTTAGACAGACCTATGGCTCCAAGCACTGTGTCTGCTCATCTTCTTAAATTCCTGTAACTATGAATAAACCTGTGAGGTTGTGTTTGTATGCCTGGCTTGAAAGATTAAAGATGGTAAGAATGCTCATGAGACTGCAGTGGCATCCTCATTTTACTAAGATGAAACACCCCTAATCTTCAGCACCCTTACTGCTGAACCCAATTCAATGCCCGGTGCACCGTCATTGATCTTGTGCAGTGGATGAGGCAAATATTTGGTGGAAAAGTAGTGTTTGACTGTAATCAAAGGTCATGTCATACTGCACTAGTACAAGTGGGCCAATCAAAGACTCAATTGGAAAAATGTCTGTCTGTAGACCAGCCTTTAAACAAGTTCACTTGTGACTGCTGACGAACACTCATCATGCACTTCTGCCAAGGCAGGGGTAAGAAGGATGCCTGTTTTCATTCGTTAACTCAGAAGCTTCTTTCATAGATTACCAAGAACAGTTGTTGGCATAGAATAAAAATGCTCTTTAATGACAATAAAAATGACTGCCTGGATTTATTAATGTGCAGTCTACAGTACAGCTTTATTCATAAGCGTAGGAATATGCTCGGGTTGCTTATTCTTTCAAAATCAGAGCAGATTGAATATAAGCCAAGCTGAGCAGAAACAGAATTCCAGTTCTAATAGGATACCGATATTCTGGCATAACTATTTTCAACCTTATCATCTTAATTATAATTATCCTTATATAGATATAAAGTTATGAATTATCTTTACTAATATAACATGAATGATTACAGCAATACAAAGACAATGCTAAGTTATGATTTCTGGGAGCAGAGTAAGAGGAAAGGAGGATAACTACAAAAAAAAGGCTAAGAATAGGTGTATGTATAAGAGGGGAATGACAGACAAGGGAGGAGGGTAAAACGGCTGCTATTTTATTTCCCTTAAAACATTTCAGCATGGATTCACTAAAGGTAAGTCATGCTTGGCCACCCTGATTGCCTTCTATGATGAAACAACTGCCTGGATTGATGAGGGGAGAGCAGGGGATATTATCTTACCTTGATTTCAGCAAGGCTTTCAACACTGTCACAACATCCTCACAGGCAAACTCAGGAAGTGTGGACTGGGTGAGTGGACAGAGAGGTGGTTTGAGAACAATCTGAACAGCCGATCCCAGAGTCCTAATTAGTGGTATAGTTGGAGGCCTGTCACTAGTGGCATCTACCAAGGTTCAATACTGGTCCCAGGATTGTTTTAATTTTTCATCAATAACTTGGATGAAGGGCCAGAGGCCTACTCAGCAAGTTCCCCAACAACACAAAGCTGGGAGGAGTGGCTGATACCTCAGAGAGCTGTGCAGCCCTTCAGAAGGACCTCAACGGGCTGGAGAGATGGGCAGAGAAGAACTGCCTGAAATTCAACAAAGGGAAATGCAGGGTCCTGCACCTGGGCAGGAATAACCTCAGGCACCAGCACAGGATGGGGGTGACCTGCTGGAAGCAGCTCTGCAGAGAAGGACCTGGGGGTCCTGGAGGACAACAAAGTGTCCATGAGCCAGCAGTGTGTCCTTATGGTCAATAAGGCCAAAGGTATCCTGGGGTGCACTAGGAAGAGCACTGCCAGCAGGTCCAGGGAGGTGATCCTGTCCCTCTGCTCAGCCCTAGTGAGGCACCATCTGGAGAGCTGTGTCCAGTTCTGGGCTCCTCAGTACAAGGGAGACATGGAGCTCCTGGAGCGGGTCCAGAGGAAGGCTACAGAGATGGTGAGGGGACTGCAGCATCTCTCTTATGAGGAAAGGCTGAGAGAGTTGGGCCTGTTCAGCCTCAAGAAGGGATGACTGAGAGGGGACCTCATCAGTGTCTATCAGTCTCTGGAGCAAGGCTGTCAAGAGGATGGAGCCAGGCTCTGCTCAGTGGTGCCAACAATAGCACAAGAGGCAATGGGCAGAAACTGATGCACAGGAAGTTCCACCTGAACATGAGGAAAAACTTCTTTACTGTGCAGGTGGTTATCCAGAGAGGCTGTGGAGTCTCCCTCACTGGAGATATTCAAGAACCATCTGAACACAATCCTGTGTCTGTGCTCTGGGATGGCCCTGCTTGAGCAGGGAGGTTGGACAAGATGACCCACTGTGCTCCCTTCCAACATGACCCATTCTGTGATTCTGTGAAAACAAGTTAAAACTACAGCCAAAGTGTTGAATCCTTTTAATTGGAATATAAAGGTTTGGATCCCACTCTGAAGAGACTCATTTTTCTATTCTGAAGTCTGGAATGAATCTTGGTGGGAAAAAGCCTGGAGAGCATTGGTGGATAGTACTACCAAAAACACATCACATTGTGTTGAATTACTTCAGAAAAATCTATTCATCTGAATGAAACACAGTGTATTTCAAAACTACTTTGACCAGCAAAGTTCTATCTATAGAAATACCAAACATTTCCAAATTAAGATGTATTTAAAATCTTTGTCTTCTGATTTGGAATGATTTTTTTAAAAAACTCTGTAACTACTAAAGTTGATTTAACTTGGGCTCAGTGAAAAATAAAATGTAACTGTTCTGCAGATAAAAAATCCAGCTCGGTGGTATTTCAAGGAGTGGCAATCAGTAGTAATGACTAACAGATCTAAACACTCATCTCTTCAGATAAATTTTCAGTGATACCTTTTTAGCAGTTACATGCTTCTCCATTTGTCCTGTAAACCATAATCTCTTCCTTTTATCAGCTCTCATTTTAAACAGTGAACTTTCTCACAACTTTGGCAAATATCTTCATAACCAAAAGTAATTCCCTTTCACTCTTATGAAAATTGACATACTTATTGAAAAGAGCTACTCATCCATAAACCTACTTCTAAGTCAGCAGAGGTCTTGTATTGCCAACACAAAAGTTGAAAAAACCCCTCAGTGTGGGTTGTATTATCCAAAGGGGAAGCCAGGAGAGGCAAGACAAAGACAGAAGGAAAGATCAATTCAGTAGTAAATATGTTCTCCTTCTTTACTCAATATCCACTTTGTCAATGACAGTTACAGTGATGCCACCTTTGGACAACTAACAATGCAAGGAAATTTCAGTTCTACTGAGAAGAATCCAGCTGGGATCCAATTACTAAGAGATACATAAATCTTAAAATAATATTGAGCATCTTAATTTCCTCTAAAGCTGAAAATTCTGTTAAATCATTTTATCTGATAACTGCAGGTTTCCTTCTATTCCTTTCTCTAAGCAAATTATGCTCAGCCTTTTTCGGCTTTGACAAAGCTCACGCTGTTTTGATTTTCTCACCCACCCAGTGAGGGTGTTTCTACCCTCTTGTCTTATTTTTCAGTAATGCTACATTCCCTTAATACAACTAAAGTAGCACTAGGGAGCTTTCTTGGGCATTGGAATTGACTGTTCTAGGCTGTTAAATCATTTGAACAGTTCCTGATACTGTTGTCTGAGGACAATTCACATTTTCTCAAGCAGTTCTCAGGCATGACATAGGAAGCACCACGAGGCAGGGATCCATCCAACGTGGATGGAGCTGGTCTGTGAGCTCAGGGTATTCCCCAGCACAGAAGCAGGCCACGTTGTACCACTGCTCTCAGTGCCAGAGAGCAGTCTAAGGTACCAGCTGAGCTCAGAGGCCAGCTGGCCTGCATCCATGGTGTTAAACTCACCTTCCTGCTCAAACAGGATGTATGCAAGGGGCCTCCTGGGAATAATCCCAGTAGGGATTATTGTCTGTACCTTCTGAACCACACATGGAGATTGCTAGTCACTGTGGGCCAGAGACAGCTCCAGCCATTTAACAGCAACAATAAGGGTGGAGTTCCAGTGCCCAAGAATGTTCCCAGCACTGTTTCATTTCTTCAACCATTTCCATCTGGGGATATTCAAACTCAACACATTCAAAGGACACGAGTTTTAGATGGTAATTTTTCAAAAGTTTTTGCAAGCTGGCTCTCTTGAAAAAACTGCTTGTTTAAAAATGAGTTAGTTATTTTCTGGTTTTGTCCTACATCTTTATGACTCCCTAATACTTTTCTTGTTTTTTAAATCTAGATATTACTTACTTGGTCATATAGGTCTTTATCCTAATCGATGAGAACGGATAAATGTTAAAGAAGGTTAGCTCAATTTGGTAAACACTACAGCAAAGTTTCAACATTGGAAAAGTAATTTATAACAAGTAAATATTAGATCCATGAAGATGTTTCTTATAGAGTATGACAATTCAAGCAAAAAGGATGGATTAAATCAGTTAAGAAAAAATGAGATCATAGAAAAATTATTGCCTGAACAGGCTTTAATGGTAATTTTAATATTTTGTGTTTCTTAGCTCACTCCCCAGTAATGCATATACAAAAATTATATGTCCTGTGACAGTGCCAGCAGTAACACCAGGTTTATTTTTAGATTTTATCTTAGAGTAACAGAACAAGTCTTCACTCAACATTAAATAAAAGGGGGAGAAAACTACTCTCCCAGTTAGCATATTTTACAACTTCTTCCTAAATATATCTTCTTTCTTTGCCATTTTATTATTTCATTTTCCCTCGAGCCCTCAATATTACTTGCCCGTCTTCTTTTTACAACTTATTTCCTTATAAATCTCTGCATAACTCCTACCAAATTTGTTAAAATATGTATGAACTTGCTGGGTGTCAAATATTTTTTTCTTGAAGTCCAGAATCCTGGTTTTCCCTAGCTAAATATCCAGCCAGAAAGATTGTGTTTGACAGGTTCTCAGATAATTTCAAAGGATTTCTTAGGTCATCAAGAAGGTTTAATCTTCTTGTCATACAATTATGAAAGTGAAGAAGAGCCAAATTTCCAATTCATTTATAAACATATGAAGTGCAAAATGCACAAAAACACATTTTGTGATTATGATTGTTGCAAAGAATAAATGAAGAGCAGTAATTCCAAGCACTTCTTGTCTCTAGTGAGATATTTTGAGCAGGTTACCTTACACTCCTTTTGAGTTTTTTCTCATTTTAATTCAAAGATGGACAAAGTATGGTATGGTACATTTCAGATATAATCATACATAGTTCCTGAAGTAAACCTTAGAAACTGCTCAATACCCCTTTCCTATCACACATACATGCTGCACTTGGTTCTGTAGGTGATGCCACCTCTTCCCAGCTCTGGGACAGGCCCTGGATCCAAGACCTGCCCCTGTACTCTCTGGCCCCATCCTTGCTCTGAATCCTTCCCCAAACACACAGGCCTATGGCCCTAACCCAAACATTCATTATGAGTTTGGCAGCTCACCCGTTTTTCCTTACAAATTTCTTCATCTGGGAACAATCTCTAAATGGAACACAGCCTCCAGACATTTCGTTATTGCCTCTGACAAAATCTTTTCTGAACTTCAAAAATTTCTGGGAGAACTGTACAGCAGGAGGCTCTTGTCCAGAGATTTATATTTCCTTATACATGCAAATGCTTCATTATTAGTCACTGCAGGAGGGTATATTACTTTGTTCTTATTTCACCTCACTATTTCTATTCCTTCCCTGTCATGCTTTCAAAATAACAGCGTCATTATTAACACTAAGTCTCTCTAAATCCAGAGTCCCAGAACTGACTCCTAGTATTTCTTCATTTCTTTACCAATACTGGTGCTGTCTCTGGTACAAAGCCAAAGTATGGTGTAGGGATAGTCTCAAGTTTCTTAGTTCTTTCTGCATATTTCAGCTGTTCTGAGACAAAAACTGTTGGGTTTCCTGACAGGAGTCAAACCTACTTTTACGGTCAGGAGGACCAGGGAGCAGGTTGTTTTCCTTGCAGGCAGTGGAACACCTGGAAAGACGGATAAAGTATCCTGATATCCCCATGCACATGACAACGTGAACATCTACCCACCACTTCCTGACAGAAACAAGTGTTATGTGCTCTCAGCTAAGGATAGCTTACACCCATGAGACATGAGGAATTCATTTTCTGAGCCATGATGGAGAAACTCGTGGTACACACAATAATGCTACTTTGCATCCTGTTCCCACAGGCAGCCTTAAAGCACTTACTCCGACTGTGACTGTCTTTTCCTGCACTCACCTGTAAAACATCGAATCACAACCAACATGAAAAAGGTGATTGTGTGGGAGAAGGTGATCTTTTTATCTTTCTCCTTAAAGATCTGAGACTCCTATCTTGCCTGAGCTACTTGGGGTGCTGTTGGAAGGACACAGAAATTATTAGAGAAGGAACAGATACAGAAAGTAAACGATTGTTAGCAGCAGCATAGAAAATTTAGAGAAAAAATGTGACCTTACTGAGTTTGTGGTGTCCTGCTTTCACGACATTAGCTTAACATTTTAAAAACTCCTATCCATACTTTTTTTTTAAGTTGCCCATGTCTTTGTTTACAGGGAAAGCTGTTAGCAACCTCAACATTACTCATTGATCAGCTGACCTTAAACCACATATTTCTATCTATTGGTAACAGTCTAAGTATTAGATTCTTTCCCAGAGCAAATTCAGAAACAGCATGATGGGACAGTGCTGTATACCATTCCCCCTGTCTCCCAAAACATGTGGGACATCATGTCCACCGGCAAACTAGTAGTTCTACCACTTCAGCAGTACTTAAATAAGACGGTGTCTTCAAGGTTCCAAATCAATTTAAGGTATGTTGTCTTCATCCACAATAGTGTCTGATTACCCACTCATGCCTATAAAATGAGATGTTCCTTAAGTCATGCAAATGCTGCTTTCATGATTTTCAAGTTAATTTTGCACATATGTGCTTTTTTAATTAACAAGCTAAAGTGCTCAAAATGAAGTCAAAACCAGCACACTGCTGAACATCAGTGTTCTTTCTTTTGGCCTGATTTTTTTTCAAGACATAATACACAGAGGAGGCTTTGAGCTCCTTGAGAATATACATATAACAACAGTTTTTTTACTCACAGTAATTTTCCTCACTGAATTATTGTCAAGGCAAACTCTTTTTTAAACAAAAATGGTATTTCACAGTAATTTGTGGGGGTTGTAACAAACAAATGCAGAAATACAAAGATCACTCAATGTTTAGTTCATTACTCCGTTTTTTCTGTAACAGCAGATATTCTTTCATCCTGTGGAAAAATTACAAATTACCTTTAAAGAAAAGGGAAAAGAAGAAAAAAAGAGGGAGGGCAAATTAAAAGAATTAGAAAACAAAACAAAGAAAGAAGGGAGGAAGGAGAAAAGAGGGAAGAGACTTTGTTAGAGGAAATACACATTAAAGAAATACAAAAAAATTCTTTGTGATGCTGGAAATTGAATTATCTTCCATATAACTTAAATTACAGAAATACCCTGTAGGCAGCTTAAAAGTGAATGTGATTTTGACACATGAAAATTAATAATGAATACTAAATACAGGAGTTGGCAAGCATAATGTTGTTCTGTGGTTAAAAACTGCTAGCACAGACCAAAATCCAACCTTTCTGATCTCCATGATAATTGGCTGCAGATGAGCATACTCAGATTAGGACATAAATCCCTGAGGTCTGTCATGGTCCCAGCTAGTCCTCATGGCTCATTAGCTGCGGCTGTTTAAGGGATAACAGCTGCTGTGGGGAACAACTGGCTGGGCAGGAGTATGATTGCTGATCAGATCTCTCTCTCTCAGACTCCAGGAACTGTTAGGGGCTGGGGAGGCACAGCCTCAGCACAAACCAAGCCTCAAAGCCACAGAGAGAGGGTGTTCTACTGTGCACAAACCCCAGAATCTGAAAAAGCGGCTACTGTGGAGGAGGGGCCAACAACTGAGAGATTAAAATGAAAGTTGAAGTTTTGAGAGTCAGCATAAAGTTCATGGGTGACCTCTCAACTATTGAAACAAGCACTACTGGGAAGCCAAACACATCATTGCTAATATTGCCTTGAGGTACAAAGATTGCAGTATGTATCTACACACCTCAGAAGGAAGAAACAGGTGATTTTGCAGACTGTAAAATGCTTTGCTTGCTTTCTTTCCAAACATAATATGTTTCAATTTATATGGCAACTTCAGGTTTTGAATAGAGAGCTGATAGATAAATAAATCGATAGCTATTTGATTACCCTGCATCCTTACAAAAGTTTGGCTAGGATTGTGCTTGTATTTTAACTAATTATGTGGTAATTCAAAAGATGTAATTTGCAACTACTTCCTACCTTCATCTGCTGCATGGAAGAGTTTTCATCTCCCCCAGTACTATACCAGTACAGTATGTCTAATACATGATATAGTTACTGTGGCACTATACTATACTGTGGCACTACTGTGATTCTGATTTCAATTGCAGTACAGACTTCAGTTACAATTATTCTACTTTCTGACAGGATTATGTCTGAGGACATAAAACTTGGCAGGGTTGCATTTAGGGGAAGAAATAACACATACGCACATACATTGAGGCTGTGAATGAGTTTCTTACAGCAGAAAGCACCCCACATTGGCCGAACAGTCCACATCAGCAGAATTTAGAGATCTCTGGCCAGCTCTTACGGTATAAATATACAACGAATTAAACCAAAACTAAACAGGAATCTTATCTGCACTCCACAGAAGCATCATGGGTTGGGCTCACTTTTGTCACATACTGTCCCCTCTGATTTGCTGCTAAAATAACTCAGAATGTTTAACCTGATAATGTCTTAAGCTCTAAAGTTACATAAACTCAAGATTAAGAACTGGGTTGGATATAAGAATTTTTGGATTAATTTTAACTGGCTGTAGCAAGTGATTCATAAATTTAGTGAGTGCTCCATGTAGCTCCTATTACTTCCCTTCATATTATTAGTGCAATCATACATATACAACCAAGAGACAAATCATCATTTATTTTGTTGCAAAATATAATTTAACACAGACAGGGGCAGTTGCATTTTGCAGCAGCTTCCACTGAACAGGAGCCAAGTACATTTCCTTCTTGGCCTCCCTTCCCCTCTGTTTTAATTTGGTGCAGTATCAGCTAATTTTTTGTAGTTTCTACTGATATAATGTAATATCTAAAGGAATGCTCCCTAAACTAGCTTTTCTCCTTACACAGTTATTTTCAAAATCATGTAGCTGCATGTTTTATATTCCTAAGGAACAGAAAGAATGTTATTGCTTAGAATAATATTCTACAGCTTTCACTGTACTCACTACAGCTTTCATGCATTCACTTCAGATCTTTCCAAAGAAGTATGCCCATGTGAAATGAAATACATGCCTGGTTTACCAGAACAGAGTTTATCAAGAAAAAAAGCAAACAGAAAAACTTGTGGGGTTTTTTAAATAATGTAGGAATTTTGATTTGGTTTTATAATAAATGATTAAGATGCAGAAGGGCCCAAGTCCAAAATCCATTTGAGTAAAAAAACCCACAACGTCAAACACCAAAAAAGCACTACATCTTGCAAGGACTAGACACACTGCTTCTAGATATGGAACCTGCTGAAGGGTGCTGTGGAACCCTGACTAGCCTTGCAAACATGGTATGGAAACCACCACTCTGGACAACTGACCCAGCTCTTCATGGCTGATGAAAAATTAAATCCTCCTAAACCTGGATCTCAAAGTACTTTTCTCTCTATATGGACAATCCCATAGAATGTTTCATCCATTCCATTTTACTTATTTAACTTGTCACTTTCCTAGAGCAATAACTTCTGTACACGGACACTACTGGTATTTTACCAGTAAATAGTTATCACAGCAGTACACTTTTGTTTTTAAATGGTGAAATGAAGAAAAAAGGAATAAATTTTTTTTAATACTACTATACTTACATAGGATAAACCTTCATTTTAGCCCTGAAAAAGAGACTTCCGTCCAAAAAAAAAAAATCCAACCCCCAACCTTAACTTTTATTACTTTTCCAGGTACCTGTTGGTTCTTTGCAGCTATTTTGCTCCCTTTTGCCTGCCAAGCAAGTCTTTACATAACAGCAGCAATTGTCATCACCACCACTACTTACAATGTGCACAGATATAGAATGTGACAACTTCTAATCCCTGTTAAATTGCTGGAATTCTGGAGTGATTTTATTAAGTGTATTGACTTGATGTCACTGAGATCATGTTTGGCCCTGTTCTTTCTCATGCCATTTAAGGAACACTCAGCTTTCCAGCACAGTGGCATTTTCCATTCTGTTCTTTACAGAGAGGGATCTTTTTACCATGCCACTGTTTCTATCCATTGCTGAATCTGAAGCAAGTGGCCTATTTCTTGAAACAGAATGCAAAGCCCAAGAGTCTGACTCCAAACTGCCACGTACTTTCATGGGCTGGATCAGAGAACGTTCCAAGTTTTTTGCATCATTTAATGTCTTGAATAGGCTCCTTTAGCTAGAACTGTTTGCATCCTGCACATGCCAAATTCAGTAGGGATCCAGAGGTTTCTGAATACAGGGACCAGAAATCTCTTGGCTTTTGAAAGATGAAATAAATAATTTAATCTACACATTTTGATTTATACTGAGTGCTAATCCCTTTCATATATTTTCCACTATTTAAATTTGAAAAAGAGGCTATAAAAGGAATTTTTAAAAATCACAGGTAAAATGGCAACTGATAAATGTGTCACTTTCAGTTTCTCCACATAACACCTTGCCTTTGCACTCATTTTCTAGAGAGACAGGCAGAGATAGTTTCTTTCTTAAAGTAATAAGCTCACTTAGGGTATTTGCTAGGAACCCTAAAATATTCAGGAAGAGTTGCTATATGATCACATTTTAGAAAGTTTGAGATTCTTAAGTAAGGTGTGAATGTGGGCATTTCTCTTTGTTGTTTTATATCCATGGGTTTTTTGTAAATTAGATCTCCAGAGCTGTGGTTTTCAGCCTTCAGTGGCAGAACCCCAAGTGTTTCAAGACCACATCTATTAGTTTTAGGGAAGATGAACAAGAAATGGAAATCTGTTGTCTTTTGTTTTAAATTCATCCTATTGGAACTGAAAATAGGTGTTTTTAAATTAACAGACTGTGAATGGTACTTTATGGAGTTTTGCATTATTTAAAGGATTACAAGGAGAAAAGGTATTAAAGGATTAAANGAATGGTACTTTATGGAGTTTTGCATTATTTAAAGGATTACATTTTGTTTAGACAAGCATGTCACTGATAAAACTTGGTGCTCTCCTCTCTGTCACCCATTCTCCCATATTCTTTCTTTCTTCTTCTTTCTTCCCAATATATCTTCTGCAGGACATTTCACATTCTTCATGATCACTTATGTTAGGTGACATTTATGGAGTCCACTTACCATCTCCCAGTGGCTGGAGAAAGGTATCTGATGAAATCTACTACTGATGTCAATCATTAATCCCTAGTGATAGGCTGTGTCCAAACCCCATCCTACTGTGTTTTCATAACCTGGCAATTACTTTAAACAATTATCAAAACACAGTTATTCTAAGTCACAAACTCTTAGAAGATGAAAAAGTTGACTGCTTGGTGATGCACAGGTGATGACCAACAAGAGAGAGAGATGAACTTTATGTTTTAAAATATGACAGCCCACAAGCTGAAATTGATACACCTAAGATTTTTGGCAAAAGAGAAAAAAATTAGCTCATTATAAAAAATTACTATTTATAAAATAAGCTACTCATTACAAATAAATCTGACAAAATGAAGGGATTAGCATCAAGTAGTGTAATGACAAGCCTCATTTCAATAGCCACAGATTTCCATTCAATCATCTTTATGCACATTACACACATATTGACAGCTAAAACTTTCTGGCATGGAAAAAGGCACATTTGACAAAACCTCCATGGACCAGTAGGTGTTTTCTCTAAACACTGAAAATAAAGTTGTTTCCTTTTTTCAAGCCAACAGTCCTGTAGCAAATATTTATTTCATACCACTAACATAAAGTAAATCTGGTACCCCAAAAGTAAACACCTCCTTTTAACAGCTGCTACCTGGTGCTATATGATCACCACATACCTGTGATACCACATTCATGCTGGCGAATGAAATTCTCCTTTTTATTAAAACTAACTCAGCCAAGGTTTGGCCAGCTGCTTATGTCTTTTATCATCTGTATTTGAGACAGCTTTTGGTAGTGGTGTTTGGGGTATTTTGTGTGTAACTCACCCAGTAGAGATTGTGTGTTAACATCCCTCCTTCGGGTGAAATGTCTTCCAGAGAGATCTTTTGCCATGACGGTGGAAAGCAGAGCGTGTGCAAATAGCAGAAAGAAACACGCAATCATTTTCTTCATCTTCAAGAAACAGATGGACACGCAAAGATGTAAAACTGCAATAGAGGAGAGAAGGAGATAAACTCTTTGATTACATAAAAAGATGCACTTCAACCACATCAGTCACCCAGCAGCATTGCTTCCCTTCCATCATAAAGAAATGTGAAGATACACTGGCACAGAATAATGCCTATAACTTCAAGAAATAAGGTCTACATAGTAATAAACTGCAGTTGGCAGTCCCTGTAAGCATTTCTAAGTATTGCTAGTTGAAGTCCATAGTTAACATCGACAACAATTCATAATAATCAAGTGTTTTTAAAGCAAGAAAAGGAACTTTGTTTCACTCAGCCTGTCACCATAAAAAGGTTTGAGGAGGACACAAATATATTTTTGTTATTCCACTCAGTACTCCTTTGCTTTTTTTTTTTTCAGAAGTTTAATGGTTCCTATAGTCTGAGGGATTCTTGCTTCAGAAAATCTTAAGAATTAAAATAGAGAGAAGAAAATGTATTTCAGAAACAGCAACTCTAAATGTGAACTGGTGACAATTCATGCTTCCTTTTCAGAAGACAGTCCATAGTTGCTAACATGAAGATAACAGTGCAAAATTAATCTTGTTTACTTGAGGACTGCCAAGGAGTTTGCCATAGGTTCTGGAGAAATTTTATCACACAGAAGAACAAACTGACAGGCAAAAATCTTACATTAAGAGATGATTCCTGACCTGGAGCTGTTTAATGCATCATGAAAAGCCATGGCTGACTCTGACTGCCACAGAACACAAAATAAAGATTGACATGCTAGAGACTCATTTTCTGGCTGTGTTCCCCACTGGTGGCTTCCTCAGACAGAGACTCCTTCTACTCTCCCCCAAAACTTTATTGTTGTGGTTGAGAGCATCCCACGGGAGACAGATTCAGTCTTGGAGTGGGTGATACGATAGTAAAGAGCTCCCCTAGGTGTGCAAGAGATGGATAAAACTACCCACTTTCACAAGAAAGAACTGTTGTAACTGAATCGGAGTGGAACTTCTGAAGCAGTGCAAATTTTAACAGTAATTCTTGGTGAAGTAACTAAGATGTTGAAAACAATTTTAACAGGGGCCTAAACCTGATAAGCAGATATGTAACAGAAGGCAACTAAATGCTTCAGTTCTGAAAGATAATTTATTTTCTTCCCCACCATGACGTATTCACTAGCAATAATTACTGGTATTCACAGGAAAATTCTAAATAAATATTTTCTCTCTAATAAAGATACTTTGTTCATTATTTTTCAGTCTGTCCCACACAACCATTATACATAATATATTTTTCTGACTATCAATCTATTTTCCCTTTTGTGTATCCTAGTCAGCAACCCCAAATGCAAACACAATATTCTGGTGCATATGCCAAAATGAGTCTTTGCACTCAAAATGCCCAGCCTTACTTCAATGTTCAGTATTATCCAGTAATGGGCAATCCGTGATTTAAGGACATTTAAACTTGGAAAGAGATGGAAATAGCTGGTGTTTATAAAAAAGGCCACAAAAAAAATTAAATTTCTGGGCACCTGGATGGTATTATTGCTGGAGTTTTGCTAGAGTTTTTCCAGTGTTCTACTCAGAAACAGATGAACACTGGAAACAGCACACACCACTGGAAACGGGACTAAGTTTCGCTGGAGGCAACAGGCAACAGTTGTTGGTGCTGGAGATGACCAGCCCCAGGTGGTCTCTCCACTCCTCAGAACATCAACACTCACAGCGCTGTGCCGGGGGTCTGCTCTCGCTCAGGCCTGTTCCTTCAGCACATGAGGCACACCTCGAGGATACACGCCAGTTCCAGCACCGATGTTTTAGAAAAACAGAAGCCATATTCTCAGGGCTAAGGAGAGTAGAGAAATATCCTCCTTGCAAGGCTGTCACAGGAACTAGGCATGAATGTTCAAGAGGGCTCTCTGGCTCTTACCTACTTATCAGAGGCCTAACTCATCCCTCCCTTCTATCCACCTTAAACAGCTGTGAAGATGGCACTAAACTCTAAGTAACGCCATTTTCGCTGTGCCTGACTGGTGTTAAAGGAGAAACAAGGGCAGTGTGGCAGAGCCTTCACAACACATCCCTAAACGACCCAGTAGCAGCATGATGCCAAAGGAAATGGTGATAAAGGAGTGTCTTCAGCACAGTCCCACCCCAAATCAAACCCTCACACATTCTGACACTTAATATATTTTATACCTTTGTAGCCATTTTTGATATTTGGTCATAGTTTCAAATTCACTACACTCACAGCTGTCCATAAGCAATTCCAAAAATAAGAAAAAAAAAGTGTTTGTTTGCTGTGATTTGAAGCATTTGAATTCTGTTAGGAAAATGTTTACATAGCATGCAAATATTATATGATTAACTGACCATATAAACTTAAATGTCTCAATAATCATTCATTAGCTGTCACTGAATTCTGAAATGCATTAAAGCAGTACATTTTCAATTTAGTGTAATTTTTACCTGCCTCCTTGAAAAGTAAGGTTGGAGTACTAAAGAAACAGAACCACTGAGTAACATACTGTTCAGTAGTATTTACTTATGATTCAAAAACCCTAGGTCCTCAGATCTCAATTTCTCTACTAGTCTGATAACCAGAAAATAAATCTACTTAGAGATCCACCAAAAAGGATCAAACTCTTTCTAAAAAAAAATCTACTATGAACACACTCCTACCCTCACAAACAGTGTTTTAAAATACTGTTTAAATGAAAGTGATACTTAACAGAGAATAGCTTTAGTTGCCTCATCTTAAAAAAACCCACATATAATCTAAAATAAAAATGTAAGCAAAATGACATCCATTTTCAGTGAGGAGAAAAAAACCAAAAAAACCCTAAACCCAAACTGCCAAAGCCAAAGGCTGTATATGTGATAACATACACTGACCCAAGCCTGCTGTCACCCTTTCATCCCCACTGAAAGCTTCTGTGCTGCTTTCCTGAGGTGATGACAGCCTGGATTTGTGTGCTTTGCTCTAGTTCCAGGTACATATTTGCATGAACTGCTGCTTGCATTTTTACATGACCAGTCTGTATTGTGGTTGCATGGCTGCTCCACATACAGTCCTCCCATGGTTGTCTGTTTATCTTCTGTGTCTTCTGCAAGTTCTTCTGCCTTCATTCTAGAAGCTGGATGGTGTTTACTGCACCACATTTGGTATTTGATGCCTCATCTTCTCAGCAGGCTAAGCCCTTCTGCCACAGCCCTCTGTATCTTCCCACTGCTGGTTAACCCTTGCTCTACCAGCTGAGAACACACTCCCAAAGTACCAAACTTACAAAGTCTTGTTTTGGTGGCTACCTGGAGAATATGTTTCGGGCACTTTGATTCCAGCTGTCAGCACTATACCATTGGAAACCAACTCCCCTGGGCAGACGCAAGACCAAGTCACTGCAAGACAAATATCCTGAACAGCTCAAAAGAAAAAAATGGCAAGAGGAGGTGTGGCAATCCATGGGACTCTACCAGGCTGAGCACCAGATTCACCGGCTTCCACTTCTCCTCTCCTCTACCCATGGCAAGAGGAAGAAGAGTAGGGCTTTCACAGCAGCCTTGGAGCACTCAGTGCAGCACAGTGCTGTGCTGGACATGGGAAGAAGCTGCTAACAGAGACGAGACAACTGCTGCTCACAGAGGTACAACCTGATGAGGGCTGCATGCTGTATCTGCAGCTGTCTAGAAGAAGTTTGGTATAAAAGAGGAGATTCTCCTAAAAGATGGCAAGTAAACAGACAGGCTCTCTGTTCTTTTAAGGCTTCTCTCGCTCCCTAACTGGCTGCTACTCGACAGCTGAATATTGCCGTGCTGTGTCCTCATCAATTTTACCTGTGCTTCCTTAGCCATATACCCATCCATAGGAGTAACTTTTCTGATGTACTGCTATGGATTTTCATGAACTACAGTGTAGGAATATTGAAAAATAAATTTGAGAATTCATCTTTAAAATACCTATTTCTTTTTTTTTTGACAGCAGTGGAACAATGCAAGCCTGCTTCTATGCTTTCAAATATCTTTCCATGGAAGTCTCCTCGTAAGGGAGTGATGGCTGTTTTGGACAGAGATACTACTGAATATTCAGTGTTAGTGGTGATAAATCAATATGACCTTCTCCACTGCATGGTGCAGGTTATTAATATTTGTCCTCTTCACTCTGATAACTCTTAAATACTATCAAGGGAAAAGAGATGTTCTGTGGCTTATGCTGAAGTCATTGTCCTTCCATCTCTTACCCCACTTCAGGAAAATTTCAGGAAACCCCTCCACTGGCCTGGAAGACCACCTTTTTTTCATTCAAGTACCTTAAAAATGTACCGGTCTTTGCTGAGCAGATCATGCTGAAAAAGAAATTGGAAAACTAGGGTAGTAATATGTTTCAGCTCATGCCTTCTTCTCCTCTGTATGGGCTTCCTTCTGTGTCTTGCAGTACAAGTTTCCTTCCAAGACTAAATCAGAAACATAAACTCCACAAACCCCTGCCTCTCTACCTTCTCCAGCTACCACCAAAACGGGCACAATGCACAGAAGGTGAAATTCTCAGTAGTTATGCGGAACATCAACACCTGCAAACAGTATCCCCTCTCTTCAGCCCTATATAGTTTCTCATCATAGATAGGAGGGAAAGAAAAGACAAAAAAGCACCAGAGGCAGCAGTTATTAGCACTACAGAGGTTGCCTTCAGCTTTTCTTGTTTCACAGTTAAAGGAGACAGCCATTTACTTTCATTAAGCTGCCAGCAGACCTAACTTCAGCATTTTTAAGTTATAAAGAATCTAAGTGCATAGAAGAAAACCATTCTGAAGTTCTTTCAACATTCCTTATTATCTACCCATTTTTAAGATAACAGGAAACTGTGATCAAAAGCTTTTATTGAAGGTAAATGAACTGCAAACAATCTATGTAAGCCAATAAAATCAGAGTCTGTGTCCCCAAATTAGCAAGCACGGTGAGTTACTTGGAAAAAGAAATGAGGTCTTATTGCATGAAAGCCACAAAATACCTCCTTCTCAATCCCAACATCTCAGAAATTAGGGGAAAAAAAAAAAAGGACTGCAGACACTGTAAACCCCTTTTAACTATCCGTTACAGTATGTTCCAAAGTACTTCACTATCCACAAGCCAGCACATGCATTACTAGTTCACTACTCATCAAAATCACTCTGTGTGGCATGGGCATCAGGACATAAGAGTATTAGCAATTTCCTCTGTCTTTCTGGACCAGTTGCTGACACAAGCATTTTCCAGTTCTAAAAAACAGCTATAGAGGCCCACAGAGTCCAACATGATAAAACATCTGTCCCTAGCCATGCAGGTGTTGTGTGGGGGCAGGTGGCCACAATCGGGAGGGTGATATTTAGCACATCTGCAAGAAGCACCATCTTGCCTTCACCATTACAAAGGAGCACTCTACTGTCATCCTGTTCCACCAAGTGATGGACTGGATTTTCTGTGACTCCTTGCTGCATGAGGAGGGCTCCACTGGACTTTGAAGCCCAGGACAGGTAGACCTTTTCTAAATCTTGACTGTCAACTGCATTTCACCAATAGGGTTAAATCACCAAGAAGAAATGAGGTTGCAGGTGCTGTTAGTTTGTAAATTCCTCGCATGCTGTTCAACCCTGATGGCAGGCACTAGGGGCACAGGAACCTACCCACAACTGCAGCATGTCCTGCAAAGCAGCAGAGCCGTACTCACTTGTTAACACATTCTTTAGCTCCTTTCAAGAGGCTAACCTCGACCATTTGTGCTATCAGTAGTATGAGATAAATCTGGGAAACTCATTACCTGAAAGCCAGTTAGTAATTCTGGTGTATTCTGAGACAGCCAACCCAATTCCAGCTTTCACAGTAGTGCAGCAAGCCACCACAGTAACAAAAGTAACTGCTGACTGGGCAACATCAGTCTTCTATCAATCTGAAATAATGAGTGTCCAGACAGTGCAAGTAACCTGCACCTGCAGTGGATTTTGGACCAGAAGTTGTGTACTCCAGTGCAAGAAGACTGGGACAAATTCTTTGCATGGGTCCATGAAGCTTCATGGCCACCGTTTGTTGGTTTGTGTCTGCGAAAGGGCACAGTCCTAGCACGTGATAGCAAAGTCTGTTCCAGACATGTCTGCAGAGTGGTGGGGACAGGGTGACAACCACAGACTCACAAAGTCTTCCACCTTTGTCTCCTATGCTTCCATACAGTTCTCCTCATCCAGCACATATCCCTACCTTGGCAATTAAAAGGATATTCAAGTGCTTTCCGTACTGAGAGATTACCCTGCCTTGCTTAGGAATTGGTCTATGGCTGAATCTCCACCAGTACCTATTTATTCCAGCTGCTGCTACAAAATCCCACAGCGGAGTTGTAACTTGGACTAATAAAATCAAATGTGACAGTGGAGTAAATTAACTTAGATTTTGAGACAGTACAGGGAAGACCCAAAATGCATTACAGAGCAGTTCCTAGAAGGGGAGGTGAACAACATTTGGTAGTCAGCCAAATATTCCCACAAATCCAACACTGTACATGGTACCCATGTGCAGAGCTCAGCTGAAGGTACTACAGGATACAAGAGGGCAACGACATTCTGGAAGCTGTCCAAAGAGTGCTGAGGATGGGGAAAGGAGTTGTCCTTTCCCTATCCAAGCACAGAGAACAGATAAACACACACATGAATTGATTAGTACAGACACCAAATATCAGAATATCTGATATCAGCATATCAGAAAGAGCAGAGACTGGCATTCAATTCTATTGTCAGGTGTAAATATCCTGGTAGGACTTCTACACAACAGACTCTGTTATCTAAAGGGCTTAGAGTATATGAACTACATATATAATTTAATTTTCTACAGCTCTAATGAAATGAAGAAGACTAAGGGATCTGTTACTTAATTTCAAGTCATCCATCTAAATGACATACAGACTTCCTGGTTTCACTGTTGTAAAATGAATAACTATTAAATCATATAATCATAGCATGATTTAGGTCAGAAAGGACCTCTGTAAGCCATCAGGTCCAACTCCTGTTCAGAGGTGAAGCTGACGACCATTTCAGTAACTTCAGAAACTCACCACATAAAAGTTAATGGTGGTGCTATAGAACAGTACATCCATAGTATGGTTTACTCTGCATAGTTTCCAGTGGTCAGACAGCAAGCTCTAGCAGTGGGAATTCTTATTTTATGACAGCATCAATCTCCATGCTATGATTTTCTTCAGTTACCACTTGGACAATAGACCTTTTCATTATCTTGTTCTTTTGAGGAAGACTCATTTGCACTTTCTGGTACTGAATCTCATCTAGACATCAGAGTTTCCATAACATTCCCAGAAGACTAGCATGGGAAAACTGAAAAAATTCACTTTTAGCATGCAGAGTAGGTATTTAAATGAAAGCATATATTATATGACACATGATACACATGTAGGCTGCTTAGTTTTGTCTCTGAAGCAGTCACGAACCATAACAGACTCTTAACTGCAAACAGAAAGGTTTGAAAAAAAACAGGATACAACAGTTCTGAAACTTATTTGCAAAGTCACACTGACCCCAGTGCCAGCACCACTGTAAATCAATAATTTGGGGATTAAACCCACTCCATTCCAAATACTCTTTGCTCATAATGAAACCACTGAGTATGCTGTATAAAAAGAGCTTGTTAATGATACCCACATTATAATTAAATAGTGCTTACTGTTTTACCCTCCAATGGAGATGGTTTATAAGTCATGAGAGAGTATTTAGATCTGATTAGCCTTTCCCTAGTTTGCCTGGACTGACTAAAACATCTTTTACCATCACAGCTGGGTCCCTGAGTCCCAGCTCATAAGCAGTAGAATGTGCATTCCCTCGTTCGTGAGAAGTCCCAGTGAAGTCAATGGACAGACTCACACAAAGTAATTAGGTGTGAATATTGAGGGCAGGATTAAGGATCTTAATTGCAGCTTTCTGTAACAGAGTGCTGCATTTTCTGAAGATATCAAATAAATCAAATTTAATTTGATGAATATCACAGTGAAATACAGTACATGAGGAAAAGTTTAGGAAATCTGGTGCTTAAAGCTAAGACATCTACAGGAAAAGGGTAATACTCCAGAATTATTTTGTAGATTTTGTAGGATTTAAGGGAAAAGCCATATGTGTATTTTATTAAACTCTTGATTTAAGGAGAATTTTTGATGGGATACAGTTTAATAATTTGTTTTGAAGTAGTCAGCTGTCTGACAGAAGCACAGCTATAACAGGTAACCCAACATGCCACCTTTTCAGATCTCAGTCAGGATCATTCACCCTTTGAATGATCCCACAAGCAAACCCAAGCATTTAGGAAGTACTACATAAATCAACAGGTTGCATTCTTCTCTCTCAGTCAACAATATTCTACAGTCTAGCAGTGATACAGGCCAGTTTGACACAGAAAGAACTGTCTTCTGAAACAGGAACACGTGGTCATTAAAGATGCCGTGATAATTTCTGTCAGATTAATGAGCACCGTTTCAGTTGGGTTTCCAGGGCACGTATATTACATTAGCAAACCGCCCCCCAGCCCCTCCACCTCCGGCAAGCGCAGGGCTCTCGGGCAGCCCCCACCCAGCACCTCAGAGGTGATCCCTGCAGCGCAGAGCTGCCTGCGGGACTGCATCCTGCCACGGGGAGAAGCCGCAGCCCGCCCTGCTGCAAGGTAAAGACACCTGCAGGCTAGTCTCCAACACGTTTCCAAGCAAAGTTTGGATCCGATTCTTACAATACAGTGAGGGGTTTTCCTTACAGCAGATACACTGTTGAATGAGTTACTGGGGCATGTACGGGGAAGAGGGCACATGAAGAGTTTGGTCAGACCCACGCAGACCAAAGGAAAGGGAAACCCTTCTCCTGCGGGCTGCACCACGAGCAGCAAACCGCTCCAGGGACCCAGCAAGCGAACATGCAACCCAGCCCCAGACGCCGCGGCGGCCCCTCGTCTCGGCCTCCCGCTCCCCGCCGGGCCCCCGCCGCCCGCGCCGCCTTCCCGGCC
>VZRO01007797.1:282096-404695 GCA_013397915.1 Daphoenositta chrysoptera | reverse complement strand
GCGGCCCCGGGAGGACCCGCGGAGGGCCGGGCTCCTCTCTCAGCCGCCTCTGCCTTCAAGGTGCTGGTCCTTCCCTCCTGCACCCCTAAAGGGTACGACCTGTCCTCCCGCTCCTTCCCGGCCGCCCCCCCGTGTGAGGGACGCGGACCCGCTGTTCTCCGCGGGCTGTTCTCCCGCTCCCTCCCGCCTGCACCGTGTATGAGACGGGGGTTGCTCTCCGGCTCCTTCCCGCCTGCCGTGAG
Organism: Daphoenositta chrysoptera; assembly: GCA_013397915.1. Taxonomy (NCBI): domain Eukaryota; kingdom Metazoa; phylum Chordata; class Aves; order Passeriformes; genus Daphoenositta; species Daphoenositta chrysoptera. The sequence goes on along the minus strand of VZRO01007797.1, from coordinate 404,453 downwards.
GAAAGAGAAGGAATCGACGGCTCTCGCAGGACAGGGGCCGTCGGCCCCAGGCGTTCCCGCTTGGTGCCGAGGGAGTGGGACCCGGTCCCTCCCGCCAGCCCCGTCAGGGACAGGGGCTGCCGGCCCCTCTGGGCTCCCGCCGCGGTGGCCCCGGCCCGGCCCCGCCGCCCCGCGCACCTCGGCCCCGCTGCTGGTTCCTCCCTGCCAGAGCTGTCCCTGCGCTGTGGCGGGCGGCGAGAGGAGCTCCCGCAGCCCCTGGAGCAGCGCCTGCTCCGGCCGAGGGGGCTCTCCCGGAGCGGGCCGTGGGGTCCCTGCTAGAGAAAGGCGGTGTGGTTTCGGTCCGACGGCTCAGCGCATCCTTCCTCGGCCAGCGCCGTGCTCCGGGGCCGGGCCCGCGCAGCCTTCCAGGGAAGCCGACCAAGGGAAACGTCGGTCGGGGAATGGAAATCCCATTCCCCGAGCGCAGGACGCGCGGGCCAAGGCAAACAGTCCCTGGTGATTCATGCGGTGTCTGCCACCGCGGCGAGCCGGTGGGAGTCTCCGTCGGGGAAAACGCTGAGCGAAGCGTGAAATAAATTGGCCAAATATCAGGGACCGTCGTCTCTTAGCTGACACAGCAGCGGCGCGGTCAGTAGTTCAGGTGGAAAAACTAAGTGTGGGGTTTATATCAACACTTAATGGTATTATGTATGAAGAAGAAAAAATTCCTGCTTTGTTCCCAAGCGATTGTGATTTCTGTTTCCTGGCAAAAAAAAAAACAAACAAACAAACAAACAAACAAAAAAACAAACCAAAAAAACCCAACAAAAACCCAGCAGTGAAAGCCATTTAAATGGCAGAAGTGAGCCGGACTCACCGTCACTGTCCAACAGGAAAGACATAAATCGCCAGGCCATGCCAATTGCAGTCCATAGGTGCCAGAGGAGTCCGACAGCGGAGACTTGTACCCCTCGAGGTTGCTGGGATAGTGAGTAACTCTGGCAATCAGCAGAGCTACTTTGTGTTAGTTTTGTAAAGCACGGTTACTTGTCTGGGATGTGAGTGTACACAATCTAATCTCTAAAAGGAGGCGTATAGATAACAAGCAAATCTCAAACCGAAGAGGGTTGGATTCACCTTATCTTTAATTCCGAGCACTGGCTCCAGAACCTTTCCTGTAGCCAGAGAAAAGGAAAGGAAAAAAAATGCAACTGAGCACTGATAGACATTATAGCAAACCCAGCAGAGCCAAGTGCAGAACAATTTACCCATTCTGTTTCATCCTTGTAATGTAGCATAGGATGAGGCCCCAGTCACGGTCCTAATTAATGCTCTGCCATCTTAAAATACAGAAACCATACTTTCATTTCACTGTGCTGTGGCTTGAGGCCTCAGCTGAGTTGCCAGAGGAAGACAAAAGTCAGGAGGAGAAAATGTTGTAGCGACAAGATCATGTGAGTGCCCGGAGCAACTCTGGTGGCTTCAGCTCCAGCTCATGCATTAGAGAGCCCATCACTAGCACTCGGCCCAGAGGCTGTGCAGCCTGCTGCTGTTGGCAGGTTGAACACGTGGAAGGTATCCCAGCGGGACCTTGGAGGAAAGGCTGTGATGGCAGCGAGTCAGCACAAAGCATCTCTCTGTTTCATAAGAGACAGCATAGAAGATGCGAGATTTTTATTTGACTTTCTTTGACCTTAGTATTTATTTAATACCAGAAATATTGTGTAATTTATCTAGTAAATGTATTTAGTACCACCATTTAATTTATTTAACACCAGAAGTACTGTGTAATCCCCACATTACAAAGTCACTGTCTCTTTGCTGCTTGTCCTTTCTCAAATGACAAGCTTCTGTCCCCCACTCCCATGGTGTGACTTCTTTTTGATTTGGGAGAGACATTGTTCAGTCTGTCAACATTTGAGACAATGGGTAGAGGAAGGTTGGAAGATGTAAAGTAAGAAAAAGCTGGAGGCTTCTATCAAGCCATGCTTTGATTTGCAAAGAATCAAAAATCTGGCAAAAAACCCAAAACAGACAATTATTAAGCTTCTTGAAGATTGTTAACTTGATACCTGAGGCTTTGAGTCCTTTAATTCCTTCCCTGTCTTCTCTTAATGCCTAGAAGGATTGCTCTCAGTCTGGAAGAAGCTCCCAGTGATGAAGGCTGCTTTTCAGTTATCACAGGCAACCACATAATATAAAAATCACATTTCAGAAAGTAGGTTTCATATTATAAGCAAGTGCTTTAAGTAAAACAGCAGTGAATTGATTTTCTTCCTCTTGTTAAAGGACTGTTTCAGACCTTCCTGGTAGTTAGGCACTTCCTACTAATTTCCAGTCTAAATGTATTTATGGCCATTTTGTATTTGTTTCCTAGTATTGTCTTTTAACCTAAACAACTCATTTTTTTTCTCCAAGGCTTGCCTAGCTAGGGCATTTAGTGACAGCAATCATTTTCTTTTTCAGCTTTCACTCTTGTTTTGCTCAGCAAGTTCTTGCTCTGTATGTGGTTCCTGAGAGGGTGTGTGGCAGAACTAAATGTGATATGCCACACAAGCTCTCTCCACATAATTTCTATTTATTTAAAATACTTCTCCTTATGTGGTCAAGGATTTCATTATCATTTTCAGTGGCCACAGTACCACTGATGGCTGATGGTCACTTTTGTGTTCAGTTTATATATGCAGCTGCACCTGTTTCCCAGTGGATAAATCCTCTCTAATACATATCTTGAGGGTTTCTTCCAACCTTGATGATTCAGTAATTTTGGGATTTTATACTATGGTATTTAATCTCTCTTCTAGTTCTTTATTTTTTTAGTTTCTAACTATCATTCCTAATAGTACTTACTGTAGATAACAAAATAGATAATTGATTTTTCTATCTTTTGAAGCAAAATCAGTTTATTTATCTTACTGTGAGTGAAACTTTTCCTTTGTGTTGTGTTCAGTGGCAGTATTAGAAGTATCCTTTCACTACTTAACCAGGTTTAACTTAGCTGCAAACCATACCAAGATTACTACAGATCTTCTTTGGCATCTCATACCTTTTCTTCTACTGCAGTTTTGCTTTTATGCTTTTTCTGTGAAATATCATCTTAATTTGGATGGATTTTCCAGATACTTAGGGGCAGGGAGGGTTGAGGAGGTTTTTTTTTTCCAACATTACTAGGTACACATTAAATTAAGGAATTCTATACCTACAATATCATATCTACTACTATCTAGTAGTATTTTCAAGAAGCCTTTCATCCTTTGTCCTTTTGCTACAACTTCTTTTTCAAAGTTTTCTTCCTCTTCTTTTTAAAGTCTTTTAAGTCTTTTAAAACACAGTGATTGGTGCAGAGCCAAAATATTGACAATGCCACCACCACCACCACCACCAATGATTGTACTAAAAAAAATCATGTTTTGGAGAGTTCCTAACTTGAAGTTTTTTGACTTCAGGTAAAACAGAAGATTCATCATATGAGGCCGTAACTTAGAGATGCTGAACATCATCCTTGGGGATTTTTTTAGGTTGCTTCCTACCTAAATTTTTCCACAATACTGTCATTCAGTGCATTATTCACAAAACTGGTAATAGAAGACAGGACTGCTTAGGGAAACAGATTTTGTCAAAATTTCATTTTTTTCTTCCTTGTTAACAGGCTATGAAATGGATCAATATGGGATTGAGTGTAAATATTATACACTTGGACATTTCTTAGGCATTAACGTAACACAATATTTTGACTAGGGAACTATAATGCTGCAGCAACAGCTTTGCACATATGAAATAGATTGCAAAACAGATGATAAATCTCAGCTGTATGTGAGCAAAGAATACTCAGTAAGTGAGTGTGATTCAAGAGAAATTCTGCAAGGATAAATTTTTGGCTCCATAGTGCCTTAAATTCTTTATCCACAACATTAAAGAAAGCATATTCTCTTTTGGCCACACCTTAAAGCTCTGAATAATTCAAGCAGAATGTTTAAAAAACCTTGGAGTGGGATAGCAAAGAACTGAAAGAACCATCAGAGAACTGGAAAATATGCCATCAAGTGAAAAAGTCAGGAAATGCAATGCCTTTAATAACTCAGATTTAGGAGGTGACTTAAGGACACCATATAAGTAAGTATATGAGGGACAAAACTTCAATAAAAGATGTCTTCAATGCAGCCAACAGAATTGTAATAGCACTTAATGATAGAAACCTGCAGATAGAAAAATCAGAGTAGACAGAGGCTGGTTTATGTACATCTCCGTCCTTCATATTTGATAACATTTTGTATGGGATTTTTTTCTCCTTTGTAATTTTTTGAGTAGTAACAGACTGCTGTTGTAAGGCAATTCATAAATTAATGCAGAAATTACCAGTTTGGGGTAATTCTTTATCTTTTGGTATATTGAAGGCTCAAAAAAATTCTTGTATTTTAATTCCAAAACTGATGCCTAGACAACATGTTTAGTGGTTGCCCAACCTTTAACTTGCTCAGTTTCACAGCTCCGTTGGTGCCTGCAGTTCTGTGTTGCGGAGGACGTTTTCACCAACCCGTGGAGCTTGGCACTCACCTCCTGCCTTGGCCCCAGGGGGGTCTGGCATGGAGAAAGACACCAGTTTGGACAAGGCTGAGCAGGCTGGTGCCCAGCTCGTGCACAAGCTCCCTGCAGCTGTTTGGCCGCCTGAGTTCCCCTGTGTGCTCTTACATCACACCCAGCACAAACCAGCAGAAATCTATTCCTCACAAAGTGCAGAAGTGGCTCCCAGTGTCTTTTGCAGGACAGTCTGAGGTGCAGGTGTGGCTTGGCTGCTGCTGACTGCTGTCTGCACAGAGGCCTAGAGCATCTGTGCTGGGAGTGTCCCTGAGAGCGAGCACAGGGTGACCAGCACAAGGGCTCACGGAGAGCTGGACAGACCTGCCAGCCCTCCTTGGCTCCCGAGGTCCTCTGCATAGCCCTGGCAGCAAGAACCAGACTCCTTGTTTTCTGGATGTTGGAATAGGATTGGCAACAAAGGGATTAACATTTACATTTCCTTATGAACTTCATGAAGCACCAAGTTACTGGGGCGATTGCCACAAACCTAGGTGTTGCAAGGCCAAACTTTCAGGAGTCAAATATTTTTTAAGGTTGTGATTTTTTTTTGAGAAACCACCAAAACCTCTGAACATAGGCTTAATTTGAAGATCATAAGTAATCTCGAAATTCAGTGCAGGGTTTGGTGCTTCCTGTTATCTCTGTTATATCCTGTTATAACTGGAGCTCAGCATCACAGCTGTACCATAGCCAAAAGAAAAGATGCTTCCAGTATACAACATTTAATCAACACCAAAGTTTTTGTATATATACAAAATTTATGTACACATATATTCTGTATATTAATACATAAAATGTATATAACACATATATAATGCATACTAATAAATTATCATAATAGCCTTTTAACAGAACATATTTCATCTGGGACATCCAGAGCCAGGCAACTTAATTAATTATACTTTTTGTTTTAAGTTTTTCTTTTAAATATGTATTTATGAGTTTAAGTACCGCACTCTTGTGGTATAAGAGTCTCTTTCCTTTTTAAAGTAGCAATATCATCACTAAAGAGGAAATCAGAGGAAATCTCAAGCCAAGAGCCACCGCAATGACACATCAGGCAGGTATTTCTGCTGTCAATGTTGCCACAAAAGCCCCCAGGGATCTGATTGGCCTGACTACCCTTTGGTTGCTGGGCATCTGAAACACCAAATTTTAAATGTTGATGTAATTTTAATTTTTTAGTTTTTGATCTATATAGTTCTGTATGGACACCATTAGGTCAAGAGCCATACTGCCTAAATTCTGCCAAAGTTGTAGTTCAGATGATATTTGTTGTGCTTATTTTGAGCACAAGAGAGACATTGCATAAGAATCATTAAGAACCTTGTTATTTCATTTAAGATCCAGATACGTGAAAATTCAAAGACATTACTACGCTTAGAATATTTTTCATTGTGCAAGGACTGATTTAGAGTTAGCAATTTGCATGCTTTCTGAAACACTTTGCAAGATCTAAGTTGAGCTTCTTGTGTGTGTGATGTCAGTTTTGTCCCAGAACTGAGTAAGAAAACATTGTCTTGGATTCTGAAGGAGAGTTGAATTTAACAGTCTTGGATTTCGAAGGAGAGTTGAATTTAAGCATGGCATGGCTTAAATTACCATGAGAAATGCTGAAAATGCAATTTTACTTATCACATGCTCAAAGTTACAGCAGAAGTAAAGCCTGTGACTATACTTGGCAGAGTAGCAATCCCAGGAGAATTTTTCAGCTAGCTAAAGTGGGTGAGTGTTTTCTGCAGATGAATTCAGTATGTGTTTTATCAACAGTATATAACTTCATTGAGTCCTGCCTCTGATGATATCATATATCAATTTTTTTTCACAGGAAACATTATCTAGTCTGGACGGTAATCATAAGTTGCCACACGGTTCTGAGGAAAATTAAGAAAAGATGTTACCTATGTATAAGGCAAGTGCTTACTTTTCAGTTGCTGTTTGCAAGAGTTCTGATTTTCTTCTTCCAAAACATTGTAAAGAGTCAAATGGAGTTTTCAAGAGAATTTCAGTAGGAAGAACTTTGTTAATTGCAGTATCTGGGCTTCAACAATCAAATTTTGCCTTCTGTCCATTTCTCTGAGCCACTGTGGCTGACCTCAGCTGCTCTCCATGGCAACCAGAAAGATGGAAATCTGCAGTGGTACAGAGACAGCAAAGCAAAAGTGGCCTGAGCCTGTATGTCCAGCCAAGCACACCAGGGGGTTCCTTGCCCTTTTCATTTGCCTTAAAAATGTGAAATGATTCTTAGAATTAAGTACAAAGCCAGTCAAGAGTCTAATCCTCAAACACCTGGAAATGAAACACAGCAAGATGACCATAGAAGTATGGGAGAGAAGTGCGAGCTCTTTACATATTCATACTCCTTCAAACCCTTTGATTTGTTTCAGTTACCCTGGTTTTATGTGTATGTAATGAAGATCACAAACCATGAACTGTGAACAGAACCATGCAATTCGAGTATCATTGGTCTATCACTAGCACTCAGGATAGTCCTTTTTACCACAGGTGAGAAATAAACACTTTTCATTACAGCTGTGTTTGAATCTTTACGAAATTTGTTTTTAACCAGCAGCATGTTCCTGGAATTATGGAAAATGTCAGATGAATGCAAAAGATTCAATTAAGAAAACAGTATGGGTTTTCAAAATATCTGTCTCTTAATTTCTTTTTAGATGTGATAAAACGTTCTGTGTACAAATTAGAATCATGTAGCCACCTGTCAAGCAGGTGGCTAGCTATAGGAAGAGATGCACAAAACAGCAAAGAAAAAAGTGAAGTGCACATCTAAAGCAGAATTTGTGGAGGTAGCAAAAGAATGATTTTTTTAGAGGGATGATGAAATAGAGAAAATTATCTACTTACTTCTTCAGGGAAACAGATTAGATTTAGCCTCAAATCCTATATCCTATATTCTGATTTTTAAGTGATAAAACCAGAAAATCATAAGGTAATTGACAAACTGTACCAGTAATTTAGGAAGAATAGTAGAGAAAGAAAAGATGGATAAAATTTTACTTTCAAGATATTGTAGGAATTTTTAAAAACCCACTGTAACTAGCAGGAACTTGCATTCTCCTTTTTTTTAAGATACCAAACACCTGCTGATCTGGCACTTCAGAAGTCAATGGAGACAGTTTCATTTCAGTAAGGACTGGACCCAGGAAAGGATGTCTCTTCTAATTATACAATTAAGACTGGTGCTTCCATTGATAGACTCAAATTTGCATATGCATTGCAAACTCTGCTTGATTAATTGCAGTACAGTGTGGTTTATAAACCCTATGACCTGGTATTACACATACATTCTCATTTCCAATCATAAGTCTGTCAGATACAAACATTTTAGGTGATTTTAGAATTATGGTTTGATTTCTCTGTAGAGTAATAAAGACACTTAAAAGTACAACAACATTATGATCTTGCTTATACGCATTTCAAACCTTGCATGTCAATAAATAAGAAGCTGAATTCCTCCACTGCAAAAGCCATAGACTTTTTATTGCACCTACAACCATTTTAATTTATTTATTTCAAACTACTTTTTACTAAGATTTCAATTTTTCTTCTTTGCAGTAGAAACTAACAAAAATTTTATCTAGATCCTTGAGAAATCTGTTTTGCTTCTGTTTGTCTCTGCAATGCTAAAGACTTTGCTATCTATAAATATTTCATTACAGTCAACACAGACAAAGGCAGGATAATAAGTGAGAGCTGCAGCAACTACAGACAAGGGAGACATGAACCTTAAAACACATTCACATCAAGGGGAGGAGACAATTTCCATCTCAGCACAGGTATACCAAATTGAAAAACAATAAATAGCTTAGACCATCATTATTTGTACAAACGGCATCTCAGCTTCTATTCTGATCCAAATAATACTAAACACAAAACACTTCAGAACAAAATTTGAAACAAAAAAAAATAATTACAGATGTTTCAAAACATTAACAGGTGATAAATACAGAATTAGTTTCTCAACATTAGGTTGTGCTCATCCAACCTGTTTTTCTTATTTTAGGCAACGGAAATATAATAGTTCTAATCTGTCTGCATTTCAGAAAAGCATTGCCACAGAGGGAATTTATAACTGGAAAAGGAACTAGCAGAAGGAATGTGAGCTAAGTATGGACCCAGCTCATGGCCAGAAAATACATTGTATGTTGGGTGCATGTAGACATCACAAATATGATCAGGGATCACATATTGAAACGCTCCCAGCTTGTGACTATATCTGGTCTCAGAACCCCTGAGACAAAGCTGTGTTTCATCAAACATCCACCTCCCTCCTTTTCTTAGACACCCCTTTTTGTAGCTTATCCTCAGGCTGGTTGTGTAAAATGAACTGGTCCCAACTAAACTGGGACTGTGCTGCTGGTGCAGCCTTTTTCACAAAGCCACGGATAAGGCAGCTCACATCTAAATGCTCCTGCTCTACACCTGCACGGTAGCAATTCTGGAACCATGTATGTTGTGTTGCTTGGTGCTAATGGGAGTGCAAGAGTTGACAGAGGAGTTTTTCTGAGCTTCCCTTTTTCACCGTGGGCTACTTTTTTAGGCCCCCGGATGTTTACAGTGTCTGTTGAGTGTAATGATACATTACCTTTATTTGAACTTTATTTGTCCAAACTACTATGTAAGGACTTTTTATCCAGGCTGAAAACTTGAATTGCATACAGGAAAAAGTAACCAAAAGGTAATGATATATTATGTTGTGCTTTGGCATTTTTCTTGCTGACAATTCACAACATAAAAAACCACAAAGAAAATATACATTTGAAACAGAAACCAGACAGTTCTAGATGAACATATGGCCACAGACACCTTGACTAAATATCTACGTATTTTAAAGGAAATAATTTACATTAAAAAATAAGCAGAGATCAATATTTTTTAAGAAAAAAAGCCCCAAAAGTAGTAGATCAAACAGTCTGGTTTTTTAAGAGCCTTTTGAACTTCTTTAGCTGCTTTTTTTTTTAAAGAGAAATAAAGCAGCAGGATGACACAATAGCAGGAAATTTAAGCTGTTCTGTCCAGCTGATAATTTCATCCTCTGCTCTAATACAATGAAAGAAAAAAACTCAAACCATTTTTCAAATTATTTGATGGGCAGAAGACTTTATAGATTCCCAGAAGATAAACATTTTTGACTAATTGCCAGCTCTTGCCTTTGTTACTTTACTTTCATTGCCCTTGCTGCTCCAGGTAAGTGCATCTGATACTGCCGAGAATGACCACATTCATATAAATAGTATCAGTCTCCCAGAGTGTCCCACTAATTTATTTTTTACCTGTTGATCTTAAACTGGTGTACTGTTGATACATAAAATAAAACCATAAAAGTATTTGCCTATCCAGATAGCCTACCTTTTCTCCATAAGCCTGTTTTGTGCTTGCCTCTGGCACAGAATGAAGGATGAAATATCTGCCATCCATGAAGTAGAACATATCTCATCTTATTAGGATGGTATCCGTATTTTGAAGAACACCTTGTCCATCCTGGCATTGAATGGGATCACGAGATTTGATGCTAAAAGTTTACCCATGTTGGACCTCTAATTTCATGCTTGCCTCTGCTGTCATGGAAGGGTCCTGAAATGGGGAGCTTTGGAGGGCGAAACGGATTCAGTATTACAGGAAAAAGAGGAATCAAAAAAAACCACCCCAACCCTTCAAAAATCAGAAGTATTTGCATATTTAGGGCAAGTTTATATGAAACAGAAGCCTGTTAGAATTACTAGCAGGATGCACCGAGGTATTGTAATGGAGCCCAGGTTCTGGGCTAAAGAGCTGTACGTGGCTCATCCCTGCTATTGCTGGTCATGTTGACCTTCAAGAGCAAACAGGAGTCCTCTGAAATGCCTGCCGACTCCGCAGTGCTGCAGCTCCCTCCCTCACAGCAGCTTCACAGCTCTTTTGTCTCTGCTGGCTAGCAAAGCTTCTCATGTAAGCCAAGTAGCCAGCCCTGCTGCAGGCCTGATTCATCTCCTTGCTGTTTATTCAGCTTTCCAAGTGACCCTGTGTCCTCCACTCAGACTAATTAGTTAAGTCCAGCTCTGGCTATGAACAAAAACATTTCATTACTTCCCAAAACCTCTCCTGTCTGAAATGTTTGAATAATCTGTGCCCTGGTTTCAGCTAGGATAGAGTTAATTTCTCTGAAGAAAAAGAAAGCAATTTACTGCATTAAATTTCACTAAAGTTCTTCACTAAAATAAACTACTGTTGTAGCTCATTGTCTAGGGTATAGTTGTAGAACTGCCTTTTTGCTTTGAAATAACTTTGTATCTGCTGGCTGGGTGACAATGCGGCTTTCACTCCCATTGCTGGAGTATCCTCTTCTGCTGGAGGTAGACACAGGCTGCAGGCAGAAGGTCACAGATCTGTATTCCACACCCTGCTGAGCTATTCAGCTGAAAATCTGGCCACATTGCAGAACCATTCTGTGTCAAACCCATGGGTGTGGAGACATCATTTACAAATACCAGAGTCTTTCTCTGAAAGAATGCTAATCCTGATTTATCAGAGCCAAGCCTCCCTTTAGATAGTATAGCTGCTGTTTTGGATTTCTCAGAGCTGGGAACTGAGAGAGTGTTGAAACATCTCCATACTGAGTTTTGCAAGAAATGCTTTTTTTGTGGTATCTGACTGCAGTTTCTACAGCTAATAGAGACGGGTAAATGGGAAGGATACAACCTGGCTCCAGAGAAGCAGCATCTTAGGAGAGTAGCCTCTGTGGAGAGAACATCTTAGAAGATGTCTCTAAGGATATAACTTAGCTCCAGAGGAGTAGTTTGGAGTCCTCTGTCTGACTAGATAGTTTGGCAGTCATTTAACCAATACTCCTTTTGGTTTAGAAATATTAATCTGTAAATGTCCTTGTATTAAAACAAGACAAAGGTATATCCACTTCAGTGATAGTTCTGGAACAGAGCTTGTCTAACAGCTAATATAACAGGTTACATGAGCAATTGTATTTCCTCCTCATCATAGCAGAGGAGAAAGAAAGGGCACATAAACCAACCAATACTGCAGCAGTGAACCCTGTCTCTGTGCTGTTTAGAAGATGTACATTAATGTTGCCCTCCCATGTTCTGTTCCTGTTCCTCTTACCATTCTGCCCTTAGCAGTAGCCAAGTCTTCCATTTTGCACATTCCAAGCACCCATGTGCACACACTTGTTATTAGCAAAAATTTTTAAAACTGTCCATAGTATCCCTAGCCAACAGGGTATAGGTGAGGAATGCCCTAATTTGAAAGCACAGAATTTGGAATTTGTTTGGAACTTGTTGACTAGTTATCATTTCCTCTGCTTCCTTGCCAAGATTTTATCTGGCTTTATATTGATTTGATGTGGCCTTTGCTAACATATCAAGACTGGATTGATTTTACCAACCAAAGGTTTTCCCAAAGAAGTACAGACAGGCTAACACCTAAAATGATGGTTGTTAGTAGTTGTTTTAGAAAACTTCATGTACTTACAAGCATGAGTGCCATACTGTTGGGTCACCACTACAAATTCCTCGTTGCTTTCTCCAGTACGATGCATGCATGAGTGTACAATGAAGGAAAGCTGCATGGCTCAATCAGGAATAAAAGCATCAGGCACATATGAGAAAAATTGGGTTTGTGCCTTAGCATGTGCAGGATTTGTGAAGTCTGCAATGCCTTGTAACAGACATTAAAAAAAACCCAAAAGAGATTTCAGCAAAAGATCTACTTATATTTCTGGTACTATTGAAGTTTAGATTCCTGTTTGCCAGTTTTGGCCTTATATTTATGATGTTTCATGTCAACATTTCCTGAAAGTATTTCCTTTCCACTCCTAAGTTACTAAAAATTATTAATAAAAAGCTGCTATATTACAGTTTCAGATACAAAACCAGGAGAGCATTTGAGTAAGCAGATGCTCCAAATATCTGTGAGAAAGGAAAAAAATGTGAAGAATATTGGAAAAAAGTGTTAGGAGTAAGCAGTTCCCAAAACATAGAAACTTAAGAAGCCAGCTTTTTAATGGGCTTTCTGTGTCACAAATGACTATTAAAAATGAATTATATAAAAGCTGTGGTGTAAATTCCCCAGGTTTATACATGGAAATGGAGAATGAAATCAACATCTGAGGATAAAAACCCTTCAGCTGGAGTTCATGTCTCTTCATGTAACTCACAGAATCTCATTTTTGTTTGGGAGCAGTGGAACTCATCTCTCATAGGGTTCCTCCAATATGTCACAGTTCAAGAACTGAACTTGTATTACATTATCTGTTACCTCCTACCCAGCTATTTACTCTGTGTGCAAGAGTGTCATGGTTTTGATACCGTAACCTTTCTGCCCTCTTTTAACTCAAATTGGACCAAATCCAAGAGGAGTTCTGGCAGGACACACTGTACTCACATTTATGCACGCATGGGGTGTGTGAAGATGTCTTGATTCTTTAGTTAAAGACAAGCTAAAGTTTAAAGAAATTTCATGTGAATTAGCCCATTATCCCTATTATGGTGTGGAGAAAAAGTAGCCCCAGCTTTCAGTGTAGCTCAGTTTAGCCCTGTTCTGTATTACACATTTCATCAGACCTGAAAAAATGCCTGCAGTTTTGGACAATGAACTAAAACCCTGAATTATCTTTTGGTCTTATTTTTCAATAAATTATAGAATTTACTGTCCTCTTCTCCATTTATACAGTCTGGTGGCAAAGCTGGTGAATTGACTGGTGAGTGGACTAAAAAACTCTCTTTTAGTCCTCTAAAGAGAAAATTCTGCCGTGACAGACTGATTGGACAGGAATTTGTGTATGTTTGTGCTTGAAGACCGTAAAAAATTATTTCCATAGTCTTGAGGAAACACCCTTTTATTGTAGAGAAGTTTGTATACACAGATGCAATGTATTTACAACCAGCTTTTCTCAAACAGATGACTGTTTAAAATCCTTCACAAATCTGTCAAGAATGAAAGAATATGAAGCTCAGAAACCCAGCCAGCAAGCACAACCCCCAAATTCAGATTATTTCCCAAAGATATCTGTAATGAGAGTGTTTTGAGAGATGGCATTAATCAGAAGGGAAAAACAGGACTGTGACAAAGATCAGTGGATGGATTTCAGGATTGGTTCATTCAAATGCATTGCTTAGTTTGATCTCAGAGTAGATAAACTGAGAACTAAAATTCCAGCAAGCAGATGGGGACCTGCCTTTTGCCAGGGGTGTGGAAGAGACAGGCAGAAAGAGTCTGTCCTTTCCTTCCCTGGCCTCTGCAAGAGCAGCTCACAGTTGCAATCTCTGTGAAAAGAATTTGTTGGTCCTGTATTTCCCTGGAAAGTTTTTTTCCAGGAAAAGGCAGGAAAAGTTCCACATTTCTTCAGTCTGCAGAATGGAGTCAATGCACTAAGGGTGAGAAGAGGTGTCCTCCTTAGGAAGGGTGTGGACTCACATGCCAGCCCAGCCACGGGAGAGATGGCACCTTGGTGCCCTCTGGTGCCCCTCCAAACTGTGACTCAGCTCTGAACTGCCCTTTACCTGGAGTGCTGTGCAATGGCACCAGTTTAGCTTCAGCCTGCTCAATCACCCCAAATGCAATGGAGACAACACAGGGGGAAACAATGAGAGGTAGAGACACACATTATATTCCCTTTTCATATTCCTTTTCAATTAAAAGCAGAAACTTTGTCAAAACAAAAGTCACATGTGCAGGAGGCACTTCTCTGGAGAAGCAATAAATACCTCACACAAGAATTCATGGATGGATAAGCCCCATGAGAAAGAGTCTCAGTACAACCAATTCAGTCATAAAAGGAATTTAACCCCCCAACATTAATGTATATGAGAAACAGGCAAAACATAACTGCTGATGCTCAAGGAAATTACATGCTCAAGTTCCCCACAGGTTGGAAACATGTATCTTAGAATCTGCATAATTTAGTTTACACTCAGCAGAACATTGCGGTATTTACAGGCACATTCCGATGGGAAAACATTTACGTGTTGTGTGAGAAAGACACAGCTTTGTCACCTAATCATGAGACTTTAAAAGCAGGGATTTTGTGACCTCAAAGTACTATTTGTGAAGTTAGTGGGGAGGAAAAAGGTGTGTAGGCAGGAAATGAAAGTTATCAGAATCTGCTAACTTTTTTTTTGAGCATTAGAATGGTTTCAGGCTGGGACAAAGTGAGTCCGTGTAGACCACAGGTTCTGGCTTGTTACACATGGAATGCTTTGTCTATTCTCATTTCCCGTACTTATCCTTCCCAATTAAGTATGTTTCCCATTAGCCAGGTTGATGAGAACAGTGCATAAGACTAATTCTTCTTGCAATCATCATCATTCATGGCATAGTAACTTCAAAAATTCTTGCAGATCAGGAATGAACTGGAATGTCACATTTTTGGACTTGGTCTGTATTCTGAAGTTGAATGTGGGCATCTGAGAAACGTATTTGTAATGCTTTGAAAGTTTTACAAATAAAAAAAATAAAGTTACACTCCGAACGTGATTGAAAATGCTAAGTTCTATGTTTTCTAGCACTGCATGTCAGACATGGTGAAAAAAGCTATTCAGTGACTACTGTAACCCTAGCACTATCCAGAATTATTCTGAAACTAGTTCACTAGTTTCTGAAACACTACTGTAGTTGCAGCAAATTATTAAAACTATCTACAGAATATTCATCATACAATTTAGGTTTCAATATGTCAGCAAAACAGCAAAGTGTAACCCACAGAGGTTATATCCTGGAAATGAAATTATCAAACTATTGCTTCAATGTCTGTAAAGTAAAGCTATCCTTCCTAGGGACACAGCACTCTCACTTATGCTGACACGTAAGGTGGTGGTGGATCTTTAGCAGCTCCATTCACAGGATCATCATATGGCGGTAACAGGACCTGCAGGAAAGGAAAGAAGTTTATATTTTTAAAAAAGAAGTCAAATGATAAAAAATACAGAAAAAAAACCCCTAAGGTCTTGTCCAAAAACAAACAAACAAACCCCAAACCGACAACAACAAAAAACCCCAAACCAACAAAGAAAACCCAAAACAAACCCCAAACTCAAAAAAGAGTAAATTATTGAGCAGGAGCAGAATAGTTAGGAAAATAAATAATATTAGCTTGAAGTTCCTCCTTTTCAATGTGTATACTGTTTTCATTAAGGAAGAAAACATGATTTCTTCTCATTTCTTATTAACCCCAGTGACAGCTTGATTTCAGCCATTCACTGCTGGTACCTGAATTTGTTCAGTGTGGCAGTGATAGCGGCTGCTTCTTCTGCAGCTGTCCTCTGTCGAGAGTGCTAAACCTTGTCTCCTGGAGGAGTGCTCAAACTGCCAGAGTGAGAAAAGTCCCAAAAACCTCTCCTTCTGAGCCCTCCCTGGAATAGCTAATAATTATTTTGGAGTGGGAAAAAAAAAGTAAATGGAGAACAAATTACCCAATGCCTAAATAAATCTCCAGTTTTATGCTTCTAGAGTACTCAGCCATAAGAAGTATCCTAGGTTACAATGTAAAATGTAACCAAAAGCATGTATTCTATTATCATCTTCACAAGCTGTTAAAGCAGGTGGGGCAGTGTTCGTCATCTCCTACCATGACTCATCCCTGATAACTCCCTCGGAGAGCCACCTCTGTTAATGGGCAATCTCTGACCCACCGCATGACCCATAGAATTACATCAGCCCATTGTGAGATGCTCTGCCCAGGGGGAGGAGCCAAGCATTCCCACCTGGATATAATCTGGGGTTTGGAACAGCGCAAGAAGCACTTATCTACTAGATTCCCAAAGGACAAGAGCTACCTAACCACCACTGGACCTTCCAAGGAGGACCAGACCTTTCTACAGGATCACTGCTCCAACAGAACCACTTCAAAGAGGACTGCAGCCACCACTGAATCGGACTGCTACCAGCACCCTGCCTGGCAGGCTATCAGGTCGTATCCTGACTCTGTCAGGTTAAGTTAGTATTTCCGTATTATTGCTTTGTTATATGTATATACTAGTAAAGAACTGTTATTCCTATTTCTCATATAATTGCCTGAAAGCCCCTTAATTTCAAAATTATAATAATTCAGAGGGAAGGGGCTTACATTTTCCATTCCAAGAGAGGCTCCCTGCCTTCCTTAGCAAACACCTGTCTTTCAAGCCAAGACAAGAAGAAAGATTTATACTCCCAGAAGCATTTCAGTGAATACTTCAACATCTGATAGCAATTAGGAAATTAGGACAGTTTTAATCATATATCATCCCCATTCACTGGAGTCCAGGCTTTCTATAACATGGGAGATGCAAGTTAAGGCCACACAGGGCAGAGGACAGATTTGAACCAAGATTCCTACTTGTTTAGGCAAGTGTGCTAGCCACCATGCAATTTTTAATGGCACCAGCACTGACAGTAGTTAGCTTGCATGTGAAAAAGCAAAGGAGGAGTTGGTCTCTGAACCCCAGCAGGGACTGAGGATAAAATAGATGTCTGAATAAAGAATGAGCGTACATTTCCAAAAATATCTCAATAACATGTAAGAATATCACCGAAGTGCACTGTCTGAGATACTTTATGCAGCTGATGATAAATTATTCATAATGGAATTTCCAGATTTATCAGCATTGCTTCTTGGTCGTTAAAGAGCGTGTAAAGCTGATTGTTTAAATGTACATAGGGAAAATCCTGATCTCAATAAAGTCAAAGTGAGTTTTGCCATCAGAGGATTTCATAAGTTCTTAAAGAAGTTGATAACCTGCCTTCTGCAAAGAAACATCCATAATCATCCCCTTTGGACCTCAACGACAACATAAAAAATCAGTAGGAATCATTCTGTAGTTTAAATAGACTTTGGATCAGACTTTTGTAGGATAGTTCCAAGTGTGATTCACATTATACTCATGTGAGTTTACAAACATGCATTGATGACCATGTGTTCAAGTACATCTGTGCACATTTGTTAAGATTACAGTATGGCTACTTGGCATCTTCAGCCTTAATCAAAAAAGTTTCATTACTTAGAAAAGGAAATAGAGACATTTCTCTTCATTAGTACCATATGTTTGAGCTTGTAAATGCAGTATTTTATGCATTACACAATCCAAAAACACTTGTATTTGAAAAGTGTTTAATAAATTATATCACCTTTAAAGGGTGCAAGCGTCTTATGACTACTTAACTAGTGAAATTAGGACAACATATAGAACTTCAAATAAATGTTATGATAAAAATCATAAATATATTTAGCAATGTAACCTCAGTAAATCACAATGCTAAAGCATGTTAACTGTGAAAAACACTACAGATTAAATGCCCTCCCTAGCACTGATCACTAGTTTAATAACAGTAAAATCCTCATGTTACTAAAAAAAGCATTAGTTTTTCAAATATACTGAAACATGTTCATTAGTTTATTATGACACAATATAATTAGTAATTAAATCTGATCTACAGATGACTCTGAAAATGAATCAAGTTCCCTTTGTGAAGATTTAGCTGTCTTACTGCACTTTTGTAATGCTAAGTCCCAATCTGAGGTCCATTTCTTTCAGGTTCAGAGTCTGTTTTATCAGGTATGACAAGAAGTGAAAGCAGATGCAATTCAAAGAGCTGTCCATCTTCCAGCTGATAAAGATGAACTGATAAATAATGGACAATACCTCTTCCTGTGCTCTGATCCTCTTTTAAATACCTGTGTCCTAAGACTACTGGGTTAATCAATATTATTATTTCATCATTGAGGTTGCTGTCATTTCCCATAAGTCTCCTGGCCTGGAGGATTACTGATATATGTGAACTTCTCCATTCTCTTCACTCCTGTATGAAACAAAATCTGCCTCCTGCTGAGGCTTTTACATCTTGGGAGGTAAGCACTCTTCTTCATTCTGCAGTCCCAAACCTCATATATGGGTCAGTGGCCCCAAGGGCCCTCAGAAGACACTTTCTCACTTACCAAGAGTTCAACAAGAAGTGAGAAGAGATAGGAATGCTGGTAGAAGTCCAGACAGCAAGGAGATAATGCACTGCTATGTCTCAAACACTTATGACCATTCAACTGGGCAAGTTGGAACACAACGTTTCTGGAAAGGTGGGACTGTACAAAGGTAGGGCAGTCCCTTTCTGGAGCCAATTGTCCTGTTCTGTGGTGACCACACAACATACAGCACAAGCGCAGGAGCAGGGTCAAACAGCAGCCATTTCCCCAGAGAGGACTATGGACCACCAAGGACTCCAAACACCCCCTGACTCTTTTTGGGAACTCTCCATCAGAAAACTCTGCGTGCTCCATAGTGTTGCATCAGACTTGAAGAATCCCGTCCCCGGAAGGGAGCTGGGTGCTCCTCTGCTAACTTGAAGGTACATAACCTGATGAACTTCTTGTTTAGTGGGCCCCCACCCTCAATTGATCAAAACTGCAACCATTATTTTGACCACAGACATCGAAATTACAACAGCCAAAAATTGTCACTGGATCCACAGGTAGTTATGTCTTTCCTCTCCACCATCTACTCTTAACCTTCCTCTCTCTTTCTTCTCTCTTTCTTCTCTTTCTTTCTTCTCTTTTCCTTATATTTTTTCTTTGTGTTGTTTTTATACTTTTATAGAAAAGAACCAAAATGGCCACATACCTCCTTTCTGCTGCAATTAAATTGTTTTAAAATAAGTCTGTGTTTATATTTATATTGGTCATTCAGTAATATTTCACTCTAATTCACCCCAATGGATTTATTCACAGGAGCCTCACTTACCCCACCTCAATGGCAGGTCATAACAATACCTCCAGGAGCCATTTTGGAGAAGTCACTGGCTAAATCCTAAGGCATATGGATTTCTATAGGAATATTCAAAGTATGTGGGGTATGAACTGGGGAGTCTGCTGAAAAGGTTCAGAAGTTTCACAAGAAAATATTTACACTAGAAGGCTAAAGCGTATTTGCCAAATGTTTCTGAAGTTTAGAGTCACCTTATTACTGGAAAGTGCTTTTTGTTTGAACAGTTCTATCAGTTAAGACTTTACAGGCTTACTCCCTCCACATTTTTTTTGTTTCAATATTTAGATATCCTGATCTTTCATTCCGTAACATGAACAAAATAGTCATAAAAAATAATCAGTGTAGAAGGAGCAGAATTCAAAATTACTACCTTTGCCCAGCAGTGTTTGAGTTAAATGAAGAAAATATGGACAGAATATTAAACAAAGGTTAAGGTGAATAAATGTGATGGACAACAAATGGAAGAAAACAGTTTGTTGAATACATGGCACCAGCTGGGACACCAAGTGTCTCACATCATTCATACAGTAAAAGCCCTTCAAATTAATTTAACTTTTACTTTCCATCGATGTGGTTTTGTTACTGTTACTTAATAATCTGTCAATTTTAAGTCTAAATAATCATCTTGCAGCTTCCATGACAGTTTGAATAACTGTTCAGCCACCTGTAATTACAAATCCTGCAACTCTGCCTCTGTAAGAGATTTTTTTTTACAAAAGCAGAGTTTCAGGCCCTTACTTTCCCTTAATATTTTTTCCATCTTTCCTCAATTGAATCTATTTTGGTAAAAGAGAGAAATTTGATAAAACCTGAATTATCTCAGCTTTTAACTGCTCACTGTTAAAATGACCAACATTTTACAAGAAAAGATAATTTCATTAAAATTTTAATAATTGAATTTATACCAGGGTAGCTGAGATAAAAATCTGGATCAGAGTAGTGTTCTGGAGTAGCTGCTTGTGCTAATTTTAAATTTTAGCATGGCTAATGGAAGAAGATAAGTGCCTTGAACACAACCAGCATAGATATTCAGGCAGTACATTACGCTCTCCAGAGACATAAAATGGAAGCCAGTCACCGAGCCAAAGGGTGAATTCAGAAACCGGAAAAATAGAAACTCACTCTTCAGTCTTATCTGTGAATCTAATTAGAATGAAAATAGTCTAAATTAATTCACGAAGTACAAAAAATATATGCATATTTTAGGTACATGGTACCCCAAGGCAGAATATCCACTCAGGCAACCGATGCATTTTGCTTCCCAGGCATTACATTTTTGCATTTCCTTATTTCTTTGTTCTGAATTGAGAAAAATGTATGTTAGTTGCCTGAATGCTGTGGAATTAATATTTGCAGAGTGTTTGAGATTGTCACTCACAAATTACTACAAAAATTATAAAGGACCCCCATTTTTTGGAACTCAGTGATCCCTATGTACAGACATTCTGGTTTGTTTTCAGTAGACCAGCAAGCAAGTTTGGAAGATTACATAGTTGCAGGGTTCAGTCCTATAGGATGCCTAGAATCTAAAGGACAGAAGCTCCTAACTTCTTTTACAAGCCCTATAACTGCATTAATTGTATTTAAGAACCATGTACCATTTTAACGCCATCCTTTAAGATGCAGCCAGAGGTAACATTACTCACTGTTTGTACAGTAGTCTGGTGTAAAAGCATCACACAGAGACTCTGAGATCAGGGCTCTAGGGGGTCTCAAATCAAGAGGGTTCAAACTCACAGCTCCTATCTGCCAATTCATATGAATGGGATGGAAGGAAGGAAGGAAGGAAGGAAGGAAGGAAGGAAGGAAGGAAGGAAGGAAATAGGAGAAACTGGGGCTATGTAGCCCCATGCTCAAGTGGGACAGGGAGTGCTGACTGCTGGGCTTTGCTCCCAATAGCATTTGAGCATTTTGTGATAAGCAGTCTTGTATAATATGCAGAAGTAATCCATAACTGACCCATAAGAAATCCTGTTCCTGACTTAGCTGGTGTCATCATTTTGGTTAATTGTATTACATAAGCATCTCTCTATTATAAAGCTCATGATACAGGATGACCTTCTCTGAAAGAAATAATTACCAAACAAGTTTGCCAATGGCTATAACATATTCAGTTAATATAAGCATATGTCATTTCATATTTTTTACATCCTGGTTTATCTTGTTTTGGAGAATAAGTTTTTTAATGCATTGCTTAGAAATATATCTAAGAAGAAGCACAGGTAAACACTTGTATATTCAAACAGTTTGTAGTTAATCTTGTCCCAACAGTGTTTTGTTTGTTTCTTTGTTTGCTTGTTTTGGGGGTCATATTGTATAATTTCAGTAATCACTCCACATCTTTGCAACTGATTCCACTTTACTTGAACTTCCAGGAGAAAAATTTCTTTCTTCAGGACATGTACAAGTTTTCTCATATTGCTGGAGTGATTTCTGTTTGAACTCAAGCTCTTAGATCTCCTCTTTCTAAAGCACGAAATGTCCTCAGTTCCATATGAGTAAACTAAAATATTTGATCATCTGATTATTTCTGCATTCCCACCCAAACCTTACTGAACTCAGTAGAAATCTCTATGTGACCCCAGAGAGCTTTGGATTGCTTTTTCCAACAGCCGTTTGTATTCTCCACTGGATGGAATGGTGAAGTTGCCACACAACAGCTTTGAGTTTCAACAGCATTCTGTTTGGCTGATGTATGAAACATTTGTCAGCTCCCATGACAAAAAGCCTTGTTGATGTCTTGCTAGAAACAAAGACAACTCTAATATACTTTTATCCAACACCTTCTAGAACTTAAATGCCAAAAAGAGCAATAGATTAAACATGTCTATGATAAGTACTGATGGTTATAGTGAGCATTCATGATGTTTTCTCAAACTTTAGCTTTTTAGTAAAAACACCGTTGCTTTATGCTGAAGGACTTCAGGTTACATCACACAGGTGACAGGGACAGGTGACAATAAATAGTTGTGTGGAATTAGGGTCATTACTACTGCAATTTAATCCCAGTCCTGTTGCTATCATTTGGAGCTCTGACAAATTGTTTGACTTTGCCTTGGAAGGATCTCACATTTATAAAACAGGTGTATTATTTGAAACTTCTTAAAAGATGTTGGAAGCATCAAGACAGTCAAAACTCTCTTGGATGACACTTGCATATGACTGTATGAGACATGCTAAATGGTGGAAATATTTACAAACTGAATATGTATTTGCAGAAATTTCAGCCTGTGCCTGGAAATGTTTATCCCAAGCTCTTCACCACAGCTCTTTATGTATTGCACATCATTCTTCTGCTGAAGTGACCTTTACATTTTAGACACCCAAATCCTTAGGGAAGGCCAATGTGAATATGTGGGGAGGAAAAGAAGAGAGGGTAAAAGGAGCCTTTTCTTCCACACAGGTCAAATACAAAGTGTCAGTGGGCTCAGGCCATATTCTCTGTTTATGAAAAAGCACAGGGAGAGTAACCTCAAGGTGAATAGTGTTAGACAGATGGGAAGCATATGCCAGCTTCACTGCTGAATACAGTCCTGAAATACGGTCACCACATGCCTTTCCTAATTCATTTTCTCCTCAATATAGCACAAGGCTGATGCATCAGGTTCAGAGACAACTGAACTGAAAGAAGAGGTTTTAAGCAGCACATGCCTAACTGCACCAGTCCTCTACTCTGGGTTCATTTCATCTCAGTGATTCCAGCAGTGGCCAACAACTGACTTGCACCAATCTGACACCGTTCTGTGGTTGGGAGAGGGTTTGATGGTACGCAATCACATTCACTAATTTCATGTTTACTTCCCTGCTGTCCTGTCATTCACCCAGCCAAGAGGAGTGGAATTTCCTCCCACAGCTGTGGTGCTTTGAGGAGCCATTAACTGCAACCTAAAGCATGTTCAGCTGCAGTGAAGCAGCAGCCAGCCTACAAGCAGCTCTAGAGGGAAGGCTGCCATCGAGACCACCTGTCCTGTTTCAAGACAGTCCCAAAGGTACTGTTGGGTTCCTGACTACACAGATGTTATGAAGATCACCTGGGGAAAACAGAACATGTCTGTGTGCACACACAGCTATAGCCAGCTGATTGCTTCACTCCGTAGGCAGGAAAGGCTTAGAATAATTCTCTCGGAGCAAGGTTTTCTTGTCAAGTCTGACAACGTGTTTGTTTTTTTTTTGGAGCAGTCTGATTTTACAAAAGAAAATGTAAAATTAAGGTGTATTTTTTGCTCAAAAATTTCTGATATCCAGATCTTCTCAACTCAAGCTCTGTTTTGGAGACTTGAGCCACAGAGTGGTAGCTATTTCCTTTAGTACTTTGTGTGACAATGAGCTCTGGACTATATGTAAATATCACTGATTATATAATCAATTTTGTATTTTATTTGAAAGGAAATAACCCTACTAATGTCGCACTTGTTTTATTTCCTGTACAAAATTTACTGGAAGCTACTCAGTAGACTGATTTTATTGAGGCCGACCTTCAAAAGTTTTTAATGTTTCTCTGTGTAGGGAGAAAAGATGTAGCATTTATCAAGAGTGTCTGAAGAAATGTGTTTTTTCTATAATGAGTTTTCAAGAGTTCACAGAATCATAGAATATCCTTAGCTGGAAGGGACCCACATGGGTAATTGAAGTCCAACTCCTTGCCCTGCCCAGGACACCCCAAGGAATCACACCATGTGCTTTAGAGCATTGTCCAAATGCTTCTTGAGCTCTGTCAGGCTTGGTGCTGTGGTCACTTCCTTGGGAAGCCTGTTCAGTGCTCAGCCACCCTCTGGGTGAAAACCCTTTTCCTGATATCCAACCTAAACCTCCCCTGACACAGCTTCAGGCCATTTCCACTGGTCACCAGAGAGAAGAGATCAATGTCTGCCACTGCACTTCCCCTTGTGAGCAAGCTGTAGACCACTTATGAGGTCTCCCCTCAATTTTCTCTCCTCCAGGGTGAACCTTCTCATATGGCTTCCCCTCCAGACCCTTCACCATGCTTGTGGCCCTCCTTTGGACACTCTCTAATGGCTTTATATCTTTCTGACATCGTGGTGCCCAAAACCACACACAGCACTCACCAGTGGGAGAAACAAGAAGTATTAAAACTAAATCCACTGAGAATTCAGTTTTCTATGTAATTGCTTAACAAGAATTCACATTTTACTCTGACTGTATGAAAAGGCTGACAGCCTTCGGGAGAAGAGGGAGCTTTCTTCCAGTAGTGAAGAAACAGGAATAATAATAATTCTGTGGTGAGAAGCAGTCAGATGTTGCACACAAGACAAGCACTGGAGACAGAAGTAGGGATTAGCTTTCATAATGCTGCAGTTAAGCACTTGCATGTAGGAACAGCTCTCTTGGGTAAGTTAAAAGGTCCATCCAGATCACAGTAATTAGTGATGGATGATAAAGAAACAGAAGTGCAAGACACAAGAATGGAAGAAATTAAGAAAGAGCAATGCAAGCATATATAGTTACAACTTGCCCAGAATATTCTCTAAAGTGTCAGGAACTTGAATGTCAAAGACTTGCTGGGCTACTGGTCATTATAGGAATTTTTCTTCCACTGATTCTTCTAGCCTGTATGTCAATCCATGCTGATGGATTTTCAGTCCGTGCTGATGGACACCACAATGTCCTCTGGCAAGCAGTCCCACAGATCATCTAGGTGTTCCATGAAGAAATACCTTTGGTTTGCTATGAAACATGCCAGTAGCTATTTCACTGAGTGTCCCCTATCTCTTTTGATAAGTCAGTGACCACGTCCTCTGCCACTCATGACTTTAAAGATCTCTATTAGGTTCTCTCTTGTTCTGCCCTCTTTTATCCCACTAAGGATCCTCACTACTCTGCAGTGCAGTCCCCACTTACTTTGTTCATACTAAGAAGCCCACTTGACAGTTTTGGGTCCAGGCTGAAGAGAGAGCTCCAAGACCAGGTATGAGAAAGGTGCTGGGGAGGAAGCTGACCTACATTCATGCTTAGGAAAGTGGCAGGCACTTTCACCCACCTGACCTGGGTCAGATGATCTTCCAGATGAAAATCACTGCCCTTTAGAAGCAATTCTTATAAGTAAATGCGTATAAATATCTGCTTCAAACGTGCTTGTTTACAATGTAAATGGATGCACTAGTCAAATGAGTCCAGTCAAAGCAAACGTTTCTGAGGAAGTAACAGAGCAATGTCTTAAAAAAAATGTTCCCATCTTTTTCTTTTTCTTCCTCCCTGTCCCCAGATAAAAACAGCCCTGGGTATAGGGCCAAAACCAAAGCTTCATCTCTGAGCCAAATCTTATTTAATATCAAATGAGAAATGTTTGACTTTGCTTTATACACAGATGCTGTTCTGGTTTCATTTGGATGCTCTTGCTTGAAAAATCTGCCCAGAGTGTGCTAGTTAATTACTATTTAAGGATTTCATTATATGTTGTCTGTCAAATAAATCCCAAGAAATCTTCCTCTCAACGTGGACAGGAAGTATTTTCATGTTTATATGTATGCATTTCCTTTAGAAACCACACTAGAACGATTACAGATGGAGTAGCTGGAAGCAGAATAGCTCAGAGATATTTTATAACCCCATTCAGCAAAGAAGTAGGGCTCAATGCTGCAAAATCATCTGTGCAAAGTTAGAGCTGGTATGGCTTGTTTTTCTTTGGCAAAACTGCTTGTTTATTCCAAGCCACCAGCTCTCCAAGACACTATTTAGGAAACTTTACATGAGTTTATGAAATTCTGTAATGAAGCAGCACAATGTTTTCAGCACTCCAGATAGATGAATAAATGTATATATTTCTAGAATACAACAATATTTAAGGACAGATTGTAATTATCCTTGCATGGGAAGAAAATTGAATTCAGGAAGCTATTGTCTTTTTTCATCATGTGCAACCTCATAAAAGTCATCCAGAATAATGGTGTAATTACTCTCTCCATTCAGAGGCATGGAGCAACAGCCCTCTCCAGATCACAGACATCTTTCTTACTTCTTGGTCAGCCTCCAACTGCTGCATCTCTAGTTGTACATGATGATTTTGTACAGGCAGAACAGCTTTATTTTGTCAATTTTTCCTTATTTTTTTTTTTCAAAATGAGCATTTTCTGGATGAGCACATGCTTTCTCAGGGTAAATTCATCTACAAGTCATCAGTACTGAAGACATTGAAGCATATTTTACTCTGTGTAATGAATGGTTGATGCGTTATCTTGAGTGCAGAAAACTGTGAGAGAGCACTACTCTTTCAATGGACTTTTTAATTACTAAACTGCATCTCTTTCTAACTTTATCTTTTACAATTACATCGTGTATTCCACTCAAGTGTTAACAAGACAGAAACCTGGATATAGTTCACATGGGACAGCCAAATGGTTTAACAGGACTGGTTATCTCCCAAGAGTGTGGTAATCACAGCCGTGCTTACATTACAGATGCTGCTCGAAAGGCTTCTGTCTGTATAAAAAAATCTATTACCATTAGTACATCACAACTGTAAAGCACCTGTCACCCAGAAACTCCCACAAACTTTTGCAGATCTTCTAAATTTAGTAGATGAGTACCCACTCAGCCTTGCTCTTTCTGAAGCTGTGTGTCTGTCCCAGAGTTAATTTAAAGCAGACCACGCTTTCCTCACTGCTTCTAAGACAGGCCCAAACCCACAAGTGCTGTGCAGTTTGGAGCAGACCACAGCGGACAGTCCTGTGTCCATAAAGTCCTGAGGGATGCTTGGGAAGGGCGCAATTGCTCTCAGGGAGCCACTAAAGTGAAATTAAATGAGACTGAAAGTCCGTAAGTTAACTGAAACCAGTAATAACCACAGGAACACAGGCCTCTTGACTGCTGCCAAACACGGGCAGCTGGGTGCTCCTCCCTGGTAGGGAGCCCAGCGCGGCCTCCAGGCGGTCTCAGAGAGAACACAGCCACCCGCTGAGCCACCAGCTGTCACTGCTCCCACCCACCCAGCTGATGGCTCCTCAGCATCTGCCTGGTGTGTGGGGCTGGGAAAGCTTTGTCAGAGAGGCTCGGGGCGGGAGGGACTGGGATGTGCGAGGAGTTCCTCCTCTGCTTGGCGAAGGCCAGGGCAGTGCTGTGCTGTGCAAGGGGACGTGATGAGGTGACACCAGATGAGGTAGTGCTGGCTCTGCAGCAGGACCGCCCCTGGGGGAGCAGCTCTGCAGCAGGGCAGGGCTCCTGTGCAGGCCAACTCTACGGCTGCACAGCCCCAGCATGGCTCATTACTGCTGGGATCTGCCTCACGCCCTGCTCACACCCTGCCTCTCACACCCTGTTTGAGCAACACCTGCCCGAGTGGATTCTCGCCTCCCCCTCCGTTGTTGTACACTGTAACTGTGACTTGAGCCTGACCTGGAAAATTCACACACGGCTCAGCTTAACACCCATATATCCTTGGCAACAGGGATTTAAGTTGTCATTGACTTTTGCTGCACTGATACGTATCCTTGGAATTATACTGAAGACTTTGACTTGTGTTTTGAAGCCCAAAAAGCAGCAGCTGTCAGATGGTAGTGAATCAATCCCATTAGGATAAAAAGCACTAAAGAAAGAAACACTGCAAATTTATAAACACTGTTTTTTCCCCTGCATTGCAACATACCCAATTAGTGAATCCAAAAATATTTGGAATATTTAAATTACACATCCCCATTTAATGTCTACTTTTAAATTTAATTATGAACACTGAGAACAGATGTGTCAATTTTATTGTAAATCTCTCACTAATTGTCATGTATTAAAAAAATTCCAGTATGTGAACTGCAAATAAATACAGGTTTACAGTCTCCTGAGGAAAACAGATAAACATGTATATTTTGATCTTGTAATTTAGCTCACAGGTAAATTAAATGACTGTCATGACAAATGAAAATGCTTTGGAAATCTTATTTTCAAACTTAAGGGGTAATTTGTCCCAAATTGACACTGTTAATAGCCCGTTCCAACCAGTACAGCTGACTTCTGACAGCAGCTACCTAATAGTAAGTGAGACCCATAACAAGAAGTGTGATTAGCCAATAGCACTAAGTAATGGAGCAAACAGGCAGCACGAAGTAATTCAGACCACAGGGAATCCTGGATTTTAATAAAAAAAATCTTCCATAAACAGGGTAAAAGTGAAAGAGCGAGCTGAGTATAGATGACAAGATGGAAAGTTAAAAAAACCCAAAAAATAAGAAGGAACAATCTAATCTCTTCACTAAGATTAAAGGCCAACTGACAAGGCATGGGACTTCCCAGAAACTAGAATATGAAATGCTGGAGCAGCTGAATAGCTGCTTGTTGGCAGATGCAGACCATCACTATACTTTTCTGCAACTCAGAATCAAACAGAAGAGGAAGAACTGCACATGTGGCATAGGCATACTACGAAGATGTGAATGTTGGCATCCATGTGAACCTCGAGCCCTTTGAAGATTCTCTCATTGAAGAAATTACTTGTATTTTTATGTTTACAATATGCAATTCTGAACAAAACCAGCTCCAACATTTAAACCACACAAGACCAGCTACCTGGTGGACATTGACAAGTTTGTAGATTTTTATGGAAAATATCTTTAAAGCAGAATTTTTCTCTGAGCTGTCTTCTACTCTGACACGTACCATCCCAAACCAGGCTCAGCAGCGGGAAGCCACAGGTTCCAAAGCACCTATCAGAAATAAAAGCTCTTGTCTCTGGTTTATCTGTCTCTGGGATCCATCTCATGCTTCAGTCTGTTTAACTGGCATGAGTTTAAGGGTCCTTCCCTTTGTCCATAGCCAAATTAATCACCAAATTAATAACACACTAATACAAAGAATGGCTCTTCCAACTTTACCAAAGAATATTCTTCCTCTGCTCAGAGAAATCATCCAGCAGGAATGAAAGATCTAACTCTGCACTTCTCAAATAGGTCACCTATTGCTTTGGCAAAAGGAAAGCAAACAAAAGTGTTGACCAATTAATTAGAGGCTACTTAGTTGAAGTCATGTCCACAGAGGGAATATATCTGCATTTTAAATAAAAGTAACTTATTAACCATTGTGGATGAGTGTATGTAAGATACAATCTATTGAAGCGATTTTATAAAGCCCATAAAGATCTAAATCCCACTTTGAAGAGAGATTTACGGCTTTACATTTTATCCCCACTGGCAGCATGACCGGAGATGAAACTTCCATTGACTGGCTTCAGTGAGAGTTAAAAATAAACACCCTGAAATCCCCTGGCTGTCCAAGAGCAAAATAGATCTGCTACTGCTCCAGAGAACAAATGTCTAACTTTGGGTTATCTTTTGCACCTGTACACTGGCAATTTTTCCAAATTGGATGAACATTTCCATGGTACTGCTGTGACAGTTTAAATTTGTGTGGAAAATTAACCTTCACCCATGGTGCGTTTGAGAAGCTGGCAGCAAAAAGTAATCCCACATTGGGAAACTGGAAAAAGCAATCCTCAGGTTACTATGGACTGGGAAAGTGGAAAAAAGCAATCCTCATATTATTGCAGGGGAGCCACCTTACTGCCATGCTAACACCTCCTACAGACACCTCCAGAAACTGAGGGGAGAGAAGTCTTGGAAAAATACTCAGAGGAAGGAGATCCATATTCCCAAGAGACTCTGCTGTGACTAATGTACACAGATGGATTCTCAGGTCCTCGGGAGCATAAGAGTGTCACACCTTCCCCACTCCTGGGGTCCAGGCCATTCCCCTGCCCAGCATCAGCCAGTCCCCCCATGTCTTAACACAGTCTGTTGATGGAGCCAAGCCAGGAACATTCATGTGATGTTAAACTTTGATCAAAGGTCACAGAAGGAGGATCTCTCACTTAAAGGGCAGCAGGAATATCCCATTCATAGCCTGCAGTAGGAGGAGGCATGTTTGTTCCAGATGGCACACTTGCAAAAAGGATGGCTTAAACCACTTAATACTGAGTGACAAAAATCAGATTATCTGGTAGCTGATAACAGGTTAGTTACAGATCAGATCTATGAGCATTATTTATAAGAACCAGTTTGACCAGGGGAGCTAACTGGGAATTTCTGTGCTGGGAACAACAGAGCAAATGCGTAGCATGAAGCAGTTCACACTGCAGGGAATGCTGGACTTTAAAACAAAATCCTTCCATAAACAAGAAAGCTTGTTTCAACTGTGGGTGCCTCATCATAAGTACAACATGGACCTGTTGAAGCCAGTCCAGAGGAGGACTACAAAAATGGAGAAAAGAAGGCTCCAGGGAGACCTTATAGCACCTTCCAGTACCTAAAGGGGGTCTACAAGAAAGCTGGAGTGGGACTTTTCACAAGAGCATGTAGTGATAGGACAAGGAGGAATGGCTTTAAATTGAGAGTAGGTGTAAATTAGATATTAGGAAAAAATTCTTTACTGTGAGGGTGGTGAGACATTAGAACAGGTTGCCCAGAGAAGCTGTGGATGGCCCATTCCTGGAAGTGTTGAAGGCCAGGTTGGATGAGGCTTTGAGCAGCCTGGTCTGGTGGAAGGTCTCCCTGCCCATGGCAGGGGGGTTGGAACTAAATGATCTTGAGGGTCCCTTCCAACCCAAACCATTCTGTGATTCTATGATTCCATAATATTTAAAAGTTTTACTCTAAACTGCAGCCATTACACACAGTCTCATATTTAAGCTTAGATTTTTACTTCCATTTGTACAGATTCTTTTAGCTAATGCTGATAACAAATATATATCAAAAAACATCCCAGAAGACGAGAATGTACCCTGCAGGTATGACCTGCAGCTCTGTTGGAATTCAGGTAGCAGGTTTGATTCTAAAAACGACACATTTATTTCAAAGAAGAGGGCAGAGATTGACTCGTATTTTGTAAGAAACTTGTAGCTAGTGATTTAAAAGCATATTGGTATGAAGAAGCCCTGCTGAAAGAAATTCACCAGCATTCATAAAAATTAAAATCCATAACTTTAATACAAAAGTACACTTGAATGTTGGGAGAATATTATACAATTCAACTGACTGTAGTGACCTATCACAGCATTTCAAAATTTTGTAAGGTTTCCTCAAGCATTCTGAACTCTCACAGGTCCTGAGTATTTAACTTTCAAACCCCTATTCTTCCATGCTTCATTTTGAAAGCATTTTTAACTAACAGAGTTGAGCCTACTTTTTATACAGTGATGTGGAAGGGGTTTTGTTTATGTTTCACAATGTAGATACATGAAAAAGATAATCTTCTTAAATCTGTGATTTCAGGGGGTGAAGGGAGGGAAGAACTATCTTCTGACTCACAGTGGAGAATGATGGGGATTTAACCCCACATACTGTCATCCCTTCTGAAGCTCAGCAAAGAGCACAAGAAAGAAAGAGGCTGCTCAGGAGCACATCAGCTCCTCCATCACATCACTGAGTGCACTGTGCTGGTGGGTGCCCATGGAGCTTGTCAGGGGAGGATGTGAAAGAGATGGATTTGGACTGTGTCACCTAAGGGTGAAGGCGCTCATCCTGACTAGAAAGAAGTAGTCAGACATGGGTTTGAATGAAGCTTGCCTCCAACTCAAATAAATAATTCAAAACCCAGGCTGTTAATGACTCTTCTCTTGCCTTTCTGTCCGGGCCTGAGAAAATCTTCCCCAGCAGCGTTGCTCCTGAGCCTTTCTGTACTCACAAACAGGAATTTTTGAGTGATTCTTTTTGGTTAGCTGATAAATTCCCAAACAGCTCTTTCTCATTTAATGTCATCTTACTGAACTTTAGAAAGATGACAGGAACAGATTCTCACCTTATTAAAATCAAAGAAGTGCAAATACTAGGGAAGGAAGAAGAGTCCAATGGTCAGAGCCATAGCTAGGAATGCACAACCCTTCTCAAAACCTGCTTCTGCTTTACATGTCATGTAAAATCAAGATAAGCAAAGTTAAATTAAAGGCTAGTCCAACAAGGTCATCTGTGAATGGGATAAAAGGGCTTCCTTTTCTCACAGAAACATTTGGTAATTACTAAATACAGAAGTACTGAGAAGAGCTTTGGTAGCCAGGCATCTCTTAAAAACAGTCTTTTGTTTTATGAAGGCAGCAGTGAAGCAGGTGGTTTTACTGTAACTTTTAAAAAGTAAGTTTAGTTTCCCAGATAATCCAGCTGACACTCTCCAACTCCCAAGCCTGCTGGCTCTGTGGGTTGTAGAGTTAACAACGTTTGAAGCTGAGTTACAACTACCTACAGGCTGAACAAAAGAGCAATCAAAATTTTTTCACATAAAATTCCTGGGTTTACTCAAAGTAGATTCCAGTAAAGATAACAGTAATACTTCTTAGCTTTCAATAAATCCATGTTTTTATACTTAAATGTCCTGGTTGCCAGCTGTGATCATGGTCTGTAAAACGTCTTACGTTTTTCTTAAAGCTTTAGGTATAGCAGACAAATAGCTATGCAAGAGTTACATCTTTCATGTAAAAGTAGTGATGGTTTTCTAAGCCCTTGCAGTCACATGGGAATCACTCATTCCAAGGGATTACAGTTGACAGTCTAATACCTCAGTGTGTGGAGACCACCCACAATTAGGAAAACCTGAGGAAGGCAATCCTGGGATCTTACCCAGATGATCCAAAGGACCAAGTTCAGGCTGCTCTCTTTCTGTTATGTAAATGGTGTAAAGACCCCTGTTACATAAGGCAGTGGGTGGGCCCAGGGGCTGATCTGGCACAGAGCCCTCAGTGTGTAGCTTGGGTGGAACTGAGCAGCTCCGTGGCAATACCACTGCAAACAGAACTGGCTCTTTTCCATAGAACCTTTCTTCCTCTCTTCCTTCAGTGCCTTCTGCAAAAAGCAAGACATTGCTTAGCAATCATGTCCTGCACATGTGCATGTAAGCACTAAACTACTACAAAGTGAACTGATGCCTTCCATTCTTTGAGGTTAAAATCTGCTTAACAATTTCTTCTTGTCGATCTTTGTTTCTTTTGGTCTCCTTACCATACAAACCCAATCATGCACTGGGAAACAAATCACTGAACTTTTGCTGCTTTTTAGCTCCTCTCTGTGAGTCTGTAAAGCACTACACCAGATGCTGAGTGTCCTAAATCACAGTTTCTATAGATAAATCAAAATTTCACAGCAGGTGTAGACCATGGCATCCTTGAGTCCTAATCAGTCCCTCCACTGTCCAGATCATCACATGGCTGGAGAGCTCAGAACTGGGGGTCACTCTTGGGGCCACGAGATAAACTATAGTTTATGATTAACACAGATTCTGTAACAGATGATATGCATAAAATAAAACCAGCATTTAGCAATAGATGTTATTTGCAACTATTGCACACCAGTCCCTTGAGTTTCAAGTCCAAACATCACCAACAGATGAGGACTGTCAAAGGAATTAAGGTGGTTAACTAAAGAGTCAGAAATATAAAATAAAGCCTTTAAATGCATAATATTACACAAATGTTACATCTAAGATCCTTACCGCAGTGTCGTTGGTGGTAATGTACACCAACACATCTGAGTTGTTTCTGCCATTAATGTATCGGTAACAGTTCCACACACAGCTTATCAAGTAACCCTGCAAAGAAAAGGGATTTATTATTCTGTGCAGAAAACAAACCATAGACTTTTTCTGTTAGAGCATTTCCATTCTTTATACATACGAATATCAGCATGATAGAAGCACAGGACAGTCACCTCCCTGGTTGGAGTGACTATGAGAATGTCTGGGGGCTCTGTGAGTAATCCAGCACTGTTCCTCATACTGATAGAATTGGGGTTCTTTAGAATTGAGAAGAGAAGGTTCTAGGGAGACCTTACTGTGGCTTTCAATATATATACGGGACTTATTAAATCAGTGTATTCCATATGACTGGAATGGTCTTGCTATTCTTGCTTGGCTAGAGAAAATTTCCCAAGTAAAAGTTTTTATTGACATCTGAAGTTATTTCTGACATTTTAAACATTGTTATAATACTTTTTTATTTCCCAGTGTAAAACAAAAAACCCTGTAATAGCAGCAATAAACCTACTGCAAGATTATGAACTTCACTGCTTTTCTTCTTGGAGTTTGGATAGTGCTGCTGCCTGTCAAACAACTAGTCTCTACTTTTTTAACTGGTTGGGCAAAATGCTCACAGCCACCATCTCCTTCACAGGCAGGAGAGATTCCAGTTTGGGCAGCTAAGATGAGCAAAGTGACTGGAAGGAAGATAAGAGGCAGGAAGATGTGGAGGAGCTGGAGTCAGATCTGCAGGATGTCGGTAACAGCTGGCAGGACTAAAGCAGCTCTCTCCGGAGCTTTCTGCTTCCCATTGTTGGAGGTGAGGGTTTTTCCTTTTGTTTTCTTTCAAACCAAGACACCCATGTAATCACACATGATGGTGATGAGGAGAACTTTGTGTTTTGATAGTGCCCAACTTATATTTTTACTTAGTAGCTCTGCACAGCAATTCTTCCCCAAACCTAACACATACAGATTAAACTCCCAGCACTGAATTTGCATGTGTCTCACTGAGTGAGTCATACTTTTGTGACTCACTTGCACTGATGGCCTTCCAAAAGCCTCTTATCCCTTTGAGCTGCCCTGTGCTTCCTCTGTCTGCAGAGCTGACACACATGAGCTGTGTTTTTCAGGATGCCACGTGACTCACTGATGGCTCGCTTGCAGATCAGAAAGTTTTTTTCCACCAGGGCCGAGCCAGCTAAAATCTGGTAAATTTGCTTCCTCTTTTTTCACAGCACCTTACAGACCCTGGATTGACTTGGAGGTGCTTGCAGACTTTGACAATACTTTCAGCCAACAAATGGAGAGAGCAAAAGGCCTCTGGAGTGAGCTAAATCCCAAGGGAAGATTAGACAGGCTCTACAGACCAAGCTGTGGGCTGTGCAAACCTGCCCCAGGCTACTGAAACAAGTAAAGGCACATACATGCAGAACCACGTCTTTTCCAGCATTAAGTAAAATGTCATTGTTAATTTTAAGTGGTAATAAGTAGTTCAGCAGCTTTCAATGCTCAGATACTATGGCATGCAAAAGGCGTAAGAGTCAATGAAGAACAGAGACTAAATATAGTACACTTCTGTGGGGACACAGCCTGTCTATAAGAAACCCTTTACATTAAGCCTGCCTATTTGCAAAACTATTTCTATACTCTTTCTGTCAAAATCCAAAGTGAAGGAAGCCCTGTTTTGGATAATACAATCCTATCTGGGAGAAGGTAGTGGGAGATTTATTTTTGAATGCTCCCATTCTGTGTAGTGAATAAACCACACTTAACCCCACAATGAACCCCTACAGCTCTCCCACTTCTGAACCCTAGCTTTAATCAGCCCTGCTCCTGCATGCACGGGCTGTTTCTCAGTGGGTGAGGTCTGTTCCTTGAATTAAGGAGGTCATCAGCCAGCACACACCAAGGAATTGGCCCTGAAACACTCACCCACATAAGGAGGAGACTGGCAGCAGCTTGGAGCACATCCTTGTCCAAGTGCTTTGGACATGTGCTGCTGGCCTGCAAATCATGCGTCACAGAAACTTGTTTTCCTCAACCTGTAATTTTATTTAAGCTTGTTCCTAATTATTTTCTACCAATACTGCTGCACCGTTAAATGGGGTTCCTGATTCAGTTACCAATTTTCTTTCCTGAAAGACTTGGCTGAGGTTTCAAATACTGCTTTAAAATGTGTGGCTGGACACACAGTACATAATTATATTGATTTTTATCTCAGAAGACTAATGTTCACATTTGAAATTGGCCCTGCATAAAAGGCCTGAACTCCCTTGGCCTAATCCACCCTTAGTGGATCTCCTGCATACCACAGCACAGACTGGTGACAGACACCTTTTGGGGGAGGCAGCCCCAAGCAACCAGAATTCTCCATCCAGAATGGAGATGTGTGTAAGAAGGTTGAATGCAGAAACAGGCACTGTGCCTAATTCTAACCAGCTTCCAGTTTTCCCCTTTGGATGATGGGAAACTGCTTGAGACCTTAAGGATCTGAAACCCACAAAACCTTGTCACCTTGCCTCTTGCTGTTGCAGATGCATCTCTTAAGCTGCATAACAACAGTAATGAACTGCAGACCTGTGTTCATCAGGCGTGCCTGACCAGATGACTGACCAGCATCTTTGTGGAAATTAGAGGTTATATTGTGCTGCTTCTTGTAACACAGCAAGGGAAAGTCTGTGCCCATCTGGGTCACAGCAGCCCTCTGGGTAATCCCTCGCTGGCAGCAAGTGCAGGGTGAGCACCACAGACCCAACAGAGCCCCTTGGGTCAGTAGCTGCCTGCACTGAATCCCATTTGACTCCCCAGCTGCTTTGAATTTTCTATTTACAGAGCTGGGATAGGCTTCAGTAACTGGTGAAAATGACAAAGATTTCTACACAAACTGAAATTTATATGAAGATTTCAGAAGGATGCTAATGACAGACCAGTTGACCACATGTATTTCCCATGCTGGCGTTACAGAAAGAGAAACAATGGGTTGCTGTGCTGATAAAATCTGCAATTAAATCCATCTTCTCAGCACACCAGAATGTGTATCTTGTGAGTATAAAAAGGCTATACAAGAACAACTCCTTAGAACTGAAAGAAATGTTGTGATTGGAAAGAATTAATAATATCAAACCAAACCACTGGTCTGCAGCACTTTATATGGCACCTTACAGTGGCCAGGACATCACCTGTTGACTCACACACACTGAGGTATGCAATTTAAAGCAATTGACTCCTGCTTTAGAGATGCTTCTCTCATAAGTATCCTGGCATCATCAGTGCTGGGGCTTGTCCTAGGCTTTTGTGGAACAGGTGGCAACCTTGTGGCCATGTGTTGGCCATTCCTGGGAGTGGGGATCAGAGCTTGGCTGCTGGGGCTGTGTTCATGGTCCCAGCTGCTGCTCCATCAGCCCTGCAGGAAGGCAGCAGACGCCAGGTGATGTGTTGCAGCTCAGGGCTCCCCCTGCCCGGAAGCATCCCCTTGGGCTGAGATACCAGATCTCTCAGGGTGAGCACAGAACTTCATTCCACATTACCCTTTCCCATCTGCTGAGGACACCAGGACGTGCAGAGTGGTCTCATCTCCAGGCTCAACACCTTGTACATGCAGCTTACAGGCATATTATGGAGAACAGTCCTAATATTCCATTTGCTGAAGACCAGCCTGTCTCACTGAACTGGAATATCTTTTGGTTACCCTGCTGACAGCTACCCCTTCCTACCTAATTTTCAGGAAGAGAAAGGCCAGGGAAGAGGCTGTACTCTGAAGCTGCAGAGTGCTTGGGGCAGCCTGGGGAAAAGGTTCAATCTGCTTGTGTTTGTGCTTATCTGAGCTCATTTGGGCCTAAGAAACTTCCCCATGATGGGGAGGTTAAAGCCTCAACTGTTCTGTCTCAGAAGCTGGGGTTGTCTGGAGGAAACCAAGGCCCTCTTCTCCAAACCAGCTGCAGAGGACATGATTCAAAAGCCACTGTGTTGGCTATATGCCATTTGAAGTCCTGTGTACATGTATATAAACACATCTGTGCTGATGGATGTCCTTCCTCAGCCAGATAGGAAACATCTATGTTTCATGGTATGCAACTCCAGTTCAGTTTCTAGACAAAGACAGTGAATGGAATAACACATTTTGTCTACTCTGAAAAGTGTTCTGTGTGAAACCACCTGAAATTCCCATTAGGTGCTTCAGATCCAAGTAAATTTTAAGGACTAAAAAGACAAGTGCTTGTGTGTGGTTAGCTGGCTCACTTTCTTACCACCCTCTCTTGCCTCCCTTCCCTCTTCACAAACTGATGACTGCAAAACACAAACCCAACATCTAATACTACGTAATCTTGGTTTCTGCTCAGTAGTG
Organism: Daphoenositta chrysoptera; assembly: GCA_013397915.1. NCBI lineage: Eukaryota > Metazoa > Chordata > Aves > Passeriformes > Daphoenositta > Daphoenositta chrysoptera. The sequence continues at coordinate 366,377 of VZRO01007797.1, read as the reverse complement.
TTTTCCTATGCATGTAGCTTCACCCAAAACAAAAGTGTCATAATACCAAATATTTCTGAGGAATTAGGTGATTCTGTTTCATATTTCCCACCAGTTGAATTCAGCTTTTCCTACTGTAGCTTTTCCTAGGTCACAATATTTTGGTTCCTCTCCCTATTTCTAATTGAACTCCAGAAGCAGAGGAAGCACAGGCGTATTTTTTTATACACTGTACCTTTCCAGTTTCAGTATATAAATGTGGTACCATCTGTTAAGTCTATCAGAGATAAAATGAGATGCATCAGTGTGTGTTCAGCTTTCAGTTGATGGAGCAGATTCTGTAAATCTGCATAACAGCTCTTCTGGAAACATAAATTCAAATGAAAATGCTAACTGGAATTTAGCATGTGTTTCTGTGTGAGTCACATTTTTTGTGGCTCATTTATATGATAATATATTGCTAGAATGAGCATTATATGAGCCACATATACTCTTGGAAAAAACGTGTGTTACCACTTTAAAACAAAATTAGTCTTTCACACTATTAATTTCTTGCATTTCTTGTCTCTGTAGTAAGCATTTCCGCCATTCCAATTTTATTTGTCTTTTTTTCTTATAAGCTTGAAGCTTCCTTGACACACTTAGTCAATGAAACACCCATGTAGGGTAAAAATGAGCTTTTGGTTGCATCAGAGAATTTTTTTAGAACACATTCCTTGGGGAACCTGAAAAATCTATGTATTTATTAAATTCACACATATTTCTTAGAAGTATAAATAAAATCAACTGTATGGTTGTGAATATATAAGGCCAGAAAGCTTAATTGTATTGCTAAATCACAGAAGAAAAGTGAACATAGCTTCCAACAGCACCTTAATACACCCTACCTGTTGAGTTTCTTTCCCCAGTTTTGAAGTAGCTTCAATAACCTAATCTACCTCTTTTGCCACAGTAACATTCCCTGTATATGTTGTCAAATGTGTTGTCTGGAAGCAACATCTTTGGTGTCTCTGTGACTCTTTGGGACTTCTCTAATCTAATGCAAAATTGCTCTGCAGAGAGAGCAAGACTAAGGTGAAATAAAGTCCCACACAAGAAGTACAAAACCAGCAGCACCGTGCTGTGAGAAACCTGCAGAAGGGTGCAGGAAGAGGGCAAACACACCAGCGTACTTTACGAGAGATCCAATGCTCAGGGTACTAGTTGGAGCCACAGGATGTTGTTTTTCCTACACTGATTTGTCTGATCTTATTGTGAGCTCTTTTTGAACTTGTGACCTACAGCAGGTGGGGGCTGGCCTCACTGAACAATCAGCCTGGATGTGGTGGTTTCCCATGAGTCCTTTCTGGCTGCTCTGAGTGATGCTACATCTCCTCTTTGCCTGGTACCTGCCACCTCCAGCCCTCTCACCCACTAGGTTTTCATACAGCAAATAAATTCTCTTTCCCTGTGTCTTTCTGTTGCCTGGTCTGACAGTTCTTTATGTTGTTCCTCCCAGGAGAGATTGCTTGGATTTATTTACCTGCTCTACAAAATTCTTTCTGAGACAGGGCACCAGAAGGGAAGTCATGCTTCCAGAGGTGGCAGGCATCAAAACTGGCTAAGAAACTATAGAATTTATATTTTTGTTTTTTCTATTCCTTTCTTAATATTCTTAGCATTTGATTTACTTGTTTGACCAGAAATGAGCTAAGCTAATATTTTCACAGGTCTATCTGTTACAGCTACAAGACCCCTTTTACAGGTGGTCACACTTACTTGAGAGTCCACTGCAGTGTTTGTGAAACAAGAATGTGCTTCCTCTGTGCCCACTACTTAGAATTTTTCACCACTGAGTTTCTCTGCCATTTCATTGTTCAGTCACTCCATTCCATGAGATTCTCCTGCAAGGATTTTTTAGCTAATTATTTTCCCTATTTTGGATAACACTGCAAAAAATGTTGTTAGATTTCCATTCCCTTCCCAGATCTCTTATTACTGCACTAAAATGCATGGGTTGCAGTGTTGGAAAGACTGATAATTTATTATAATATTATAATATTATATTTATTATAATTTATTATCTATTATTATTTATTATTCCCTATTCCCTACCTACTGTTTGTGAGATTCCCTTTTCTTTTCTCCCTACACGTCTTAGGGTGCTTTTTAAAGCTTTTGATGAGAGATACTGCCTAACATGTTCTGAAAAAACAAGAAGTCTGTATCAACAGGCTCTCCATTATCCACTAGATGATCCTCTGCTTCAAAGGATTCATAAGCCATGAGTTCCTCCTACAAGCACCACACTTCCCCATTGTGGCCTCTATGTTCTTGTGGTTGTCTATGAGATTTTCCACTTTTTTTCATTATGTCTATAACCCTGTTTTGTATAGGTATCAGGCTGCTGGGGGTGTAGTTACCCACACCTCTTCTAGAGACAGATCTCCCAGCAACAGACATTGCACCCATGACCAGAAGTAGACTTTATACACAATAATGCACTTACCTTAAAAGCCAAAATGATACTTATGAAAAGGAGGATAATCACAACCAGACACGTAGGGTTCACAGACATAATCTCTTCCTTGTAGGGAAAATTGTTGGGCTGCATAAACAAAAATAAGCAACACACTGTGAGTCAATCTCACAAGTCATTGAAGAGCCATTCATCTAGTTCATTCAATAATTAACAGCTTACAAAGCTTTCTGTGATCTACTAAATCGGGAGCTCTCCCCACCAACAACCAGTTTCAGTAAGTGTGGCTGCAACAGGCATTGTGAAGACTCAGCTGCCAAAGGTTCCCTGGAGGGCTGAAGGATTTGCGTTTTGCTTCAGATGTGGTGTGGGCTCTCTTTTCCTCAGTGCACACTGGGTTTTATCTGAGAGCTTTGCAGCAGCAAATCTTCCACCATGGGAAATGGCAAGCAAATCTTGTACTTACTGAGTAATCATTACACTGGCACTGGTTGCCAAAGAACAGTGGCAGCTCTTTACAAAAAGTCAAAGCAGGAAAAACGGGACAGAAAAATCCTTTCACCTAAATATTTTATGATATTTCAAAATACATCTAGTCTATTCTTCCATCTTCCATCTTCTTCCATCTTATTTTGGCTAAATTTGGACTACTTCTCTAGGAGCACTTGTTAGTGCTGCTGTCTAAGTGCGTGTCCCATGGAGTCACAGGTCCTCCAGGGGAGCTGTGTCATGATTTCAAGTTGAAATGTGCCTCAGGCCCTTCTTTTACTGCATACATGAAATAGAGGTGACAAAATGAATCTTCCTGCTTAGCACAGGTTCTAGTGATTTACAGATGTGAAACACTTTAGGATCAGTGACTAAAAAACAGCCTCTAAAAATGTTACTTTTTTTTTTATTGCTTAAAAACTCCATGCCCTTTAAAATGAATGTTTCAAATAGTTCTAAAATACTGCAAGACACAAATTCCTGTTTCAGTTAGAATAAACCATTGTTCACAGACAGGGCTGTTCTCCACAAAAGATAGCTCCACTGCAACAGTAGCTCATTATATCTGAATGCAAGAGTTCCTTCCACTCAACTCTCTTTTCCCTTACAGGTCTAATTACTTAACCAGGCCAGCTCTGCATCCTTGTCAGGACAATTAAGTAGACCAAGCTATAACTGTATTCTTGGCAATGATGGTGTAAATCCAGAGTAACCCCTTAATAACCCTTATTCCAGCACTCAGCCCAGTGCATCAGGAAATTATCTTTTTTTTGGACAGCTGCTACTGAGAATAGCTCTTTATTTAGCGCTTCCATGAACTGTTCAGAGTGGTTAACATCAACAGCAGCTGTAACCGTCTGCAGATAAATGTTACATAAGCACATTTTCCGCTTCTTGACAGCAATGTTTCTGTTCCTGCACTGAATTCCATGGCTGAGGTTTTTATCATGTTATCTTCTTTGTTGAGGTACAGCTTTTGTAGGGAACTAGCTTGCTATAATTCAGTAAGTTACTGCTTTTTTTTCCCCACAGAAGGTTATTCTAAATATAGTGGATGCAGTTACCCAGAGACCAAGAAAGCAAAAGTATATGCCAAGAAACAATGCACTAAAAAATTAAACAAAAATCTTTTATGCATAAAATTTAAGTATTAATGCCCCAACCTGCCCTCCTGGTTGCAGGAGGGACCCTATACGTTAGAAAGTCCAGTCAGTCAAGGACAATTACAGTAAAACTGTACCTTAATGATTTTTTCAGTACTGATCTACCATTTAAAAAATAGTCAAAATAATTTGTGAATGTAATAAAAAATTCCTATTGAGACTTTTGTTCTCCTACACATTGGTTTTTGGGACCGAGTCACTGGTCAAAGACTGGATGACTGCATGCTATGTTCTTGGCCATAATCTAATGGCCTGTTTCTAGACATCAGCTCAAAAGGGATTTTCATGGGGGCAAGAGGAGGGCAGGAAAATGACCAAGAAAGTTCCCACTACCTTGAAAAGCAGGAACATCTGCTGAAGCCATGAACTCTGGTCAAGTCTGGTGCAGGATGTGCTGCTCAGCAGTGCCTGGCCTTCCCTTATATCAGCACCAGTGTTTCAGCACATAATTCAGCAAAGGCAGGAGAGCACACGAGGAACAAATCCTGTGGTTTGCCTCCTTCAGGCTCAGCTTTCTGAGTCTCTGTCCTGAGGAGATGAGAGCTGTAAGCAGCCCCAGCAGGCGGTAGGTGGTACACTCCTGCCGTGGTCACCCCACCCACAGCTGCCTGGGAGATCTTGGTGCAGGGTGTGAAAACTGAAGTCAGTCCCTTCCAGAGCTTCCAGGGTTTCTGTGTGGGACACACAGCTTTCAGGGCTGCGATGGATACCCCAGGAGCATTGGGCCAGCATGGAAGAAACCCCTTGGTTTTTTTTTGCTAACTGGGCTGGGCCAGCCTATGAGCAGTCTGATCTGAAGTCACAACTACAAACCCCTTCAGTGCTGTAGGAAAACCAATTTATAAAACCCGCAGCTTTTGTCAAAGAAGCAGGAAAGACTGTAGGAAGCATCTCAACTGGCTCCAGTCTCACCTGGTACATGGAGCTGGTGCCATCAGGCAGCCCTTGGGGTCCCCTGCCATGGCTGCAACTGTTTCCAAAATCTCATTAATTCCCACAGTAAACAGGTACCAAGAGTGGTTTAGATGAATCAAACCATTGGCCTTCACGGACTGCAGTGATGAAACTTAAAAACTGATATGGATGCATGAGGTGGGACAAGAAATTCTACTCCTGTGCTGGGAGTTTGCTCTCCTGTGGGAAGACCAGTAGCTGAAATCCTGCTGCTGGGAAGGTTCCAGGCACCAAGCTTGGTGCTGCAACTTCTGGAAAAAGATCAGTGTCAAATGTTGTGCAAGGTTTGATGAAGCTGAGACTGAAAGACATCTGGGTGGGAAAAATCAAGCCTATCACTGGAAATACAAGAGTGATTTTGCAGCAGAACATGACAAAATTTTCTATACAAACAAAAGGTAGTTGTAATGGTGTTGCACTGCCATGCTAAAGTCATAATTAAAGTGTCATTTATAACCTTGTCACAGACAGGGAGAAGGCTGTGTGCATAATAATATGCCTGATACACATCTAATTTTAAAAAATTACTGCTTATTCATATCAAAGCCCTATTAGACACTTTAAAAGACTCTAAAACTTGCATGGAAAGTAAATTTCTGCTGCATTGGTATCATACAAATGCACAAGAAGAATAAAATGACAAAGGCTAAAGCCATTTCTCATTCCCTCAGCCTGCTTGCATAACCTTTCACGTTTTCCTTCCCCCTGGACCACAAAAAATCCCCTTTAAAATACAGTGGAATGTCATTCTAAGTTACAATCCTCCAAGTATCAAAATCTTATAAAATTGAAAGAAAACAGCAGTGTGTCTGTAGAATTTGTAAAGCTCTGCTGTGAAGTTAGTGGTACTTCTTTGGAATTATAAAATGGCATTAAAAATGTCAGAAAGGATATTTTGGTTTTAAGCATTAGTTTATAGGAGAAATTTCTTTAGGTTAATCTCTTCTATGTTTTCTAGGCATTTCTCCATGGATTTAAAAGCATGACTGATGCCACCTGAATTGTTAGGCAGCAGCATTGCAGGCAGTCCCACAGTAAAGCTACTTAATATACTTTGAAATTTTGTTTAGATGAACTGTCATAGTCCTGAACTTTGATTTAAAAAACGTTTGCATAACTCAGTTGCAGACCAGCCTGTTCTGCACCTCTGCTTCAATCCACTTCGTATACTGTTATCAGATGACAGAAGATGAAATGTTTAATTTGATGGCTTTAAAACACCCATATATATATATCAAAGATTTAGTGGGGTTAAGGGAAAGAAATGTTCTTTAGGTCAAAGTGCTTTAGACCTCTGTTTAGACTAAGAAATAAAATGATTTTTATTTTACACATGTTGGATTTGCTGCATGCAAAAGTTTTTGCTTTTTAAATGACAACGATAATGACCAAGACATCCAGTGTAACTCTTAGAAACTTTGATCACATGATCATCATAAAACTTACCAAATGCAAAATTTGTAACATTTACTTATTTTACATGACCCTTCATGCTAAGATGCTCTTGCAATCTATGGCAATTAAGCAGCACACCTGTGTGCAGCTGGGTATCAAAAGGCAACAAAAAGTTTCTAAAGACACTGTTCCTAGGAAAGAAGCAGCCAGTATAGACTGACATTACCAAACACCCTGTGAACACAATTGCAACATTTTCAGCTATGGCCCTGCCCAGCTTATTGATTATGTACTCATCATCTTGCTAAAAGTACATGGAGAGTTTCACAGTAGCTGTAACTCATCACGGACAGACAGACTGAAATCTGGCAGATGTGCACCAAAGTAATGATATAATGATCCCAGGTACTACTGAAGGGAAGTAGAAATGGGTAAAGACACAGGGTTTTCGTCACCTTAGAGCAAACAAGAAGTTCTTCTGAGACTGCTAAATGTATCCTGTTACCTAATGTACAGTTTCTTCTAGATTCAATTCAATAACGGATTTGAAGAACAACTGGTACTTTTCATTTACCTTATGGAGTTGTGCCCCCTAAAATATCATTCCCCAAATGCAAGGCAGTTTTAGAGGAACAGAAACTGTAACAATGCGAGTAAGAAGCACAGTCCTGGTTTCCCACCTACCCTGGCAGACAACTGCAAAGGGGATGAAGGCAAAACAACTCTAGGGCTTATTTGCAAACCATCAGGAGGGAGCACACCCAAATGGCACTGCATTTATTATATTATTAATTGCTTGCATTTAGTTTCATCTTGTCCCATGTCTGAGTATCTGATAACAGCGGATGTGCCTTTCACATCTCCCCGTTGCTTTTGCCCACTCAGACAGAGTGTATTCACTCTGAACCAAATGTAACAACCTTATGCCAACCGATGTAGCCCTTCCAGGTAAAGGTACAAGGGGTTCCAGTTGAGCCATTTGTGCTTGAGAGCACAGCTAAGACACAGGAGGCATAATCAGCTTCAAAGCAGATGCAGAACAGCTTCAAAACTTTGTTATACAGGTGACATTAACTGTTCAAAATTCATCACAGCTCCTGGTAGTTATTCCCCATCACTAATCTCCAATACGAATGACAAAATACAAACTAATCCCTGTTTCTAAATGAACTTAACTTGGACTAGCTTCCAGCTGCTCATTAGCATTATGCCTCACATCTAATTTAAACAGCCTGTTAATACCTCATTATTTTGCATGTGAAATCTCTAATTACACTACCTCTTGGTCTTCTTTCTTGTAAATGAAGCAGGAAAAGCTGATTGTCTCTCATCATCCAGCTTTTATATAGTTTTTTTGAGGAACTTTTCTGCATGTTCTCTGACTTTTAAGCATTGTTTTTTACAACCAGACTCCATAATAAATGGAGAAAATCCACATTAACAACAGAGAAGCGAAGTCTCCTCTCCATTACTATTAATTGCTCTTTTTTCTGTCCACAAATCCCAAGAGCAATTTTTGCAAACAGCAAAACAACCCAGGGACTCTACTTTTGGCACTTAAATCCCTAGGCTGCTTACAGGGTCACTGCATCCCAGGCACAGTTGTCAAACCGTATGCTCATCTGTATTGCTCAGGCTTTTACATTTCTTTGCATTTATCTCTGTAGCACACATTAGTGGCTGAACTCAAGTTCTCAGGCAGTCTAGCTCAGTGTCAGCCATCGGTTTTATTAGAAGTGAATTTGCTGGGAAAAGTCACAAGTACTGCCACTGGGAAATGCTGAGATGTGCTCACTCTGGGCAGCGCAGGGTAGGGTCTTCCAGAGGATGACACAAACAGCCAGATTATACTCCTGCTCACAACCTCCCACCAAAGGACTCAATCCCTCTAGACAAGGAGCCTGGAGAAACTCTCCCAAGGCTGACATTAGCTTTTGTGAAGTGCCTCTTGGGTTCCAGCATAATTAATGGAAGTCAGGAGGAGCATGAAATCTACTGCTGATTCCTGGAGACCTTCCTCTACCCAAAATAGAAACTCACTGGCAGATGGTCGGCTTGACCACGACCCTTTGCAGTCTGCCAGCTAACCTCTCCTAATCCATGTGATACATCCTGTATTGATCTAGTGCTTTATTGTTGCTCTGAGCATCATGCTGTGAAGTCAAACATCTCATCGAAGTCCATTATGCCCCCGCCCGTCGTTATTGATGAAGTCAATAATCTTGTCAGTGAAGGAAAATGAGTTTGCCTGCAGGACTGGTTTTCCATGAAACTGTGCTGGCAGTCATTAATCATTTTTCTCTGGTCTAATCCTTTATCAATGGACTGTCCTCTCAGCCCCAGCCCTTCTGTTAGTATTCTGCTGGGTAGCAATGTCAGGCTAATCAGCCTATAATTATCCTGGAAATCCCCCTTGCCCTTTTGAGCACTGACAGTTTAGTCCTCCTGAAGTCCTGTGGCATTTCATTACCAGTCCAGAATATGACTTACAACAGCAAGACAAGGATGTGTGCAACCAAAGATTCTAACACTCCAGAGCAGCAGCACAGATCACAGATCCCTTGCAAGGCCTTCTCCTTCTATTTCTGCTACTGAAGGACCTATTATTATCTTATCTGCAAGGAAATACAGGGATGTTTTAGCACACATTTCGAGAGGAACAGCTGCTCTTTGCCCTTCTAGTGAGTCAGCTCCAAAGGCAGCAGCAGATTTTCAGCAGAAGAGCAGACACTTTTAAGTGCACATTTCCCAGCCTGCTTTTGTCCCCGTCATGTTCTTGTACAGCGACCAAGACTGAGTTCTGACTCCTGCTCTGGGAAGTGGGGGGAGTTCCTGCAGCCACACAGATGCTGGTGCTGCCACAAGAGGAGGTCTGGCATTGATGCAGCAGCAAGGCTCTGCAGGCAAAGGACAGGCAGGAGGGCTCTGGCAGTGGCAGTGCCAGCTTTAGCACTCACCAAATCATGGCTGTAATTTGCTCTTTTCCACTCGTATCTCTGAGAACCTTTTGATTTATTACTCTTACTTCTCTTCCAGTGCACCATCAGCTGTGAATGCAGGTGGGTGTTAAATAGGATGAGGGATAACAGGCTCCTGATGCATCCAAGCTCTCACTGGCATGACACATTGCCTCTTCCTGCAAATTTGTGCAGCTACTTATCTGCCTGCTGTTTCTCATTACCTGTTATTTATACCGGCCAGCTTTCCATCCACACAACAAAGTTCACAGCCAAGCTAATCTGTATTCAGGCTCTCAAGGCAGATTTTCAGAGACATTTGCAGCACTGGCTTCTCCAGAGCTCTGCGACTCCACGTGAACCCTGCTGGACATGGGACATGGTCCTGTGATGAGACAGAGGCTGGTGGGCTCTTGTCTGTGCTGTAGGGGGTCGTGATCATATCTTGTACACTTATGCAATACTGGCTGTAGATGTTTGGCCAAAGTAGAACAAGAAAGGAGCCTCTAAATGTCCCTAGTATCCAAATCCAAAGTATTTTCCAGCAAAACCAAACCTACACTCAATCAAACTCCTGCCTAATGAAATGTGTTATAGCTACTGAATAAATTAAAAGGAGCAAAAAAATATCCTTGAAATAGCACCAAAAACAAGTCACTGATATGAACACAATAACTGTGAATGTAAAAGCAATTATTTATCATCTATGTCTTGCAATATGAGTTTCACTCTAAATGAATGGTGCTGAGAGCTTTCATGTCATTGCAAAACTTCAGAGCTTTTCACAAATATTGTAGTAAGTTAGTAATGTAGCCTTGCAAGGTTGTTGAATTCAGACAGGCAAGGACTGAGAGAACTTCTTAAGGACTGTATGAGAAGGATACCACCAGCTAGAAATACAGGACAAAAACTGCACCTTACAGAGATTTTTTTCCCCCAAAACCCTCAAAGGCTTGTGAACATCAAGTGATTTACCAATTGACGGAGGTAGTCCTGGATTGTGCTGGGATAGACGAGTACACTGATGGCAACCAACGTGTTGAGAGCAAAGTCAAAGATCTGGTAACAGAAGAAAGGGATGATCCAAGCCGCATGTTGCTAAAAAGGAAATAAATTAGAAACTCATCAGCCATAAGTTAAAATAGAGGCATATTCCTTTCTACAGGACTCTAAGGAATATTTGACATTACGCAGTATTAAATCAGCTAAAAGAAATAATAATGTTCAGCCAAAGGGTTGGCCAAGGCAGTCTGCCTGCTAAACTGCAGAAATATGTGCAGTGCAACTCTCACAACTCGTTACATTAGGACATTTAGAAACCACATGATACTTTTCCTTTCTAATTAATAGGATTAATGTTTGGACAAACCACAGGCTTGGGAGGTGAATGGGAAAAAATTCCCTTAATTTTGATAGGTACAAGATTCAGTTTTCTGAATTCACAATTTGCCCAGAGCTTGCTCGTAATTGAAACTGCAGACAATCAAGACAATGGGGCAGTCCTGCTGCCTGCAGCAGGGGGCCCTGGGCTACCACTGATCTAAGCAATCAGTTCTGCTGCCTCTTCAACTTTTTTTTTTTTTCTCCCTCTCTCAATTTTCAGCTAAAAAAGTAAAGAAGCAATTGTTAGAAAACAGTTTTCTTAATTTTTTTTTCTACGGAGTTACGTAGTTCACTTTATTCCTGTTTTCACTGAATATAATGAATTACCTTATATGCGCCATATGTAGCCATTGCACAGATCAGAATCATAAGGAGAGAGATTGCGGTGGCAATGCACATATCTGGAAAAGAGACACATCAATGATTGCAGATAAATTCACAGCTTGGTTCAGTTATTTTGCCATCTCCTTTGTGCAGAGCATCTCAAAGGGCAGAGTGGGAGATGGGTGAAGATGGGGTCAGGTGCATCGTTCAGCCATTGCTGGAGGAAATCTCTGGCTTTTGTACATACAATACAAGAAGCACAGACAGTGCTTCTGTCTGTGCAAGCCTGCAGCATTACACTGTGCTTACACTTACACTAACACTGTGCAAACCACTTCAACTTCCATAAGGCTGTGGAGATGAACAGTCTAATTTTTCTAAGGATTTTCAAAATCAGGAGCAGTTTTGACAAGACTGTGTTACTGGTGATGCTGACATCTGTAGTCAGAATGTGTCCGCTGTTCTGCACTACAGATTGTTTCTTCACCAACAGCTGCTGCATACCATTGTTCATATATTTCTATACTGGAAAAGGAGCAGAACTGGCAGATAAAGGCATCTTACCACAAAAATAACATATCGAAAATTTTCATTTCAACCAAGAATAGTACAGAGATGTATTTATTAATGAAAATGTGTAAGTGTCACGAAAGGTAAAGCAATAAAGGAAGGAAAATATTCTTTAAGGTTTTGATTGAAGTAATTACAGGACTCCTATCTTTTTCTTCTACTGCTGATCAGCTTTCAATTAACTTTTCGTTAGATTTAAGAAGTTCCCAAGCCGTGAACAGTTGGAAGGAGATCCTGAGAGAAAAAATTACGTATGTCTGGTCTTTTCATATACACCTCCCTAGATATCACTACAGACCACTGTCAGGAGATCAGACTGACCCTGCAGTGAGTTTGGGAGTGCAATGGAACATTGAGCCTGTTTTTCTGAGGTTAAGACAGTGCACAAAGAGGATAGAGGATGTGAAGTATACAGGACATGTCTTTAGAGATGCCACCTCTGTTGGTATCTGTGAGGTACCTGCTGTTCTCATTGCTGTCACCAGATGTGTCTAAACTACCTGCCCTGATGAGGCACTTGGAGGACCCGAGATGCACAGACATATGACACTGTTCAGGATGTTCATTACCCTGACTTTGGAAGCAAAGTGCAAAGATGACTTCATTTGACCACAGAGTTGCCACAACATCTAACTCCAGCACATGATGAGGAGCATCCCACAGCATGGGACAGGCCCTCAACTCCCTGGATCCATCACAGTCAGGTTCTGGGTAGGTGCCCTGGAGCCTTCACCCAAGTCTCTGAAAGGTCCTGATCTGGTAGCTGTGGACAGATCTCACCTGCCACCACCAGGAAGCAGTGCAGGCTCACCCAGGTCAAGGCTGAAGAGGAAGGACAGGCACTGAGACAGGCACTTGCCTGTCTTTATTTCCAGTCTTACCAGTGTGATCATCCATGTAGGAGACAAAAGACCCAGTCCTGGATCCTCCTGTGCCTGAGGGAACACAAACCTTGCCCTAGATGGCACTAGTCCAAATTTCTGCTGGCCCTTGATGCAGAGAAACCTGAGACTTGTGAAGCTGGTGGAAAAATGAGCAAGAGGAGACTGCTGCTGGCAGGTGAGGACATCTCCAGAGGTGCTTATGTTCTCTGGCTCCTTGTTGGTACCTACCAACAACCGGATTAAGGACTTCAGAACCCAGAACTTCAGAACCCAGGTCTCTCCTTTTCCAGACACTGCCTGTGTCCTGGGTTTCAGGTGTCTTGTTCTCTCTCTCCTGCCCTCAAATTTTGTCCTTGTGATTGCATAAGGACTCAAATGCCACAGAAGAAGTCCTATGGCAGGCTACTTCCTTATTTAATGGATTAAATTTGAAGGATAAAGTGCCCTTTCTTGGCACTTGGAGGAGCACATTTAAACCACTGTAGTCTCTAGTCATGAGGCCCTGGAGCACAGGTGTCCTTTCTCACAGTACAAATGCTTGAATCTTTGTCTTATAGTCAAAATAAGCAGGTTTCACCCAGGAGAGGGGCCTTCACTCAGCAGTGGGTTTGGCGGCACCCTGGCGCTCACTGCTTCCTTCACAGTGGCTTCCTGCAACTCAGCTTGTGGGTGCTACAAAATGCCATCGGGAGGCAGCTGGGCTCCCTGCTCATCATTCAAGAGGGGATGACATCGCAGTGCATCCCAAACTGCTCTTCAAAGGCACCTCCTTCTCCTCCTAGAATGTGTAGAGAATCCAGACAACAAGTGCAGGTGTTTGAGCTGCATTACCTTGACCAGGTTCTAGGGTTTTAGGAGCTGTAAAGGCTGTGCTGTGCCTGTTAGAAGGGATCTGAATTCTGCCCTCAAGAGGAAGAAGCATCCACAAAATATATCTCTACTAATAAAAGGTACTGCAGCCTCTTCAGACACTTCTGGTTGTGTGGCCATTTACTCTGGCTGCCTACATACATCCTGTGAAATCAAAATTATTTTGAATAGACCAGGTACAATTGAGGTAATGAAAGAAAAGGGAGAGAAGTGAAAATGGCTGCTGTAGCCACAAACCTCAACTGAACCTCTTGTAAAAGAGGCTCTTGCATCAATATTTTTATTCTGACCATCAGTTTGGAGGCACCGCTTATGCATTTGTTCTTGATCTCAACCACTTACTTCCTGCATCCAGGGGGAAGCTGCTGTTATTGTCATTTGCAGCAGATGCAGCAGTCACAAGTTCCACTTTGCTGGTGACTGTGGCAGTACTGGTTCAGAGCCAGAGCCCAGCAAACTGTGATGAACTTGACATTGAAGCTCTGGTCTGACACACTCATGTTCCCTGTCTCCAGTGTCTCCCTAGCTGTGCTCCACCGTGCCAAGTCCTAGTTGGCTCAAGCTAGTTCTTTCTCATTTAAGGCTTCATTGGGTTTTTTGAGCTGTGTCAGCTTCTATTAATCAGAATGAAACTAGATATGCAGCACATTAAATGAGAAGCTGACAGGAGTGCGTGATTTTTTTTTTGCTGTGCTTTCTGTGGCATTCATGGCTAGAAGGGCTGTACTTGGACCCCTGAAGGGGTTATCCAGCCCATTGCCCATGACGGCTTTTTGAGTTTTCTCCTTGGGTTTAAAGAAACCAGTTGAGTTTTTTAATTCTTATACCTTGCAGTGACATCCTACTTTCCTGCCTCTTTGGAGAGAAGATGCTGCTGGGGCTGCACAGAGCTTCTGTCATGGGGTGCTTATGTGCACAGCAAGCTGCAGCTGGAGCTCCCTCAAATCGACCTCAAAAGTATTTCCTTGCCTTCCCCTCCCCTCTTGTAGAGTAGGCTCATGGTGGGTGCTGCAGGGACAGGGAGGAGCAGCAAGCAAGGCCAGTCCCTGAGCCAGAACTTGTGTGGAGTGATGAAGACCTCAGATCCTCATCACCTGCTCCAGCCCTGGAGTTAAACACTGGCTCACAGCTTTGATAGCAGGGGCCAGAAAGCTGCTGATCAGCAGCCTGCAATCCTCAGGCAGTTTCTCCCACTCTCCCAGCCTTCTTTACCCAACAGCCTCCTGACTGTCAGCTAAGGATTACTGCCTTGCTGTCTCCTCCAGGCTGCTTGTGCAAGCTCGATGCCCCTGCTGCCAGCTGCTGTGCAGCCTCCTGGGTCACAACCTGCACAGCAGCAGCATTTTCTCCCTGGGAAAGAGAGGAGGCCAATGAGAAGCAAAGAGTATTCTGCACCTTCGAGCCCAGCACATTTACTCCCCAGTATAAAACTAGAGGGGAAGATGCCACCCTGAATATCCTGTGCTGGGCAGGGATCTAGATGTTTGCCCCTCTCTATATTTGGGACTTGTACTACATGTGTGGTGTTGATGGACTGGGGAAGGAATGTCCCCATTTCCCCACTTCCATTTATCCCCCAGCAGAAGTCCAAGCCTGCTGTCTGTAAATTTCTTTATTAAAAAATTTCTATTTGAATTCATATTTTTAAGTCCTGGGTGCATGTCATATTCAGCAGAGAGCTCATCGCGTTATTCTCCCCTGCCCTGAGATCTCTGCTTGTCCTGTCTGCCCATCCCAGGGCAGGGACACAGGCAGATTTTGACCTAAGTTGCTGACATCGGTGTCAAAGTTCCCATCAGTTTCTGCAGGGCACACAGTGGATTTCAATCCTTGCTGTCATGTGGCCTGTGAAGTATCACACACATCTCTGACACTGTGACAGCAGTAAATAAAACCAAGCAACACCCACTGCTTGTTTGGGCTGTTGACATGTCAGGATGATGGTCTGTGTGTCTGAAGAAGCTGAGCAGAAAGCTCAGGCGAAACCCTCTGGGAAGTCAAAATGAATTATAGGGCTTTTCTATCTCCTGCTCTGAGATTATTAGTCTTTTAACAGCAGCAGTATTACATTGAGCAGCTCACACGTTTCTAATTTTCCCTAGTCCAGCTTCTAAACTCCCTCAGGAAATAATAAAAAGAAAGATGAGACTAAATGGGCTCAGCTGAATATCCAGCCCAGGACGAAGCCCAGCATTTTACCCAGCTCCCAGATGTACATCTTGGAGAGCCACACAAACCACACACACTGCTGTCTTCCAGTACCTCCATCTGCCACATGGTAAAGTCTTGGCAGACTTTCTTCCCCTTGTTTCCTTTCCTAGAATAGAAGGGAAAATAAATAGCCTAGAGCTTTTTCTAAGTGTTCAGGTAAATCCTTTCACTGCCTAATCAAACAGGCATTTTGGAGCCTCCGGTAATGCCCTTGGAAGCACAGTAAATCCCAGAATTAGAACCAATGTTGCACTGGTATTTTGAAGCAGTTTGCACTAGACTGGCTGTGGCTCTGCAGGTGGCAGGAATTTTTCCCACTGCTGGAACAGAGAATTGGAAATCCTCCATAAACCAGGCACAGCTAGAAATAAATCTGAATACAAATACTGGGGGAATCCTGGTTTCTTGGAAGTCAAAGGAAACCTGTCATTAACTTCATTTCACTACTGTGACTCAGCTGATAAGTTTATTTCCAGATGATGTTTTCAGATCTTTTATGAGGGATCCTTTTAGAGGAGACAGAGAAAGGGAGTGAAAAATTTTACGTGTAAATGCTGTGTCTGCCTTTTTTTTGTTGTTTGCTATTGATAGGAGCATCAATAGTAATGAGAATAATGGCTCTTAGTGTTTACATCATTATTATTTGTCAACAGAAGTACATAAAGATAACAACTTTGGGACCTTCTTCAGCATAAAAAGTTATGTATCTTCCTGTATTTCATACACATAGTTTCAGTGCATGCAGCTAACCTGAAAAACATTTATTCAAAAAAGACAAATAAAAGTAGAAAAAGAGAAGAGTATGTGGAAGTTTGTCTGATGATTTATCTCATAATAAAACATTGCATTTGAACAAATATAGTCATGCTTAAAGAAAAGAAGAAAGAAATTATCTCCTGCAAGTTATTTCCAATAACTATAAAAGTCAGTAGCTTGATTCAACTGCCTTTACTCAGTAAGGCACCAAACCAGAGGGAGTCAAAGAATAAAAGGAGACATTAATTCAAGTGTTCATTCGTAATTTAACTGCCTGTGAAATGTTCCCTTTACCAAATGGAAATGAGGTCGCTTGGCCCATAAGCCATACTTTCATAGTCTTGCAGGGTTCACTTCAGAAGCCTTGATAAAAATATACAGAAAATACAATTTTCAAGTGTAGATGGAAATCCCCAATGTACTTGATCTGACAGCTATTGCATTACAAAACAGAATTACAATTTTAAAGCCTTGGGCACTGGCAGGCCTCTGATGTCAGCTATATAAAACCACACTGACAGACAGTCATTACCAAGGTTAATCTCTGAGAATTAGGACAAGGCAGTCAGTTTTAATATGTCAGAATCAGCTAGGAGCCCATCTGTATCTACTATGGTCCTTACTTTCTTAAATCCAGTTATATAAAAAGATTTTTAGTCGGAAGTTGTAGGTGGTTTTTCAAGGAAGACACAATCAAGTAGCAATCACCCCTTATCATTAATTCAATTTAAACTCTCAAGGGACATTTGCATTAAAGCCCTTGTGGAAATAAGCATCCCTTAAATGACACCCAGCAGCTCTGACACAACAAAGGGCAGTTATTTTTCACATGCGTGTGGCTATTGCTTCACCTATGGATATTTTTACTGACTTCAGTAGAAATGAGGAAAGGACTTAGAGCCTTTAGCTGTGGATGGGGGAGATTCTGAGCAGAAAGACATCAGTGTGATTAGCAATAGACCTTGTTTCAGAGTACTATGAGAAAAGTTGAATGTAACCATCTTGTAAGCAGAAACGAAAATAAAAATACATTTTTATCAAAATCACATTGAGGGAAAACTTTACTAGATATGAATTAAACAGTTAATTCAACAAACATCACCAAATAATTTGAAGAAGTTATGGAACAAGGAAACATTTGCAAAGGACAGGAAGTTTTGTAGGAGACATAAATGACCAAGCTTACCCTTCCCTGAAACTGTATTGAAGATTTTTCTATGGTGCCTTTCAGTAAGAGAAGGAACTGCTCTGTGACTATACAGTTGATATTTATACTTGCATCTATTTGAGCAGGTTTCTGCAAGTCATGCCACATGCACACAGGGGTGCATAAATACATCCAACATGAATGAAGGCACTCAGCTGTACAAACAGCAGTGTGGGTTCCTGTCCATGTGCAGGCACTCTGGGACATGGTGCTGGGAGCTGCAGAGACTCCACATCTCCCTCAGCCCTGCAAAATTCCCCTGGGGCTTTCAGCACCGTGCTCAGGGATACATCTCCCTGTCGAGGGCTGGCTCTGCCCCTGCCAAGCCAGGACACAGCAGGGCAGACGGATTGATTACTAATAGGTAGGTGGCAGATAAGGTTACTACTAGGACACAAGCTGGAACTGTGCCAGGACACCCTTCACAATAAAAATGCATCTGTAAGAAATAAAGGTGAAGCAATAATTACAAGGACAGTAATTACTGAAATGATAGGACAGTTACATAAATGCTGGAGCAATGAGTGCTAGTAATTAGAGAGTTTGTACTTACTGGCATCATCCATAAATTCAAAATCACCCCCTAATTCCGCACTAGTCAGGTGGTACTGGTCAGGATCAGTCAGGGCGCTCAGCAGAATCAGCAATACCACTGAATTTATAATCTACAGTGGAAAAAGGGAAAAGGATCAGTGAAAGTAATCCATGAAAAACCTCTGGGCAGCACACACCCTCCATGTTTCACACCAACTATGACAGAGACTGTTTTCCAACTGTACAACTGTAGTATTTAATTAACACTGCAATCAGTTTCTCTAAGTTGGTGTAAACAGGACTTAACTTCTTCTCTAAGTGGCAGCATGAAAATTAAATGTAGATTACCTCTTTTCATTCCAACTCTATTCCACACCAGAAAAGTCACCACTGCTCTTTCAGTCTATAAAACATGTTAGCACATCCACCAGTCATTTTGAGATTATTACATATGGGTGCTATAATCAAGAACTATCAGCATGGCAGAATTGAGGACAGGCCCTATAAAATTGCTAGATGATTAAAGAGGAGTGCAATTGCTGGAAAAGGCTGTTTTAAGAGGCCATGAGTGAGGAACTGGTTCAGGTGAGCTGCTAAATGAGGAGGCCTAGGGGGATGGGAGGAGGTGGCAATGTGAGCCCAGTGTCTGACACTCACATTCCTGTGTCATATGGCACAGAGGGACATTCACGGCCACCAAGGCCTTGGCTATGAAATGCAGTAAGTGAATGACACGCCAAGAATATAGTATTGAGTGATTCAGTAGAAGCGGATTGTCAAGTATCAGCGATGAGCGGATCGGAGAGGTAGCCAAGAGCTGTATTTTAAAAGAAATCTGAACAAAATGCTCATATCACTTTGAAGTGAAGAGAGCTAATTGCAGAAAAGAAGATTGCTCAGTACGCAATAATGCAGCCAGGCTAAAAGCTTATTCTACAGAACTAGGAAGATAACTGGTGAACAAGAAAATTAAAAGAAGAAAGCTGAAAACAGTATGCTTGGAAAGACGGATTTTTATTGCTTTGGTTCTCACTTCAAAGTCATTCTACTCTGATCACAGGTTACTAACAGCAACAAGAAGGTGTAGAAACACATGTTATTTCAAGACATAACAGGCTAGAGAATTTCTCAGGTAAGATAAATGCTTTTTGATAGGCAAATTCCATCAAGTTTAGCTGATACCAGATCTGTTAGCAATCTTTGAAAACTGTTGAGAATAGATTGAGTTCACAAGACAAGGAAAGAGCAAGACAGTTTATGCATTTTCAAAGCAAGAAGGTCATGTAATCAATTGCTGGCTAGACTGTAATATTTAAGAACAAAATAAGAGCAGAAAATCAAGCAGTCTCCCCATCAGCACTTCAAATTTTTATGGTCACAAGTAACAGTCACCATGGGCTTGTCAAGGACAAACTGTAAGTAATTTATGTCATTTTCCTTCTCTGACAGACTAAGAGACCTTATGGACAGGGCAGAAGCAGTATATACCATCCTAGCACATCTTCTGACTTTAGGAGATTCTCATAAATGAGTGAGGAAAACCTGGTTTGGTTGAAAGTGCAGGAAGGTGAATGCACTGCCAGCTGGATAGCTGTACTGAAAGAACAGCTGTCATGGATTTAAGGATTCACAGCCAGCACAGCAGATACACTGATTAGGGTTTTCCAGGACCATTGAGAGACTTGTTATTTCAAGTCACTTGTGACTTCTACCTTTCTCTAACCTGCAGAAAATGCCAAGTTTTGAGCACTTTGGGAGATAAGACTAAAATTATTTTGACCAACTAGAGCAGAATTCAGACAACAGAACATAATTCAGTACCAAAAAGCATAGAGAATCACATCTGTGAAGAACTTCAGAATAACATGAAGCAAAATAACTGAGTAGGTGACAACTGCTCAGAAAGGAGTCTGACAGTGAATTAACTGAATGCGACTCCGTGGAATCCAGTAAGCTCATCTTTGTGGCTACATGGTGGGCAGTACTGCAGAAACCTGGGTATTAGATGCATAAACCATCCACCCACTTGCCCTCCATGGGCCTCTGCAAAAAGGATTCAAAGTCCTTCTGAAATGTACAAGGAAAAACCCTGGGGAGGAGGATCCTGCATCAGAACAGAGGGTAGTCAGACATCTGGAATGTAGGACAGATAGGGAAGAAACTGGGGTTGCTTAGCAAGGAGAAGGCAGGGGGATGTGCTCTCAGTCTTTTACGAGCAGAAGGGTGGGGGAAAAGAGGGAGGCAACAGAACTTCCTCCAAATCCACTGGGTAAACAGATCTCAAGTACAGCAAAAGAGACTTCAAGTTAGCATGCTGAATCATAAGAAAAGAAGCAGATAGAGATTGTCTGGAGGGGGTTAGAGATCTTCATTACTGCATTTTTACATAGAACAGTTAAATAGCTTTGTGTTGGGAATGAGATAGCATGGTCTTGTCTTGGCTTTCTCTTGTCTTTGAAGAGATCAGATGACTGTCAAAATTCAAAATTCAAAATTCCATAAATCCTACTGGGTTTTTACATTATGTATAACTCTATATTACAATCTATTTCTTGTTTTATACTCCTTTGTAGAAAGCTAGAAAACATAAGCCAGTACTAAATATGTTACCTAAAAAGAGTACCCAAAATAACCAAGCAATCAGAAACCATAAATGTATAGAGTGTTGCTATTTTAAAGACTTTTTTTTCTTGTACAGATATAGCCAGGAAAAATCATAAAATACTGACCTATGCACTCTACTTTCTCCTTATGGATATGTCCCGATTCAGCTTATGTGACTGTCAGCATTGCCTTAAATTCTCGTATAAGACATAAATTGTGTTTGCCTGATCTGAAGTCTGCTGCAGTCAGTAGGAATCTCTCTAATGCTCTTTAGTGCATCACTTTTCTGTTCTATCAGTTTTTTCTCTTGAGATCCTCATAATCATCTGAACACTTTCCAGCTGTGCTGTCAGCAGTGCAAGTGAAATACACCATGTGTTTGTTTGCTCCCTCTTTCTCCCAGAAATGTGTGCACAGTTGGGTGTATTGTGTTCATCAGGGTTTTCCTTTTGTTTTGAGAGCGTTGAATTTTGTTGGTTTTTGTTTTGTTTTTTCTCTGTTGAATTTTGAAAAATGCTTTAATGCATAAATTCAGTGTGTCTAAAAACTTACTGCTGTAATGTTTTCCAAGGACACATGATCAAGGACAAGAGCATAAAAAATTATTCCCTGTTGCTATAGGCAGTTGGTATGAGAATTGAAATCTCCGTTCTAGGAAAAGCAAAGGAGATTTCTGTGCTCTCTTGATAGGGCCAAAATTTCCTTCAAGATGTTTTACATTACTTCAGCAACAAATAGTGTAACAACCAATTAGCAATGCTTAGAAAGCATTTTAATTATGCAAAGTTTCAGTGAGCAGCTGAGCCCTATACCTTCCCAATGAGACACATTGCCCTCCTTTTACGGATGGAGAAACTGAAACATGTCCATGGCCATCCAGCAGGGATGTTGTAGCAGGATGCTCTCCCTGGAATGGGGTAAAATAACTTGAACAGTGTCCTGTTTGCAAAGCTATCACTGGTAAATGAAAAACAGGGATTTGTGCTGCCTTTGGTACTGAATAATGCTGAAGCCACAGATGATTCAACCCCAAAGTTAAACATTCTGATAGAGAGATGAAAATGTGGTAGACCTGGTAAAATACCTGGACAAAGGAACAAACACGTGACACTACTGATAATTTATCTAAAGCTGCTGAGCTGACACAGCTGGCCTGGAGACATAATGGCTGACAGTCAATTACCCAGCCCCAGATTTGAACAGCATGGTCTTCTACCATACCCCTTCTTGGAGTGCTTGTGTGGAGACTTCTCCCTTGAGTGGGGATGCCCTTCAAGGTTACCTCTCAAGGCTGAGTGAAAGAAACTGGCCCACGGTCTTTGATATGGGTGAGTAACACTAATCAGTTAATAATAATTAAATATCAGTTAATAATTTTTTTTGCTAGCTTTAATACAATTGCTTCAATATTGCTTCATGGTGCACTATAATAGTTGTTATAGCTCCTATACTGTGTAGTAAATGATTCTGATTAAGATAGTTTTGTCTAATCATTCTAATTATAAAAAAAATCATATATATTTATTTAAATATATCTGGTTTGCTGTCCTTTATCCTGTGGGACAAAGTTGTATAAAGGTTCAGTTATACTTATATAATCCTTTAGACATAAACTGTTGACAGTGTCTGGGGTTAAGACTGGATCCAGCCATACCCAGACTCTTCTATGAGGAGTTTAAAAAGCAAGGGGATCCCTTCTGCATCATGTGACTCAACAGGAGGGCTCCTTTAACAAACTTTATCTGAAGGTCCCACTCTGCCTGTGACAGGTGTTCCATAAGAATACAATGCAAGACTTGGCACTATCAAGTCAGAACTGTGGCCACTGGGTCCTACAGCTGATTGCAGCCACTGTGCTACCCAGGGCTCAGGAGACGAGCTTCAGGGACACTAACAGGCCTTATTTGACCTGCACAGCCCCACCCTGAGCCTCTCCACAGCCCTGCCCACGGCCTGGGACCCCATCCAGGTCAGCCTGGGGTCATCAGTCTCTGTCCCAGTGGTACAACTCCAGCCATGCTTCCTGGGTGTACCCCGTAAATGCATGCTGCAGCTTGTCTCCAGCTGTGTCCCTGGTCCCAGCCCTCTTTGCTTCTGGCTGGCCCCCCTGGTTTATCACCTGCCCTGTTGGGGCTGGTGGTGAACCCCGTGATCAGCCCCAGTTCTGTTCCTGGGCTCAGTCCCTGCAGGATGGTGTTCAGAGTGCCCTAACACCAGACTGGACAAAGATCCAACAGAAAGTCCTAAAAATGCCCAACTGTCCTCTTATTCTGATACAGAAATAAATAATTATTTTATAAAAATGCCAAAATCTTACTTCTCTGGCAGCCAGATGGAATACATCCACTTTTTAATCAATGAAGGGGAGGAAAATATCTGCTTTATAGAGACCACAGAATGTATGAAGCCAAGGGGAAAAAGGAAATATTATGGAAGAGACATCCAGATATTGGAGCAGTAACTGGATTTCCTGCTGTGGGCTTACAAAACATAATTCAGATCTGAGTAGAAGTACCCAGACTCTTCTATGAGTCTTCTGTGAGGAGTACAGTACCTTCTGTGAGGGAAGGTACATGCAGGCATGAGCAAGAGAGGCAGCAGGTGATGAGACTGATACTGGCACCACTGGCCACTGGTGCTGCTTCCACCTGCACTGTGATAAGGAACCAGCAGCTTATGCACAATGTGGGGCAGTTCTGATAATGGCCAGTGTTTAGGATGCAAGGACACAACCTCATGTCTTCCACAGGCAGCATCCAGCAATTAGAAACTATATAATGCACTAAAATTTCAGACTTCTACCATCAATGAGTCGTCTTTTTTCCATGTCATTTGTTCCAAAGGTCAGCAGTGAACTGTGGTGACCCAGGGGGTTAAAATGCAGGGGAGAAGACTCAGAAACCACTCCAGCAACAGGTGATCAGAAAACGAATATCACTATAATTTCAGACCTTTTGTAGACGTGCAGCTGCATGGTATCTATCCCAGCTTATCTAAAATAAAATTAGTTCCAGTGGCTCCTAAGAGCATGCCATTAACAGCAATCTACTGATGATCCCTAACTCAAGCAGACAGAGAAATGCTTTTGCCAGCAATTTACATAAATGTCTGTAAACACTGAAAGAATTATCAGGAGTTACAATCGCTTAATTTTTCCATCTTTCTCCATCTTACAGTCAAGAGTCAAAATAAAATATATTTGATAAAGGAGTTTAGAAAAGGGAATATTAAGCTCACTTTAAATCAATACACTGCATTAAAAATACAGTAATGTTTCTATTGAAGTCTACAGGGTCCCCTCTAGAAATATTCTACTACAGTTCTCCCAAGTTCTTCTAATGCAGTGAGGAGAGATACCTCTATTTACAGGGAAAAGGAAGAGTCCTCCCCAGCTTTATTTCTATTGAGGGTTCAATTTATAACTGAATCCATGCATGTAGCGTTTTGAGTGTTATGTGTGGTGCAAGATGTTCGTACAGTTTTAATTCTGTGACTGTTTTCAGCCTCACTGAACTCAAGAGATAGCCACTTAAGCACACTGCTTAAATCTCAGTGTTGGTGGAGAACTAACTCCCTGCCTGGGCCCCTTTTTACATTTCCAGAGAGCTGGTTTCATGACACCATGAAGCCCAGTAATATGTAGGAAGTGGCACACAGAGTTCTAACGTATTTTTTATTCCCCACAAAACTGGCATGGTTTAGTTTGTTGTCCTCTACAGCGATATTATCACCAAGGACATTAATTTTACTGGTAAGAAATCCTAAATGTTTTTAGTAAAACTGAAGAAAGTCTCAAGCAGAACCCACGTACCCTCTCTCTCCAAAAAACTCAAGGCAATTTCATGAGTCTAGGTACCTCTTCTCTACAGAAACGATAGAAACAAACCAGTCTTTAACTATTTCTGCTCCTTGAAACTAAACAGAAGAGTATTTTCTAGCATTTGGATATTTGAAGACAGTATCACTATCAGAAAAAGTAAGAATGTATGGAAAATGTCTATTTAAGTATCTCAATGTCTTTAATTCTCCCCATCTACCTTTGCCTTCTCACTAGGCGTGTTCTTTGCATTTTTTCTTCATTTTTTTTCTTCAGGCATAGAAGATATTAATAAAGGCAAGAACACTTTTGTTCATCAAAAGGACAAAAGAACTCTACAAAGGAAAAAAAAAATCAGGTTCAGGATTTAACTCAATAGCTCAGGGTAGATTTGCACTATCTGAGGTGCCTTTCCCAAACATCTCTGTTAGTGCAGATAATGAATTAAGGTTTATTGCACCATACAGGAAGATTTTTCTGTTTTCTGTCTCCCCCTGTTAGGCAAAGTGTTGTGTTTGTTAGCATTCATTTGGGGCTTTTTTGAATTCCGACTAAAGAAGAAACAAGGAGGCAATTTATAAATGAAGGTTTTAAGCTGAGTGCTGTGAAGAGCAGGCAAACAACACACGAAAAAAACAAGAAACAAGATGTTCCCTCTGTGTACCCAAGCTTCTTGACTCATCTCATGGCAATGATTCAATCAATTTCCCTCTGAGGGCACAGGAGCTACATCTGAGCACACCACAGCCACTGGCTTGGACTCCAGGAATGGGGGAGCAGGAGAACCCTGGCTTTTTCTGCTGTCTAAGCCTTCTGCCTCATGCTAATGAAAATGTTGCAGCTTTACAGTGCTCAGGGACAAGGTGCAGATGTGTTAGTGATGCACAATTTAATGAGTGGTCCAAGGTAGAAAACCCAGACACGCTTAATTATCTTTCCATCCAATGAAACAAAACAGCCTGAAGGGAAGCAAAGACAGACACTTGAACTTGGGTTAAAAGGGAGTCCTTCACTCCTTTGACCAGTGAAACTCATTTTCAGACATTATTACTGAAGCCAAAAGGTTGAAGGAATTCAGAAAAGGATGAGCTATTTATTAAGAAAATGCAAGTGTTTAGTTATACCACAAAAGATCTTAAAAACAAAATACAAGCCTTCCTTCTTCAGGTGATTGCCTAACCTTAAAATTACAGGAGAATGAAAGACAATGTTGTCCCTGCACAAGTTGTTCTTTCTCCCTGTGTGGTTTCTCAAAGCATGGTTCTGGCTACTATCTGAAATACTGCATTGGAACAGGGAGAGCATTAGCCAGGTCAGAAAGTAGCAATTAGGTTTTTATGTTCTTTAATTTGGAGAAGACAGGGTAGAGTCTGCAACTCTTGTCACTATTTTTCCAAATTACTCATGAGAAGACAAGGAATCATCCAGGCAGGCTCAGACTAGCATATTACAAAGTCCATGTTACAGAGAGCATATAATATACATGTATATATTTATAGAAAGCTGCCTAAAATATTTCAATCAGACTTTATACACAATTTCAGCTTTGATTGCTATGACACTAAACACTGAACTTTAAAGACTATGCTGATTAAATTGATATAGGAAGTCCAGAATAATTTAGCAGCACTCTTCTATACAAATGACTCAACTACTGCCTACTGCCAGCCTTTTAACAGGCTTAAAATCCAAACCACGAGAGGTCTGTTATTAATGAAATATGGTAATGATTAAATTTATTTTAAAAAATAGATGGACAGATTGTGCAGTATGCACGAGAGGTTTCTGCCTCCCTAGAGATAGTTTAATTTGTTATATACTTGTGAGAGACTGAAACGTTATGGTTCATGGCTTAACCATTGTTATGAAGGACTTTTTGCCCATTATGGCAAAACTGTATAAAGCAGCTGCAACCACCAAAGTTCACCCGTCCCTGAAGATGCCTCCTGAGGGGAACTTCAGACTGTGAGTTAAGCTGCCTAAGGGAATGTGAGATAAGATAAAGGTGACACTATTGTTCTATCATCTCAGGTCTGGGGAGAAGGGAACAAGGCTTAGGGAGAAGGATGCATCCACAAGAAAGCCAAACCGAGCAGCTGTCCTGAAAATCAGCTCTGGCTGGGTTTGGGGTGGGGGAGGCCATAGCCCACAGACTCATCTGCTGAGGGCAGGTTTGCACAGACTCCCCCACAACCAACTCGGGAGGAAGAGAGTTTTGGGTGTGTGGCATAACCTCAGGTCAGAGACAGTGAACACCCATCCTCCCCTACACAAACCGGCCCAGCTCTGAAACCCCCCACCCCAGAGGCCACATCCATGGGACATTCATGTGAGAAGCAGCTGAGGGGGTGGCATAATCCATCAAAGACTCATTCCTGAAACCTTGCACCAGAGCACTGCACGTGATTCAAAGTGATGCAACTGCTCCAGAGTCTGTTGCAAAAGACTGTGTCAAACTTGTTTCCTCCAGGGAAGGTACCCACCTGGCCTCAGTGTATATTAATCCATTGAACTTTGTATTTTGTGGGACCCTTACAACCTAGAAGACCAGAAGAACAAGATCAATGGGACACTGTCGGGATCCATGAGTGGATATTTTCTACTTAATCTGTCTCTCTGTCACTCTCCTCCCCTCATCCCTTTTCTATTTCTTTCTATCTCTTTTTACCTCTTATTTGCTGTTAAATAAAATCCATACTATCGACCTTGGCAAATGGTCTCGTTTGCACCTTAACTTGGGCAGAGGCATCTCTTTCATAATTTTGATAACTGGATTGTAACATTATTTAATTTTAGTCCTTTCATGTTTTAAGGAAATAAGCTATTTGTATACAAATTTATCAGTGGAGTCTTTGTTACTTTTCCATTGTATTTAAAGGAAGTTTAACCTGTACCTAAGTAAAGTCCTGAAAATGACTGCTGAGGTCTTCTGTGCAGCAAGACCTCTAGGGAAATATTTATGGGGAAATATAATCACATATTCCCATGTTCAATTTGTATCATTGCCAGATCAACTCACAATTTCTCCTAAAGGTCATCTTGGTTCAAGATGCAGTGGAGAACTAGCGAAGAATTGATATGCAATAAAACCTTATTAGAAAAAGGGTTGTTCAGCTGGTCAGCCAGGATTTGTTTGGCTTCTGCATTTGTCCTTGACTTCCTAAAATGCATGTTTGAGCCTTGCAGGTGACTGTGAAAGGCTAAGGGCAGACCTGCTGAAGTGTGACTGGGATGTGAGTTGTGACAGCTCCCACAGATCCAGACTTTTTTATGGACTTGTGACAGAGGATGGGCCAGGCAACACCACTGTAGGTGATTACCTGGGCAGGACTGCCCAGACACCCACTGGCCCTGGCCAGCACACAGCGTGTCTTACCCACAGCACCGTCCGTGCTCAGAGTCCCCTACAGCCTCCTTGGACATGTGCCACTGCACCGGTGACAGCACTGTGCTCTGGTTTTGAGAGCAAGCCACATGTGACCACTTCATTAAAACACCAACCAAACAAAAACCAACGCCAAAGCACACCAAATCATTGATCCATTATTCTTACGTAGCCACCCTTGAAACACTCTGCAACCCAAGGCAGGGATTTGGTTATGCAAGGAAGAAGTGGAAGGATGGTACAGTACAGATAATTACCGAAACAGTAAAGAACATGATCACATGTATCCTGTCGGTCTGGCCACAGCTGTTTTACTGTTGGAAAATGCATCTCTCCAAGGTGAAAATCTCCCACAAACCTGTGTTTCTGCCAAAAGCATTTGTCCTGTCTGTTTTAAGTAGCTTAATATATCTCTGGATAGAACAAGACCTTGCTCAGCACATGCTAGCAACAAAATGAAAAACAGTCACAGCACTCTCAAAACCCCTTTCAAAGCGGAGTACCAGGATGACAGAAGTTTGAGCTGACTGCAGACACCTGAAAAAGAGCTGACCCACAGGAGGTCCAGGAACAGTGTGCTAGGCTCAAGTCCATATTAATTCTTCAGTGATGCCTCCCTGGCAGATTCACCTCACATCAACCAGGAGCACTCTCTCGCTTCAGACACAAGTGTGCATTTTTGCTTCTTATTTTGCTGTTTGGAGATCTGGGGCTTTAAACCTCCAGCCCTGCTGGAGAACAGCACAGAAATTGCCCTGCACATTTTCAAGCCTCGGTCACTTTAAACTTCCAGAGTTTTACAGTCAAAGCATAAGCCTCACAATAAAACAAGAGAAAAAGAAAGCAATCAAGGAAATTAATTCCTGGCTATTTTGCAACATCCGTTCCATATGTCCAAGAATATATAAGACTAATTGCATTTTCACTGACGTCAGTCTAATCAACGATCAGTTTAGGAAGCTTAATGTGTTCTCCTCTGGCTCACTAGAAGATACATATTAACCTTCAACAGAACTTCCAAACACATTTTACTTGATTAATGTAATACCTCCTCTCCTTTCCATAAATATATTCATGATTTTTTGTATAAAAACCCAAATGTAATTACAGCATACAGAACTCTTAATGGAATTCTTTCCTTCAACAAGCATTTGTATAAACTTTGCTCCTCTTACAACCAACCATCTGTTTTCTCACTCGGGGGAATTTATCATCCAATTGAAGGCCTTAATAGAAAAAAAGGGTATTTTACAAAGGTTTGCAAGTTCTGAGTTGATAATTGTATTGATTAGATGAGACAATTGTGTCATTATTGAGACAACTGATGCAGATTATCAGCTGTCATTGCAATGATTACACACTCTGTGAAATATCCTACTGTGGTACTTGGGGATAGAAGAAAAACTGCCTATGTTAGGGGATTAGAGCTTAAAGACATTTTCATAAATCCTTGTGTTGTGTTACAGACTAATAAACAGTTCAGTAAGCGCAAGGGCTGCCCAAAAGACACTTACAAGAAATTTTATCCCTCCAGTGACTTAAAAGGTTTTTGCAAGAAAAAAACATTTTTAATAAATGTTTTAATGTCATACTGATGTATGAAAGAGTCTGGGACAGACTAATAAAATGATCCTTCTACTTCTCTCTGCAGCATAGGAAACACACAAATGCGGCTATTTTCACCTAGAACAGAAAGCACGGGTAACTTGGCGTATGGTGTACCAATGAACCCATCCTTTGTCCAGATAACCTTTCTGCCCTGTTCAGGGATAGATTCTGTCACACAGAGGTGAGTGATTAGGCTCTTTGCAAGATATCTTATTGATTGTGCAATTTAAATTCCTCCCATACATTCCTTTATTTCATAATTCAACCGAGGAGGGCCTGAAGTATGAACTGGAGAAAGGAGGTGGGGTAAGATCCTGCACTGCAGACACCAACCTGGGCTTGTGCATAGCAGGGAAGAGTTCTTTAAGGAGTTCTCCTGATGCCATTCTTGAAGCTAGTAACTGTTATGTTATTTAACAATGTATCTCTACAGAACTTACAATCAGAATGAGGTTATTGAGAAGTTCCTTCAGGTAAGATAATTTTGTTCATGATAATAATCATAATTGGTCTTTATTCTTTGCTACGACACACCTAAAATGCATACATGTGCTTTCAGTTTGTTAAGAAACTACCATACAGGCCCTGAGCAGATATTTGCGTGCAGAATCAGTCGTTTTTTCCCCCTGGTCTTGAAGATAATGCAATGGATGTGATCCAGTCCAAGAGCACATACCCTGAACCTCCTCCTCTGACTCCAGTCTCGATTGGATATTCAACAAGTACATCAATCATCAGGGAAGCCTTTGAAAGTTAGATTCATATTTTTCTTTATTCATAATGAATTCCAAGTTTTCTCTCCACTCTCCTCAATAGCAAGCATGTGCACAGGAGGAGTCTAATGAGTTACTGGGGAATGTTACTGCTTTTTTTCCATGATCTTGTCTTTCATCTTATGAAGGGAAGTACAGACAATAGGAAAACCAATGATCATTTTATAGACACGGCACTTGGGACATAAATATTTAATCAATTCAGCCATTTTTATTAGAAGAACTGGGAATCTCAAGTTATTTCACATTCACCATCACTTCCTAGTGGAAAAATTTCCCATGCTGCTGACACTACCTCTCCTACCAAGAGGTGGGAATTAGGATGTCATTGGCACCACCCAGCTCTTTCCCCTGAATATCCAGCCCAGGTCTGGGCCATGGAGGGGCAACCACCTGGTGAATCCACAGCAGACCCCATTCTGCAAGACTTCTTTCCCCAGTGCCACCAGTACTGGACTGTCACTGGAGGTGGTAATGGTAGTGTTGCCTGCAGGATAAGCTGACCCAACCCACAGCTACATCACACTGGCACAACTTGGGATGTGACATCCCTGGCTATGGAGGAATTGGGCCTTCAGTGAGCTGGCTACTATGACCCTTCATACAGACATAAAGTTGAAAATCCTTTATTTTTAGCCCACTTCATTCTATATAAAAACAAAGCAAGCTCATTTTCTAAGTAAAACACAAGGCCTCATATTTGTATTCATTAAAATTCCCACAACCTGGCACTGAGATAACACACCAGGCTTTATAATAATGCAATTTTGCCCTTTTCACAGCTTCAGTCCTTTTTTCAGTTTTCAAAATCTCCTGATTCTCACGTTTGAAAATAATTAAGAACTTCTTTGAATTTCTTTATTTTCCCTAGGAGGGCCTTGACACCCAGTTCAAGGGACCCTCACTTACAACTGTTTGCTAATGTGAGAAGTCTCAGAGTTTGTAAAGGTTGCAGGAGTGCAGACAGAGCAGCTTGGAAGAATCCACTGTAGGGATATTTTGTTTACATGAGCAGTCACTGCTGATCTCTACCCCCTGCCAAGTAAGCCAAGATTACTGAAATCTTCTAACTGGTATTTAAGCCCATTGCTATCCATGCTGTTTTGAATGACGCTTGAAAAATACCAGGACATAAATGTGGCCTAGTCACAAAATATGTATCTTCATTCTCCTTTTGACATCAGATCGAGTGCACTCTACTGATCTTGTCAGGGTGTTCAACCTTGAATCGGTGAGACCATAGCATGCTGTGCTTTTCTTTTGCTTTGCAATGTAAGTCTACCACCAGTACATTTTTTCATCACTAGGATTCAATCCCTTTATTAAAAATGACTGGGACAGAGACATATTAGACATGCTTTCAACAGTATATTCAGGAAAATCCAGAACTGGAATGTCACGACTAGCAATTCATGCTGAGCTTTCCACAAATAGCAGCTCAAACATTTAAGCTACCCTGGCTACAAACTTCGGCTTGCTCTATTTATGTTCTTACTGCACATCCTTCAGCGAGAGCCACACAACCCGGTAACTTGTGGTTATAAAAGGTTCTCAGCCTTCCATTAGTTTTTATTTTTAGCCCCTCACTGTGAGGGCCTCAGGGAGTGCAGAGGGAGGGCAGCAGCTTCCCTGGTGTGGCAATGGTTCCTGGAGTTCCCAGGGGACTGCGGGACCACGGGCAGGCACGGCCTGTGCCCAGGGCGCTGCTCCAAAAGACACTTAGCAGGAGGCACTGGGCCCACACAGCTCAAAAACGAAGGCTCCTTCTTTTAATGTTTATGTTTTTGAACTGATACCTTAAAATTTCATCTTCTCCCCACCAAAGTCAATTCAGAATAATCAGAATTCCTATTATCCCAGATGGTGTCTGTGGATCCTCAGCGTGTGCAGAAACCCCACTGCCACTGCCAGGAGAGTGGAAAATCCTTCCATGACACTGTCAGCATATCTGATGTTGTTCCTTCTTTGTGTTTCAGACAAGGAAAGTGGAGTCCATTTCCTCAGGAAGAAGACATGCTGTGTTTATAAATGCTGTCACTGACAGGGGTGGTGTTATTCTGACTCACCAGCACTGCCTGGGTCACTCAGAAACAGAAATGCCAGCTCTCCCCCAGACTCCAGCACCCGCTGGAGATCAGAACTGAAGATGGCTCATTCCAGCACTGTCACTGCCCTGAGCAGCACAGTGACAAAACTAAGCTGTTGGAAGTGATTTTCTAATTTCACTTGGTCTTTTTTTGTTTTTTTAATATAACACTTGTAAGACTTTTGTGCCCCAAAACGTTTCTGTGTTCCTATTGTGACCTCTGATTTCATGTTATAACACAGAGAAGTGTAAAGTCCATCTCAGACAGATAAAACCCCAAAAATTAATAACCAGCCAAACCAAACTGGTCCTCAGGTTTGAAATAAATATTAATCCCCAATCAGGCATATTACTGCCATTTTAATCCTCAGCATAATGTTTGTATTTAACATTGCAGCACCCCCTGTTAAGCTTTCCTCCCCAAGGCAGCACACTAGCTCCTGAACTGTGGGCTATTCTGCAACCCAATTAGATATTCTTTTCAGGAAATTTCCCCTGGCTACTCCAGGCTTTACAAATTGCTTTTTTTCACTGAAGTACCTCAGTGCTCAGTGACAGTATGTAGATTGCATTATGTATGTTACACTGCAATATCATGCAGTGGTATGTTGTATTATTCTAGATGTAGTACCAATGGCTTCACCAGGAAGAAACTACTGAAACACAAGAACTAGAGAAACATTAGTATTCTGAGATCCATTATGTTCTAAAATAGAGCAAAGTTAAATATTTATTCCCCAGCTATTGATACGTTATGAGACCATTGCAAGTGTCTGTGGCTGCTCTGCCTGTGTTGGAAAAGCACACTGGCTTTTGTGGGAAAGTGCCCTCAACAGCAGCACTGATGACTCCACGCACTCGGCTTCCCACTCTCTCCACTACTTGTAGGACCCCGAACACCCAGTCAAAACATTAAAACTAAAGAGCCCTCCAGCTTAGTGATGGGTGGGTGGCATGCTGGGACACAGCACAGACACTGTGCCAGCACTGCTCAGCAGTAGCCGAAACACTGGTGTGTTATCAACAACTTTCCAGCTCCCAATGCACAGCACAGCACTGTCAGGGTTGCTCTGGGAAGATGAATTCCATCTCAGCCACTATTTTTTCCACATCTACTCAGACATTAAATTCTGCCTCCTGAAATTATACTAACTCAAAACTGGTTCAACATGTGAAAATGTTGTGTTAAAAGTCTGCCAAAACTTTTAAGCTACTGTTCTTCCTCCTTCAGATGCCTCTATTACTGAAGCGTTGTATTCATGGTCACAGAACTAATAAAACTTACATGTCACAGGTAGTAAGAAACGAAAAAGCAACAAGGAAACTATTCATTCTCTAGGTTGAAGTTTTTCCTCAAGTAATTTCCTCCTGTAAAGAATAATGGCAAAGAGTATACAGAATACATGTTGGTCTGGCAAAAAATCAGAGGGGGTTTTTGTTTGAACTTGGAAGTAATGCTCATAGGTCACATGTGGTTCAGAGTAATGCAATCACCCAAAATGCATGCAGAGAAAGAAAATGCCACCAGGACAACATCTATTTTCATGTAAACCCTCAACAGCACATGGTAACCAAACTATAACTGTTCTTCTGAGCCAAAAACATCTATTTGTATATGACTGTGTCAACCAGACCTTTCAACCAGGGTCATTCATTCAAGGAGCTACTCCTTCCTTACTTATTGTTTCCTAACATAATAAGCAATCAAAAAGGTTTAGCATTTATTATCGACATGAATCTAAGTATCTATTTTTAATGATTGAATTTAAAATTCAAATACTTGAAATAGAGAAGAAAGCACAGAAAGAAATGTGTACAGTATCAGTTTGAAGTCATTTAGAAATCCACCATGAAAAAGTTATGAAAGCAAAAGAAGCAAGACATATAAATCAGGAAATACCTGTTCATAGGAAAGGAAATTTAAAAACATATTTTGCAGTAAAATACTATGTGAAATTGGCCCACTGGTATTTAAATGTTAATAACAGATTAGGTAACAGTCTAAAAAGCTATCAGGCTTTTCTTTGTATCCAAGCCCAGGTGATGCACTCCCCTCTTCCTCAAATAACTTTAGGTCCGCTGAACAGCTAAAATATCTGTACCCCTGTCTCTGTGGATCCAATGTGAAAAGGCTTCATTCAGCTGAAGGTAGAAAGAAATAATAAGCACCCTAGAAGAAATGTTCAAAAGCTTTCAGGTCATATTACAACTTACCAAAACTTAATTGCAGCCAGGCAAAGAGACGCATCTTTTACAATACTGTCAGTATTGTAGATACTACAGGCTGTGGATGTTGCCATTAACCATATTTTATTAAAGCAGGAGCACGAAATGGTTCAACTAATGCACAATTTTCTCAGTGGTGAAATATGTATTTTGCAGGACACAGAACATTTTATATGATTTCTAGGACATAAATGTCAAGCTAGCTTTTTTATTACACTGGTTGAATTTATTTAATGAGCTGTCCTACAGTGGAGGCCAGCCCTGCATTTTTCACTTGCTTCTGCAGGGAATTTCAGTAGTTAGCAAATAAGCCCAGGTCTAATCTGCTTCCGTCTGCAATCATTTGAAAAATGATGCTTGGCAAACAGCTCTGCACAGCCTTGCCATCAGACGGAGACTGATTCCTCACACCAAGAGACTGAGCAGGCTGAGAAGTGCATCTGCGTTACCTACAGCAAACCACCAGTTCTTTTTATTCCGCAAACCCTGTGACTACGGCTGGACCAGCTCTGGGAAAACTGCGTTTCCTACATTGCAAGGGATGGAGAAGCAATTGTCAGAGAGGAACTGAGGGCTTAATGTGGCTCCTCCTCACCGAGTCTTTCCCCGGGCCAAATAACTGGGTGTCAAACAGCCTTTGGTTAGTGATGGTAACGCTGGTGCCTTCAGGGCCAATTCCTCACTCATGTCCTGTAATCCTGGCAGAGAAAAAGCTGTCTTTCTAGTACCTGCGAACAGCTGCCTAGAAGGTTTCAGCTCCCTACCAGGCAGACCAAAGCACTACGGCCAAACGATTACCTGCCACAGAGCGGACAGCAGTGACAAGAACACCCGACTGCTTTATGAAGCACCGACCAGAGACGATAAAACATGATTTTTTGCGCGGTGTGGCCAGGGGCCGGGCAGCCTTGCTGGAGCTAATGCACCGGCGGGGCCCGTGTGCTGCAGCCAGCCCCGGCCTGAGACCGCCCCGAAGTTTGGGGGAAAAATCCTCCCTCCAGGGGTCTTCACTCATCACATTTTCAGCCCTCAAACAGGTTTCTGGTTGAGACCCTGCCGAGCCTGGCCGTGCACTGTGTGTCCTGCCCCGCGGCCCTGACCCCTGAACACGCACATGCTCCATGTCCCAGTTTCGGCAGAGCCGAGGCAGCAGCCTGTCCCTGTCCCTCTGCCCGTGCCTGTGCCCGTGCCTGTCCCTGTCCCTGTCCCTGTGCCCGCCGGGAAGCGCGGCGCTGCCTGCGCATTCCGCCGCTGTAACAACGCGGCTCCCTGCGAAACCCGCCCGGGCTGCCTGCGCAGCCGGAGCCGCTGCCATCGGCACCGCCATGCACGGAGCAGCCCCTCAGACCGCCCCTGCAGCCGCTGCCGAGCGCCCGGGGCGAGGGACGCGCTTACCAGGTACCAGACGCCGAGGATGATGGTGCCGGTGCGGACATGGCAGCACAGGCAGCAGCTGTTGGAGTAGAAGCGCGCCCAGGGCGAGCTCAACATCTCGGCGGCTCTCGGGGCTCCGGCTCCGCGCCTCTGTGCGCGCCGCTCCGCGGGGCGGGGCCGGGCTGGGNGGGGCGCTCCCCGCCGCGCTGGCTGCGCCTGCAGTGAGCCCGCTGAGGGCGAACCGGCTCGGCGCTCCCCTGGCAAAGCTTGTAGTTCATCTCGCAGTTCCTGAGTGGCAAAGAAGCAGAAATAAACTCTATTTCTCTGTAAGGAAAGATAATATCAGAGGAGGTCATGGAATGCTTTGAATTTACCCCAAATTCTGAAGCCATGAACATACATTTTCTTTCACAGTGCCCTCCTAATACACTCCCAAAGTTGCTGCTGTTGGGGTGGCTGGAATTTCCTCGTGTAACTGATGTACAAGGTAACACTAAGCTCATTGCCGCTACCTGTAGTTAATGCCCTGATGGTGGTGGGGTGAGGCGGGGACACGCATCATTAGGAGGAAGGATCCCCTCTTGCATATTCAAGCGCTGATGCAGATTTGAGCTAAACTTCCTACCAAGCAGCTGACTTTTCATGTTTTATTATTTGAGGCTTGCATTGTCCTCTAGATGAAATAATGAAGAAAATCCTGTCAGGATGTCTGTATGTCTACCCTGACCCTAAGCATAATTTATTTACTGCAATCCATCTTGGCTTGCTACCAAATTCCACAATTTATCATCAAAATACAACATTGAAAAGTACTCCAATGCTTCCCTATATGGTTGCTTTGGGGCTTTTCATTATTTCATACATACATCTGCACAGAACAGGAACTTCAAGATAAAAGCTAACTTGGCACAGAGGAACATTTCGAACTATGCTTTATCCCTACTTGTAAAGCCACTACAGTAAATGAAATTAAAAATACTTTAAGTAGGAACTTTACATAACCTCTGTTCTTAGGTTGTCCTTATAAAACTTTCAGGGGGTTGGTAGGGATTTATATGTATAAAAACAAAAGCCACTTAGCACTGAATTTATAATTTTGACTGGATTCTATGCATAAGCCAAATATTTTCAAGATTCATATTCAAAAATGAAAGTAAAATTCTTGTAAAATGAAACATCAGTATAGAGAAAACAAATATTCAACAGGCCAAAGGAAAATCACGAACCGTGGGGTCTGGACTATCTCACTGGTAACCTTGAGAGACCTTGCTCTTTACCAGAGAGTAGGAAAGTTAGAGATGAAACCCTTGCATGCCTGCCTTGTGGAAGGTAAGAGCATCTGCTTCATCAGGGCTATTGACCACGGACCTGACCTTTTCAAAGCAAAGGTGGCAATAAATTAAGGGGGATTCCATAAACAAGGACACACAGATGCAAACCTGGTGGATAAGAGACAAGGGAGTCAATGACAAAACCCAGAAGTCTCAGGTTACTGATTGATGGGCCATTGAAGAGCTTTGGACAGGGTCACCTGGAGTTTGTAACTGATAAGAAGGGGCAAACAAGAAGAACAGGAGGGTTTGGGATGCTTGATGGGGAGTCTGTAAAACTTTGGAAGGAATAATCAGAGGAAGGGGATTGTGAAGGAGCAAAGTGGAGGGAATAATTAGAGGAGGGGAATCAGGAAGGAGCACAGGAAGGATCAGACAGAAATGGGGATAAAAGAGGTCAGTCATATGCAGAGTCTGGCCAAACACGGCCAGCTCACCCTCACCTCTTATAAAACCTTTCTTAAGTGTCTCGCTGTAGTTTCCACTCTCCACACTGTGTGTGGGGGCTGTAAGGAGCAAGCGCCAGCTGCTGGGGGGATCAGTGCGTGATGGGTGGGTGGGTGGGTGTTATTCACTTGCAAGCACCAAGCTGGACCAGCTGGTCTGTACTTGGGTCTTCTGTTCCTCCTACATGTAGGAGGAACAGATAAAGGCAGCACCTTGTCTGTGGCCATCTGTGCAGCTGTCCCTGCTGGGCTCCCGTGCCTGCAAACAGGAAAGCAGCAGCTGCATCCCTTAAGCATGGGATGGGCACAACAAGCTGGGCTTTAGCAGCTGGGCAGGAGGAACTCCAGGTCCTGGAGCTGTGAGCACAGCTGCTGCTTATAATATCCTCCAGCACAGCCCTTGTCTCTGTAAGGAGAAATTAACTGCATGTCTGCTTTTGCTTATGGTTTCTCATCAATGTCTTTAACCTCCATATTCTCAGAAGAAAAAGGAAGAAAGAATAAGCAGCAAACACTAATCACTTCAGAACAGTTTCCTGTATAATTATTAATTTCCATTCAAAAAGCCTGATGGAAAGATAAGGAAACGTCAGGCTTCATGTCACACTCCTGATTTATAACTAGCTGTATTTGGTTTGCTTGACAAGATTTTGGTAGTGGGGAGGCTTCAGAGCCTGAGTATTGCCACAGATACAGACCCTCCTAAACCACAGCCTCTAAGTAAAACTTCCATGTCTCTCACTTTGCCTTATAAAACAAGAAATGGCAAGCACTTGTTACAGAGCTGGCTTTGAATTCAGAATACCTGATCTTACACCCTGATGGTGGAAGATCATTTAAGATGTAACAGGGGCAACTTCTGAACTGGATGACACCTGAGTTTCGTCAAGGTTCCCAGAGATAAAACAGATATTCGAGATTGTCATCTTTATTCATCAAAACTTGAACAGGACCAGTATCACTGTCTTGCTCAGCAAGTGAGACAAACTCGAGAGAATCAAGTGCTTACAAGCACTTGTTTTAGCTGTGCTGAAAAAGTAGATAATATTTCCAGTGAGATCCATATGTTTGGAAATTTTTCCAAGGAGACATTCTATGCTGAAATTAAACACTGCACAGGGTCAAGGCCTGACACACCCTTGCTGAGCCGCTGGTCAGCATGAAGGCTGTGGGATGTATCCAGGAAAGAAATGCAGGCTCATGGCTCCCGTGCCCTTCCTTAGCACAGC
The DNA here is from genome assembly GCA_013397915.1 of Daphoenositta chrysoptera. Classification (NCBI taxonomy): domain Eukaryota; kingdom Metazoa; phylum Chordata; class Aves; order Passeriformes; genus Daphoenositta; species Daphoenositta chrysoptera. Next base: position 327,364 of record VZRO01007797.1, on the reverse strand, counting down.
GGAGCAGTAAATCACTGAACAGGCACTCATTCCCCACAGCACACCCTGAGAGCTCTGCTAGCCAGCTGGGAAGGGACACAGCCCAACTTTTTTTGCATTGCCAACTGTTCTCTGTGCTGCGAGCTGTTAAACAACACCCAGGATACTCCGTGCCCTGCTTCTGCTCTGTAGTCCCCGCGTCTCCGCCGTGATCTTCTCACTGCAGGGACAACTTCTCCCTCCTGCCCAAGGATGCCCTAGTCCATTTAGCATTTTCTTGCGCTTTCTAGTGCTCACTAAAATTGGTTAGTGGTACTTCCCAACCCTTTTAATTCCCTTCTGAACAAGATTGCTGGAAGAGGATAGTTGGCTTCGAAACTGTCTGTGATTCCCACCTTCTCTCTGTATTCACAGCCCACAGAGGTGGTGCCGCACAGTTCAACTGGCTTTGAATAATTCAATTACATTGTTGCCCAGCATTGCCTACAGCACATGAACAAAAGGGCAGCTCAAGGGAATCACTTCTTCTGCTTGCAGGATTAGCCACGTGCTCCAGAGTGAACAAAGGCATTGTTCATTGTTTTGTATTTGGCCAAGTTAAGACAAGATAAGAAAAGGGTTAAACAGTGTCCAGAAACCAAGGTCTGGGTATTGTCCTCAGGCACAGGAAGGTGACAACTTCGGGAAAATGACTCTCATTGTAGTAAATTGCTATTTTAAGAGTCCTTTTGTTCAGCTTGCTCCAGAATGTGTTTCAGGATGGCTGTAAATGATTCAAGTATTCAGAGCTATAGAAATATTTAATGCAATGAAGTTTAAAAATCACCTGTACTTTCTAAAAGAAGTAAACCTCCAATAAAAGTCTGACACTACCCCTCTGCCACAAAAATGGCCAACTTGCAATCAAATAGGACTGCTGCTATGATTCAAATTGGATTCTAGTGATCATTCATTCCTCTGGTTTGTGTAAAAAGGATCAGAACGAGAACAGTATTTTTTCTCCAGCATGTTAGAACACAGAACACAGAGCCTGTAAGAAAGGCATTGCAATGGCACAGCTTGATGTGCAACTGCTTGCAGAGCTAGTAAAATTCTTGTGTTTCAGCACCAGACAATGGACAACAAATGGTAAGTCTGTTGGTGTTTGGTTTTTTTTTTATTTCTTCTTTCTTTTAAAAATTCTGTTTAAATATTTAAAAACTGTTGAGAGGAATGCCTGGAACTTTTTAGCTCACTTGCTGGGATGTTTTGTCGTGATTTGTCTTATAGAAGATAGTGATTCTAATATCTTAGAAAATTTATATACTTACACATTTTCATTCCCAAAAGTAAAGTGTATTTCTAAGTCTAGCTTCCTTGGGTCACAGCTTCATAATTTTACTTTAAAGTTGCTGGTTTTAAGAAACCTGTCATTAAAATATTTTGATAAGCTGCCCTGCCAAGAGCTCATATGTTGTCCAAGGAAAAGCTTGCTTTACTGCATCCTTCTTTTTCCCCTTTTCTGACTTGAAAGCATCTCAATTTTGCTCTGGAGATACAGGACTCACAAGAAAGCTAGTGAGTTCTAGAGTACACTGAGATTCAGCTCTTCTTTCTTCTGGCCTTCTTATTCATGCTAGCCTCACAGATTAATTTTAACATTTTGGGTGAGAAGAAATAATTTGTGCTACATTTGCAAGAAACCTCAAAAATAGGCTGGACAGTTATCTAATTATTTGCTTGGCAGCAGATTGGCAATTTGGTAACTTGTTCTTGAAGATTTTCCTCAGATACAGTTTGCTTTCCATGGGCTGCAGTCTCTGCATGTATCTGCTCCAACATGGAGTTCCTGCTTCCAAAATTATGTGGCTCTTTTGTGTCCACTCCCGTTCTCCTCTCCCTTGCTCGTGCTGTTCTTTCTTACGCACTTTTTGCACAGGGCTGCCAGAAGCTCACTTCTCCCTTGCAGAAGATGTTTACACTGGAGTTACAGCCTGGCCCTGCCAGTACCTTAACAATAAAGAACTCTCTCCTTTTGCCTTGGGAAGTCTGTAAATTTCTGTAATAGCTTTAGTTCTCCTGGCTTTTCCCCTGCTGGCTCAGCATGCTTGAAGATAGTGAGAAGTGGAGACATCACCACTAATTGCAACTGTTATCAACAAAATCGGTAGGTGCAGGGATCCTGTATCCAACTAAAACTCATCATCTCTTCCTCCACCAGGCTAATGAGTCCTTTAGCACCTCATATCCTAATAATTTCTACTCTACACAAACTGTTCTCCGAGTCTTTGTGATAAATTAATTTTCTCCTTCTCAGACACTGCTTCCAGTCCTTTAAGTATGTTTATTGCTTCTCTCACAGTGTGGGGATCTAGATAGTTTTGTACAAACCTTTAAAACTGCAGGCATCAGACATGACAGTATTCATTTAATCAATGGACGCAGTACTGGGATTGTACCCCCATTCCTCTTCACTACTTTGATTAAAACATCCCCAGATTTACACTTGACCTTTTACTACACCAACCCAGTGGAAGGTCATGCTTGGAGTTTTTTTGGTTTTTTGGCGTGAGTGCTTATGCTGGACACAGTATTAAACTGACTGGGACATTTTATCCATAATATGTAGCCAATTATAGAACATAAAGTACAGCATACAAGGATGAGACAGGGCTGTTGGATAAATTGGTTGTTGTGTTGCCAGCAGTCTCACTGCTTGCCAGATTGCTTGAGCAAAGGAAATCTCAGTGACAGTTTTTAATACTGTGTTGAGTTTGCAGTCAGAGAGGTCACAGGTCTTTGATTGATAGGAGAGGCAAACCTTCTAAGAAAAGCTAATATACATCAAATAGCATTTATTTCCTTTTACTTCCATTAGTTAGATTAGTTAATGTTTAATTTATGGATTCGTTTGAGTATGGCTCAACACTGGGAATGTTGCCAGATTTAATTCCCTTCTTCATTATGCGATTATGGGTTTTCCCTCCTCTTTTAAAAAAACACCTTTTTTTTTTCTTTTAATATAAAAGAATGTAGATATTCTGCCCCCCTCCCCTGATTTGATCATCAAGCATGTTTTGTTTACATACTTGTTTGGATTTCTGTTGGTTATATCTAATAGAAGTCATGATCATTTTGTCTTCTATCAACAGTCTCGGTCTAGTGATAAATCATGTTCTTCCATTCTATTGAGAACCAATACTGATTTTAAGTGCAGTCAAGAAAAATTAAAATAACACATCTTCCATAACTGTAATTTATTACTGCCTGTAACTTACACAGCAAACACTTCCCAGTTTCATCTTTTCAGATGCCAGTCGGGTTTCAGGCAGTAACTCACCACTTTACCTGGGGACCTGCTTAGACTTTCCTCCAGGTGCACTTTATTCTTTAGCATATTAAGCCAAACGTGCCAAAACCTGGAGCTTTGAGCCACCACCAACTTTAAAGCAACTGAAAGGCATCATCCTCATTACTTTGAATATTTGTGGAGTTATCCCTCTTTTCCTGCTCTCTTCCAAGGCTGCTGGACTCTTGAGCAAACTCCAGGGCACGCCATCCAGTTCTCCGCAGTGTTCACCGCAGGCAGAGGTTTGCCTCTGGAACATTACTGAAACTTCCAGTCTCACATGTATTGTTTTCTATGCTAAAAAAAGCACTTAACTTTCTCATAGTGTCACATCCTCTGCTTGTTTACCCATCCACTGCTTATTATGGAGTCACCGGTGGAGATCAATTGCTTTCCAGCCAAGCCTGCAGAGCATGCTATAGGAGCTGATGGCTTTATACTGTGGAAATATCAGCTGGGTTTGTCCCCTTCAGCTGTCTGTCCTCAATCCCCTTGATGATTGATTTGCTGATAGCACACGATAGCAATTCAAACACAGCCAATATGTGCCTTTTTCTGCAGAGGCAAACTGCAAGTACTGTACATGCAATGTAACCTTTTATATACACTATAAGTAATTACAGGTCCACATTATGTCCTTCATGAAGTGCAGAGATACAGCACTGATGGTATTACTGCTTCAAGAGCAAGGGAAACACTTTTCTACAGTGCTGATGGTGCAGAAAGTTTAATTTGATTAAGTTTGTTCCAATTTATAAACCTTTTGTATGTATTAGGAAATGCTACTAGGAAATCTAGCTTTAAAGCTATATAAGATGGAGCCACCAGGACCATGTGTGTGGGATGAGACTGAAGCTAATACTGTATATTTTATATTGTTTCTTCTAAAGAAGAAAAAGACCAAGGCTGCTAATATTCTCCTAATTATAGGAACCAAAAATACTCTTGGCTTCTCTTCATTACAGTCTCCAAAATGTCCTCCTAAGATACCTAATGCCAGAAGTAACACTGATAGTTTAAATCATATCTCTAATTTTTCATCATTTGTATATCAAATCACATAATAAATACCAATATAATTCTACTGAAATAGCATTACTTGCCAGCTGATCTCCAAGTGCAGTATAAACATTACTTCAAAAGCATGTCTCACAGTCACACTGCTTTCTGCTGTGCCCCAATATAGGTTATCAATGTATATTACTATACTGTGACTGTAAAGCATTTTATAGGCATGCACATCTGAACATGTTTGATTATAGCCTTAGGCAACTTCAGGAAATCCTGACTGAGCCAACATTCCAGAGATGTCCCAACTCACAGTGGTATTCAGTAATGGACTAGTAAAGGCACAGAGAACGTGTAATTGCAGTTAAGACACAATTGTAACTCATCATCTCCACTGCAACTCATTTGGTGTCAAACATCTATGTATAAACCTTTGGAATACCAGAGGTTTAGTTTTAGCATTCAGAAACCTCATCTCTGCAGACCAGAATGATACACATTTGTCACTTTGGAGAGAATTTTCCTTGCATTTTTAATGTAAAAATCAGTGATCACCAACACGACATTCTCCAAACCCAAACATAGTTTGAAAATGCAAATCTGCACATTTTTCCCGTTCCCTTTTGATGTTTAATGTATATGAGCCTTTAAACCACTTACCTGCTACATAAGACAGCTTCATATTTGTAAGACAGCACCCTTCACTGAGAGTTTTACCATGGTGATGCTGATGGAGACATCTTAAAGCCCTGACAGAACACCCTGCTGATAGCTCCCTTCATATGGAGCAGGGCTGAGCTGCTGATTTCCCATAAGAAAAAAAAAAAAGAAAAAAAATTTCCAATTAGGAGTTCTCTCTTCTGTTAAACTTCAGTTAAAATACCTTCTTTGAGGTGAACTTCTTAAGAAATATTTGGAATAGTTAAGTCTGAAGTGTTTGGAGCCTCAAACTGTATCATGTCCTCCATACAGCAGAAACACAAAGCAGAAGTGAAACACTCTGTGAAAGATAACGTGTGGTGCTCTCAAGAGATGTTAACATTATATTAAGTGTTCACATAAGAAAATGTGTTCCAGCACGATGTTGTCTGGTGGCACAAATTCCAGTGGCATACTAGTGCAAAGCCAAGATTTTTAGAGATGGAATTATTAATGTAAAGTGAAGCACTTGCAATCCTGCTTTCCCATATTGATCTTGTGCTGCACAACTGATGTTCTGCCTCAAAGTGAAACAGACAAAAAGTTATTTTCTGATGTGACACACACAGCTTCTGACTAAGTTTGACCATAGTCTAACAGTCACAGGATGCGATTGCAGAAATCCAAAACACCCGGCAGTCTTTGGGTATGTAAAACCTGCCCCTCTCAGTCACCCGTGTCAGGCTTTGGAACCCTTCAATTATGCATCCCTATGAAGTATTTTTAAAATTCAAGGCAGTACAATTAAAGTGTTTTAATCATTACGAAAACAATTGACACTGTAGAGGCTGCCCGAGGCCCGCAGCATCCAGCTGCAGACATCCTTGGCATCAGCTGCAGCAAGCAGGAAAGCTGTCTCCTGCTCTAGGAGCAAGCCCCAAACAGAGGTGGTGTGAAGGCGTCAGCAGAAACAAATGATGAGAGAGGGGTCTTTTGTATGGGTTCCAGCCGGTTTATTACAGGTGAAAGCTTCACGGACAAAACACCTGGGACAAAAGACCCGGGAATAGGGCTGGTCAGGGTTCTTAAACTTGGGGAAATGGGTGGAGGAAAGGGTAACAGCCAATGGGGAATTGACTAAGGGGGAGGAATCAACAGGGGAACAACCAATGGGGATAACTTAGGGGAGGGGATTACATGAACCAACCAGTGGGGCATCGAAGAAGGAAGAACTTTCTAGAAACATACATATGCAACAGGGGAAATACATAAACATAAATCATACATAAAACTGGGCGGAGAACAAGTAAACGAATGAACTTGAAACATGCCAACCAGTAACACTGAGAATCATGGGGACTCACCATAATCAGGGGTGAAAATTAAACCTCTGTGTTCTGGAGGCCTGTGTACCTGTCCTTTGACTGTTCTGTTGCAGTGGCCACCACCACATGCATAGTAACAAACAGTCACTCAATGTGCTGTTCTGCATGCCTGCTAAGGGACCACAGAAAAAGACATGCTTCTAAAACCTCATAAAGAAGTTCCACAGTCAACGGCAGGCTGCATGAGTTGGATGACTTTGAACTGTATGTCTGTAGCATATGAATATAAAATAGCACAGTATTGATTTGCCAGCTCAATTCTATCAAGTGCTGAGCCCACTCCAGAAAAGCACTTAAATACTTTTTACTACTAGTACTACTGTTCAAAAGTGTTCAATACCCAGGTCAAGTCCAAGTAACATTATTTTTGTTTATTAAAGAGACAGGTTTTCCTTTTTAAAAAAGAAAATTAAATAATCACATTAGTTCAGAGCAGACTGCTGTTTGAACCTCCATCCCTGGAAAATGCAGAAAAGAATTCCAGGAAAAAGGGAGAAAATAGTTAAAATATCTACTATGATCAAGATTTTAAAATGTTTTAAAAACAATTAGCCAGGCATGATGGTGACACATGGTATCTAGGAAGGTGGACCCTCACCTGTTAAATAGTGAGTCTCATACTTAATGTAACACCAACATAAACCCTACTCTACACAGGCCACAGACTTGACTTACAGCAGAAATACCAGAGAGCCAGCTGGAGCAAGAATAGCTCTCAAGTATCACCACAGCCCTCACCTGATTTAACAGCCACCTCTGCCCCTGCTGGAGGTGAGGCAGAGGGGCAGGGCAGGCACAGGCGAGGGTGAGCTGGCACTGCTGCTGCTGGGGGTTGGCCACTGCTCTGCAAGTCACCGTGCAATCTCAGATTCCATTCTTCTTGAAGTGGCTACTCAGACCATGCAGGCAAGAGTTCATGGAGAAAGAGTTTAATCTGAAAGAGTTTTAAAGCAATTGAAAGACTCTAACTTTGCAGCCAAGCTAAAGGGCAGTGTATCTAAGGCACAAAACTGGAACAACATACTTCAAAAGTCAAGTGAAAGATGATGCTAGCACAGCAGGGTTACTCTTAACAGATGACTTGAAACAGGCACCTGAGGCAGCTGCCCTGTCCTAAACTGCCCCTGACAAAACTCAGCTGGGCCAAGACTACAGCCTTTTTTATTACTGAATTTATGGGTTTTATTCTACCTCACACTATCACTAAAGGATTACATTCTTCTGTAATTCAGAAACCACATGGTGGTGCTTACGAAAAGGACACTGTTTAACACTGCAGTAACCTAAAGCAGAAGATTCTTTGAAGAACACATGGGCCTGTCAAAGTCTCAAACTTCTGGAGAAAATCACCTTGATAACTGCAGAATTTGATTGATAGAAATACAATTCTTGAGATGCATTGCCTGTATATCACAGGAAAATACCCAAACCACTTACGGAAAGACAGGTAGCAAGCAGTCATGTAGAATTTTATAGTAGTCTGATTTCTGTTAATAATTTTACTGCACTCAATACACTAGTGTAACTGGCCAGCTTTACGGCATCTGGTTGTGCCATTGTTTTTTTTCTTAAAGTACAGTACAAGAATCATCTGATCCAACCTTTATTGGCAAAAGCACAGTAGAGACAAGATGTCCCAGCAATCTGTTCAGCCAGATCTCAAGAGTCTCCGGTGTTGGGGAAATCCACCACTCCCCTGGGGAGATTATTCCAATGGCTGATTGTTCTCTTTCTGAAAAATTTTCCTCATGTGTCCAATTGGAACCTCCTCAGGAATAACTTGTACCCATTATCCCTTGTCTTTTCCACGTGACTTCTTGTAAAAAGGGAGTCTCCATCTTCACTTTAAATAGTGGAACTTGGTGATAAGGTCTCCCCATAGCCTTCTTTTCTCAAGGCTAAACAAAGCCAGTTCTCTCAGCCTTTTCCCCTGTGACAGTCTTCCCAGTCTGTGGCTCTTCTCTGGACTTTCTCCAGCCTGTCCACATCTTTTCTGCAGAGCAGGGACCAAAACTGAGCACAGTATTCCAGTGTGGCCTGACGAGCACTGAGCAGAATGGGATAATGACTTCTTGATCTCTGCTGGTGGTGCCCCTGTGGCTGCAGCCCAGCATCCTGCTGGCTTTCTGTGCCAGCACAGCACTGTTTGCTCCTATTGATCTGATTGTCCAGCTGGATCCCCAGATCCCTTTCCACAGAGATGCTCCCCAGCTGGGTAGATCCTGGCCTGTGCTGCACACCTGGGTTATGTTTTCCCAGGTGCAAGACCTGCCTGCCACGACACTGGCGGTCTGGCTAACTGTGTTCGCCAGTGTTGGCACCCGCCCGGATGGGAGAGGATGGCGGGGGCTGCTCGCGGGCGCGGGAGGGTCGGTGAAGTTCCAGTTCAGGTTCACGGGACCCACCGGTGGTATGGGCGCGCTGGAAGGAAAGAGGGAGAGAGGCGGAGGGGCTTCTCAGNACCTGCCCTTGCTGGACTTCACTGGATTCTTGTTAGCCACTCTCCAGTCCATCCAAATCTTCCTGCAGGGCGGCTCTTTCTTCCAAAGTGTCTGCTTTCCCACTCAGTTTGGTATCACTGGGAAACATCATCGTGGAACACTTGATCCCATCTTCCCGATCACTTATGAAGACATTGAACAGTGCTGGGCCCAGCATTGATCCCTGGGGCCCCACTCCTGCCGTGCTGACCATGTGAAAAGGAGCCATTGACCAGCACCCTCTGGGTGCCACCTGTCAGCCACTTCCCACCACCACACAGAGCTCTCATCCACACCACAGCCCGTCTGTTCCTCCAGGAGGCTGTGGGAAACCATACTGAAAGCCTTGGAGAAATCCAGGCAGGCACTGTCCACCGCCCACCCCACATCAGCCAAGCAGGTTACTTTGTCACAGAGGGTGATCAGGGCTGTCGGGCTCAATTTGTCCTTAGTCAATCTGTATTGGCTTTTCCCAATCCCTTGCCTCATCTGACTTGTGATAGCTCCCAGAAGGATTTGTTCCATAGTTTTCCTTGAGACTGAAGCAAGACCGATGGGCCTAAAATTCCCTGGATCCTCCTTTAAGCCTTTCTTGTGGATGGGGGTACAGTATCCTTTTTCAGTCTTTTGACATTCCCTGAAGTCCACAAATTTCTAAAGATTATGGAGAGCAGCCTTGCAGCATCAGCTCCTGAAATAGCTCACCCCCCACTCTTCCTTCACTGCTGGATCCGTGTTTGCAGCAACCTGGAATTTTGGTCCCAAGGCCAGGGGCCCAGCAGTGCTGGTGCAGACAGGGGTGAAGTGCTGAGAACCTCTGCCTTTTCAGCACTGCTGGTGACTAATTCTCCTGTCCTGTTTATCAACGGGACAGTATTTGCCTTCTGTTTCTGCTTGTTGGTTCTGTACCTGAAGAATCCCATCTTGTATTTTTTGACATCTTGGCCAAATTCAGTTTAGGTTGAGCCTTTTCTTTTCTAACTGCATCCTTGCACACCCTGGCAATGTCCATGTAGTTCTCAGTGGGTGTTTATCCACATTTCCATCTCTGGTATGCTTTGCTTTTGAGCAGACTCAGAAGCTCAAGCCAAGGGGGCTCTTGCTCCTCCTACATCCCTTATATTTAAAAAGGAGGAACTGTTTTTGTGCTTTCAGAAGAGCATTCTTGAAAAAGTCCCAGCACTCATTAGCTTCTTTACCCTCCATGGACACTTTCCCTGGAATCTGTCCCTTCTTGAAAAAACACTACAGTAATTTCAGACATGGCTGCAGGTATTTTCCACGTTCACAAGCTGCCTCTGTGAACGGGTGAAAATGTGAGGTTACCGATCTTTCACAGTGCCTTTGAAGACTTCTGAGAGCAGAGGCAAAGCCTGCACATGTCTTAGATACACGCGCAGGCACTCAGCCCCCAGCAGCAGCAGGACAGCAGCTGACACAGCTCCTGCTCTTGGCTAACTGGCTACAGCTCGGAAAGGCACCGCTCTCCCGGGTCCCGGCCTCTTCAAAACACTCATTAACACCTGGCTGGCTGAGAGCGAGCCCGAGTTACAGAATCGCATCAGAGAGGAATTCTCTCCCATCCAGAGCTTTGTTTGCAGACATAGCTCAAGGCATGACTTTATCTGTTAGCTACATAGGTAAGGTTGACTAGGGAAATCGAAGTCATGAACTGAATTAAAATACTGAGCCAAGTTAAGGGATGACTTAATCTTACAAATAAGACAAAAAATGTGTTTGTTTTTAGCTGCAGATGTTCCTAAGCATGTTTTTTTCAAGAGTATTGTATGAAATCCTGAAACCATGAGTTTCATGTTAAGAATTTTAAATGCACTTTTCAGAATACACCAACACTAAAGACAACACAGTCTCAGTTAAGAAACCAATCTTCAGTGAACCAGAAACCTTCAGCTAGGTACAAACACCCAGAAATTTAAAAGAGCAGAGGTTCAATAGTTTCCTCAACTGAAGGAACCCACTACGGAGGACAATTTTAGTAATTCAATAATTCGACCAAGTTTCAACAGAACAACCCATGAATCATTAGTAACATGGTACAGAACACAGGCAGCAGCAATTCCCACCCCCCACCCATGAAAAAACAGAAATCATCCCACCTTGCTCCCAACGTCCATCCAAACTAACAGCACTTCTGTTAGTCCTGCAGCAAGCAAAATCCATTGTGTTGCCACATTACTTTCAAGTTAAGAACTATCAGTCATGCAGCTCTTCCTTCTGCTCCCCCCCACAAATTCATTTCACTGATGTTCTTTATTCTTCAATGAAGCAATTCACCCAGAATTTTAGCAGTAAAATATTTTTAGCAGAATATTTTAAGAAGCAATTGTTTTTTTCAGGATTTTTTTTCCTTCCAGTTACAGCAGAATAATGAAGAAATCCTTTAGTACTGGCCTGAAAAAACAGAACTGCTCATTTTTACTCAGTGGTCACCAGGAGGAGATTCACAGGTACAAGTGTCTGTGAGAGACCTGGAATTTTTAACAGCTGAAATCTTGGCTGGCAACCTAGTTGAGTTAAAGGCACAACAACTATGATTAATAATAGACAAAAATCTGCTTAAACCACGTGCTCTGATGTGTGCACTTTTCAAAACCCTCATTCACGGGAAAATCCCATGGCTAGGAATTATTAATACGGCAGTTTCAAATGAGATATAATTCAGTTACAACACAACAGTACTAGCAATATATCTATAAATTTTGAAATGCTTTTAATATGTACATTCTTTCTTAGTAAATATTAAAGGTAGTGCTCTTCACTTGCACTTTTTTCTTTAGACTTTTAAAAGGGCATCAGAAATACAGTTTTCACCCCCCTCCAAACCAATGCACAGTTACCTTTGTAACAAGCACATATGAATTCTGTACACCTTTCCCTCCCCACAAAAGAAATAAAAATATGCCATGACTATCCAATTACACATCATCACAAATTTAAATTACACATACAAATAATTCCAGAGTATTTAGAAAAAAACAACATATTGGATTTATGAAACCATTCCATGCATTCAACAACAACAGAAAAAAAAAAAAACCCAAAAAAAATAATGATTAAGTTTCTTTAAATGGTGTTTTTTGCTCTATCCAAGTACCAAAGTCTGGATTCAGTGTATCATTAAGACTAACCACTGCTTGAATCATAGAAACATGACAGTACATAGATAACCAAGTTTCTATTTATAGACAATATGATATAGAGTTACTACCTCTTTAATGAATGTCAAATAAAGCAAGTTTTGCTTTCTAAGACATTGAAACTGCACATTAAGAGAACAGTAAGAGGTGCTGCTAAATAGGTAACAACATTTTGAAAGGAAGGCTATGTATTTATATGACCCTGCTTAGCAGTAGCAGTTAGTTAGCAGGGTTCCTATGTTTTAGCTAGTTTGTTTCTTTTTCCAGAATGACAATCTATTCGACTAACCCAGATATATCACCAATTTTATCTTCAAGAGAAAAAAAAGAATTTATGCAGTGAAAGTCCTTGGGGGCAGTCTCTTTCATTACATAAAATCTTTGTATTTTCTATACAGAGGCTTGTAGCATAACACACAAGTTGGAAACAGATTTCAGACATACATTAAAAACCTGAATTCAAAGGGTATTTTTCAACCTTTACTATGAAGACAAGTAAAATTATGGTATTATTTACATGCAAAGGACTCTGCATGATTTCATAATATCCTATTTTTCATGTTTACCTCCACATATTCCTTGAAAAGCTGTACTTCAGTTCTAAATTTATTTTACATGAATCATGACAAATATCACTCTTAAACATTACTCCCTCCCAGTAAATAAATCAATACCATCAATATGCTCAATTTATTTTAACAAATCAATTTAGAGTGTCACATTCCTGATGTACAGGAGTTAATACCTGTGCAAGTTAGTATTCATTTATTAGGAAAGCTCTCCATTAGCAGGTGCATTTTCAGTACAATTAAACCCAGCTTGCTGCATTATCTGCTCTTGCTTTGCAATACTGTGGCACTGCAGTTGAGTACAGTGAGAGCATGAGATTGTTGATCAGTACCTCGTGTTACAGCTCTTAACAATTTTGTCTGTGCCACAAAACCGGAAGTCAATCATGTGAAAAGAATCCTGACTCTTTAACTGAACTCACCCGATGATGTTAATTACCATCCTTACCAAACCAATTTTTGTAAAGGCTATTTACAGTGTTTATAGCTGAGCATGTACCTTACAGACAGAAACACATCTCCAGTTCAATACCACGTCATTACAGTGCCTGAAAATGACAACGCATCTTCAATGCCATTTTAATTAACAGTTTCAAGTGGGAAATGGTCTTTATTTTACAACTGCTTTACTTGCATAATTTTTTTTTAAATATAAAAACACTAACTCCTGTCCAGAAGTCTAGACACATTCTACATACTACAGGTTAAGGCAGTAAAAAAATGTGTTCCTGATAACTGTTTTTGACAATGTCAATTAAAGCTGTCTGAAGCTACTCCAGTTCTCCAACACATCTCTGAAATCCAAATAATTTGTGAGTGAAAAATTCACTTTGCTTTGTTCAGAGTTTTAGTAATATAGACAACAGAATTTGGTATGGTAAGTTAACAAGTGTTAGGGGAAGGAAACGTTTGATTTCAGCTCATTCCACGAGTTTAGAAGTTGAATACAGGTTTTAGATGGGATTCTGAATCAACCAAGAACTACAGGGAATCAAGAAGAAAACCAATTTTATGCACATTACTGCATTCTTAAAAATATACTGTTATCTTCAATAATTCAAGTAAGGTAATAGACATTATAAAAAATAACTTCATGAACCATACTCAAGTTTCAAATCACATTCTCAAACTTTTAACCCAAAGCAGTTTTATTGTGTTAACTTCATATAATAAACCATGAAGGTCTGACTGTACAAATGGTTAATGATTTGCACTTGTGATTCCTGTGATAGCTAGCAGATTTGCTAACCAACTTACTGTAAAGATATGGCAGATTATGTATTTAATCAAAGCACTTTGATTTAGGCATGAAACAAATTCAAATGGTTGACATTCTGTGCTTCTAATGCACCACTCATAAGAGAGGCAAGAAACACCCACTATTGTACAGACAATTATTTTTACAGAAAACCCTTCCTCGAAATTAATCTTTTATCCGCAGCTGTAGATGAGAGTATAATCTGTTGTAAACAGGGCACTGTGTTGTAAAACCAGTTTTTTTAAATTAAGATCTCTCTCCGAAAGTTGGAAAAACAGACTCTTCAGAATGTCTTTCAAATGTAGCATGTTCTGTTTGCTATATCATAAAGTTACTTTCATTTGATTCCTTTCTAAAGATGTTTGTGTTCACAGCAGTTCTGTTTTTAAAAATTGTTTGAAATTTATATAAAATTCTGTACATGTTCACAAATTATTGCATAAACAGCATAATCTTCATGACAATATTCAGCAACACATGTCCATCTCAGGAAATTCACGTTTCCCTTCTTGCTTTTTTCTTCTTTTTAACTTGTTTGGGAGATTCCCAGCTCTCTTCAGACTTTGCTAAAAAACAAAAATAATTAGTGTTAGGACTGAGAACATTTACCCAGAATTGACTTTTAAAATCCTGGATAACACACAGTATTATTACAAAATGATTCAGAACAATCAAGGAGAAGTTCTATTCACCTGCTTCTTCCAAATAATTTAATTTGAAATGCATCTAAAACCAACACTTGCTGATTTCATCCTACTTTTTTTACCCCACAAATACAAAGAGTGATAGACATCAAAGGTCATTCATTTTGCAAATGTTATTATTTATAGTAGAGTCATTGTTATTTTCTGGCCTACTAGAAATAATGTACATGTACACAATTGACATTAAATGCTCACTTTTACCAATTACAGTTCTTAACCACTACATATGTGACATGTCCGAAGAATATTTTTAAAAGTAATGAACTATATAAAGATGTGGTTACATGGAATCTGTAATCCAATACAGAAGCACTATATTCTTAAAAAACCAGACTGCCTAAAACATGCTGGCTGCCAAAAGTGATAAAACATGTAAAGTATTGTATATACTGAACCTAAGAGACGTTCTTTCAATTGCAAAGGCATGAATCAATCACAAAAGATTTCATATAGAACCAGAAAAAAAAGTCCTGAGTTGATACACTGACTTGAAAGATTCCATTGTTTCGTGTATTCAAAACCAAGAAGAAAATTAATGCAGCTGAATGAGACTTTATAAAGTCATCGTGTTTCTTCTGAAGTCATTAAAAACTCATTTAGTACTTCAACACTTAGGCAGCAACTTATTACGGATTGTCAGTATTTATTAATTTTATTAAAGAATCTGAATCAAAACTTTTTTTTTTCAAGCAATGCTTTTCACATCCTGACTTCCCTTCTAAATTTCTTGTTTTACTGTGTGAGTACTTTTGTCAAGTAGTCAAATACTTTTGAGTACAAACACTTTTGTCAAGTACAACAGAGGGTACATTTGACATTTTTGGGCACAGAATATTTTCAAAAAACAATACACCTGCAGCAGCTAAGCCTGATGTATATGCTGTTAGACTACAAAAAAAAAGTCCATCACCCAATACTTTTCGACTCCCAAATAAGCAATTGTTTTCCTCTATGATTACATGGAAGCATATGGAAAAAGATGCTAATGAGCTAAACTGAGAAATCAAAAGACCTCAGTAGGCAGAAAATTGAATTTTTTGTACTTTTTCCCAATTTTCTGGTAGCTAAATATTCTGTCAACTGCAATGTCAGTAACCATCTGTTCTCCACGGAAGACCTGCAAGCAGCCCTTTGAAACAGCGTTGACAGAACTCCTTAGTCACAGCACGGAGCTCCAGTCCCGATGGTGATGAGTACATTCAAATGTCTGTTAAGGACTGGACAAGCCCAACAGACATTTTCAGTCATCCAAGCATATGAAGCCAATTTTTCCTCACAATGAAAAGAAATATACCAAGGTGCTTTTAACTGTAAGGAAGTTAAAAATATGGCAAGATGTATAAGTAAGACACAAGTATCTGATATGGCACTTGAAACTCAAACCCCAGGGCAAAGCATTCTGACTATACTCTTGGGAAAAAGTACATCCTGAATTCAGACAAATAAACTGTACTGAGAGATACTTACTCTGTGGAGGAGGCACACTGTTTTGCTTAATATTGGGGCTAGAAACATCTGTCTCTTGCAGCATCTGTGGCACTTGGGAAGCAATCTTGTCAGAATTGCTCTCTGATACAATTACAGATGGCTCAGTGGAAACAGCAAGCGAAGGAGCCTCCTCAGACTATTTGAGAAACAAACAAAAAAAAAGTTCTCAAAAGGTTTTTAAGTAATACAAAAGTAAAAACTCTTATATGGTGTTATTTTAGCAATATACTTAGCACCTGCTGAGAAAATAGCATTGGAAAATTAAGCCAATATTAAAGTCCTTAAAGTTTTTAAATTGAGGCTATAATACTATGACTGCCATCTAGTGCCAAAATTTTTAATTGCATACAAGCAAAGATAAATGACAGAAATTAATTCTTAAAATACAGCACATGCAAAGAAAGGGAGACCAATCTATAAATCACCAAGACCCTAAAAAGATTCTAGCGTATTCAAGAGAGATGTAAAACAGTAACACATATGCACTTGGTTTCAAGGCAAGCAGGCAAGTTATATAGGACCAAATAGATAACTCAAAATCCAAACAAATCAAACAAAAAGCATTTTCTGTCATTCCTATAAACTGCTCAAAACACTCTGTATGCTTATAGTAGAACAACTAATGTTGGCAAGAGCAGTCAGCAAGTATTTCAGTGGAAATTACAGCAGAAATAACTGCCAAGTAAAATGGCACTTGTAGTATTTCAATTATCTAGTCAATTTTGAAGGTTCCCACTACAGAGACAAAATGTAACTGTACCCTAGAGTGTAGCACTTATTGTAATTAAAATCACAGCAAAACAGAAAAAAACCCATTTTGACATTCCAATAGGAAAGTCAGAACATAAAAAACATAAGATCCCACAGCAAGTCACCAAATGACAAAAAGCTTCAAAAAAGAATGTATTAGAACACAGTGTCTCAGCCAAGCAATAAACCCCAAACTTAAAGATGTTATTAAGAAATCATAGCTGTAGTTCTGTCACAACAGCCAAGACCTGGAACTATGAAAACCAAATAGTGAAGTCGACATCTCTGGATGCACATGTACAATAGTTACCAGTTTGTACTGCTTCCATCACTACAATGTAAGCATCTCAAAAATTCAGTCAGAGCATTCAAGAGAGCAAAAAGATACTAATTCCTTTTTTAGTTGTATCATACTAAGCAAGAAATTAAACAGCTTTAATTGAAAAAACCCACCACACGTATTTAAAGGATAGCAGTTCTCTAACCCTTCTTGAATAGTTTGCTGTATAAATAGTTTACATATCAACTGAAACAAGTTTTTTTTAAATATCTATAATTGCAATATTTCTCAATCTACTGAAAAATTAGTAATCTCAAATATTTTTTATACATCAGCCATGCTGATAAAATGAACTCCTATCCTACAGGAATTCCAAGCTTAGCCAATTCCAATGTTGTCTAATAGTTAGCAATCATCAGCTACATAAATAAGTGAAATTAACAAACTGAAACATGATTTCTAAAATAAAAGGAGGACATAAAGCTTCTCGTGCAAGGTCATCAATTCAGGCAACTATTGGTATCACAGTTTTGTTAGGATAGTCACACTTCACCAGCAGGTAAAGCAACTCAATTATGATTTTAATAGGTCAGCTGTCTCAGGTTGACTAAGAAACATATTGCAGCTTGCGTGTTACAGCATGCAGTATTACTGCAAATCTAATGATACAAATACATACAGCACTATCTGGACATTTTTCCAAATACTTCTGTCTAAATTTTGGATACAAGAAAGTGGGTAGTGATATCAAACACTAAAAATTGGGTACTAATCTTTGCTAGGATATTCTCTGCTAATAAATCCTTCCAAAAAGAAGGCCTGAAACAATGAACAAAGCCTATTTGATAATATAAAGTTATATGCATAATTCTATGATTCAATAATGAAGTAGTGACTTGTCGCACTGTTACTTCTTTTTCCAAGTATCTCTCTTCATTTAAACTTGTGCCTGCTGATAAAATGTGAAGCGTTTCAATGCAGGCCAATGTGTAGCAGATACCATCACCAGACAGAGTGATGTGAAACACAAGGTTCAACACTCAGCTGCTTCTGATGTTTATGAAGATATACTGAATAATAACTTGTTTGTACTCAGTTTATTTTTCCCTATACTTCATTCTCATGTTTTGGAGCATTTGCTTAAGATTAGATTACCTATCTTGGAAACTCAAGTCATCCATTTCACACTTCAGTCACAGACTGTTTCTAAAACTTTCTACAACAGCCAAGTCAAACAATATTGGAAGGCATCTTTGCATGTGTGAAATTACAGTGAAGCCAAATCTGATGTCAAGGAGACTGACAGACCATCTGCACTGTCAGATACAACAATTCACAAGTTGTTCTTTACCAACTCCAGTTCCAGAGAATGTTAGTAATAGTTTTGTTTGCCCTTTGCCCCCACACCAAGTTTAATACAGAATATGTCCTGTTTCACAGTTACCACTTACACAGCTATACATAGACACATAGATGAACAGACTGAATTTAAGATTCAAGGGTAACAGAAACCCTCATGCCCCTCAAAAACAGTGCAGTGTAGGTCTACATGAGATGCTGATGCCATCAAATCACCTAGGAAGTTGAGTATGATTATGAACAGTAAAGCACTGAGCAAAGTCTACTGAAACTGGGCTTGTATTTTGGCAGTGCTCGCAGCTTGTGAAGGAAAAAAAAAAATCTAACTGCAAATATTTTTCAAATCAATTTAGATTTCTGAACAGCAAAAGCTACAGTCTTCTAGGATGCACCATTATGCCTTTTTCTTGAAGTCAAAAAACCCCCAACCTTGATGTCACAATCCAAGTTTTCTGTCTACACATATTCAACTAAAGCCTCTAAAATAAAACAATGTATTTGCTTTTAAGATTTAAAAAACCTCACACTGGCAGGAGTAAAGCCACTTGCATACACAGGCAGATGTCTTTTCAAATACAGCTTCAAAAAAATGACCACAAAAACCACCAATACACTAGTCAGATAGAACAGGCAGCTGTTGCCAACCTTGACTAAAGGTTGAACTGATCTAAACTAGTCAGATGTAGTAAATAACTGCAGTAAAGCTCTACTTTAGTTTAGGGTATTTACAGTAAGACTTAAGTATGTCTGAATGTGCTTTTCAAGACATTCCCAACAAACTTCTGTACTTTTTATTTGGTGACCTGCAGCCTCTTGTGAAAGATTTCATTCTAATGCTTTTATTTGACTCTTAATACCTCAATATTTTTATGAAACTAGTGCTTAGCAATTAAAAACTAAAACTCAGTATTCTGACATATACTCTCTGGTACCAAACTGCTGTGTCACTAGCATTGTTCACTCTTTACAAAAATAAAAAACAAAAATCAAAGCCAATAGAAATATTAAGTATTTTACACCTTCCTAGAATGTGATACTTTGTAGGGTAGCAGTATCTAAGAAAGCTGCTATTTGGAGAAAGACTGAAAGAGAATTCTCTAGAATATGTTTCAACTGTGAGCTGAAGCAAACAGTTTGTGAATTGATTCAAATAAAACCTTTTCTTATTCAGTCATTAAGCTCAGTACAGCTATCAGAAATCAATTTTAGACTGCACTGAACTCAGAATATATTTAGTGGCACTTCATTCTGTTGCACTGTAACAGTAGAATATGCTACTAGTCCTGTGCTCAGACCTATTAGTTCTTAGGTTTATACATTTCAAAGTTTTAAATCACTGCTTGAATATTCAAACAAGAAAGTAACTTGCCAGTAAAGAAAGTGACTACTGATTTGGAAGATAGTACTTTTCAGAGTACACATACTTTTTAAAACTCCTAACTGACATCTACCGAAGATTCAACTGCTCAATTACCTTTATATTCATAAACAGAACAGCCTGAAACAGTATTCTTACTGTAACCTTATCTACACAAATTGATGTTTCAAACTACTTGAGCACTTCTAAATCAAACTGTAACATAAATCAAATTTTGCATCCCTACCTTAGCTGGTTCACTAGTACTTATGGTCTTCAAAGAAAAAGCTCTTTCCTGCTGTGGTTGAACTTTTGAGGTATCCGCCTGAAATTCCTCTCCAGCTTCTCTATCGAGTTCTTCAGCATCCTATAAAAAGGGGAGTGGGTGGGGAAAAAAGAAGAGCCTGTGTTTGCAGTCAACTTCTGACTCTTCTCCCCTGTGAATGAGTTTTGTTGCCATAATCAGCTTCTATAACTAAGAAAATCTATCAAAAAGAATAATTGAAGTAGTAGGCTCATACTAGCCTATGCTAACACTCAAAGTTTATAGAACATAATAAAAAATACCCATAGAACCCAATAAAACCCAGAAAACAGGGCTCTTAATGCAATTTACTAACAAAAATCCCAATCTCAGAATGAACTGCACTTCACACTCGTGTAAATTACAAGAACATGAAATTAAACTGAATTTACTCTAAACACTTAGCAAAAATATCACAATGACACTTGACTGCTCTCGATTCTGTGCTTCGTTACAAGTTTTAAAATGCAAGCTCTGCATATTAACTTGTATAGTTTTCTATCACTATTATGCTTTAATATTTTTGCAACTCAGTTTAGTTTGCCAAAATGCCTGTAAAATAAACCTCAGTACAGAAATTGAAAATATATCCAAAGTACCCGAGAGTCTCAACCTCTACTCCTTAGACAATCTAACAGTGGAAAGTTTTCATTTCAAGTGTGGAATTAGAATAATTACACTTGTTTGTGGCACTAGAAGAATCCGTGGTAGTGAAGAGGTCTCTGAGTTTGAACTGGAAACACTGTTCCTTCAGTTATTTCCACTAGAATCTTATGAAAATGCAGTCACAGCCTAAGTCTGTTGATTCTTGACAGGAGGGAACACATACTGGCTTACTCCAAGCTCCTCAGCTAGTTTCTACTGCCTTGACAAATACTGACGTCAGCAAATGACTGTGAACATTTAATTATAATCAATGAGAAAGATGAAGATGTTTAAATGAACATGTTACGTTTTCAGAGGATAAATATACAAATTTTAAATGAGTTTGAAGTAGGAGTGGCAAGTTAAATTACTAAACTGTTATAACAAGGGTAACTTCTGTGATGTATTAGCAGTTCAGTCTGCTCCTAGCAAGCAAAATTCCCAATTCTACATAAAAATTTAATACAGATAAATTCTCATCTGTAAACTGATGACTTCACAGACTGATGGACTGAAAGAAAAAGTAACAAAATTGAACGGCTGAATGACTAGAATAAACAAATCTGATTATGTTAATATAGAAAGTAGGACTCTAGTTGACATATATGATTTAAAAGACAGTTCACAAGCAATGGAAAAAGAAATTCAGACTGCCCCCACTAACCTTGAAATTCATGTAGGACACTCACAAACACCTGTTACCCATAACCTATTAATCCTGCCTTATACTTAAGTCATAGAAGAGACCAGAACAGATTTCAGTTACAAGAAAGCTGCAGCCCTATTGCTCCCCAATTGAATTTACCTCAAAAGAAACAAGGGAAATCAACACAAGCTCCACCTCCACACAGACAACTTGAAAATAAAATTTCATGTACCAGGAATTCAATGTTTTATAATTCTTAATAAACTGAAAATCTGATAACCATAAAAGCAAATCCAAAGCAAGTATGACTGAAGTTTTTGCTTTCCCTAATTCATCTAGTCAGATTCCACTGAACATTGGTCATTTTGTAAAGAATGTAAACCATGAATGGCTGTCACTATAAGCACAAACAGGATGCATTCTGATAATGAGCTATTAAAAGCTTTCTTCCATTAGGAAAGTACTTGTTTTCATATACTCAAACATGATTCAATTGCCATTTGAAGTGCAATCTGCTTTTGCTATTTTTACAAATCTGTTTCAATGTAATTCTTCATAAGCTATTTCAGTAACACAAAAAACTCCAACCATCCCCAGTTTGAAAATATTCTTTCCCTCACTGAAATCTGACTCACAGAGCAGCTCCACCAACTGAGTTTGAAGCATTGGGACTTACCATTTCACATAAATCGAATTAAAACAGTACTTCAGAAAAATAATACATTCTCACACAATTGTATTTGAAGACAGCTTAAGAGAAAACTTCAATTTCTTTCATTCTCCTAACTGGCTATATTCACCAAGGCAGCTGTTTTTCAGAGGACATGAGGAGAAGGCTTCCCATGCAGAGGAGAGATCCTCCTGGAAGCATCCCTACAGTACAGAATCCTGATTTGATAGCAAATGAGTAATTCAGGATAAATACTTTCCACGTATTTCATGCTTTTCATAATAAATCCAGCAAAACTACAAGTTATCTCATGTTTGACTTGTGAATACAACAAATTAAGGAAATACTAGTAAAATATGAATTACTTTAACTCTTGAGAAACAAGAGAAGACAATCCAATTCTGTAAAGAAATTAATTTCCCAAAAATATTTTTTCTTCAAGATGCTAATATTCAAAGATAAGGCAATTTTGTCAATTCCTTGCAGTTGCCTTTTAAACCATCCAGATTTTACCTGTGCAGGAGAGTTAGCTTCTTCACCCTGCTTCTTCTTTTTCTTCTTCTTTTTCTTAGATTTTCCACTTGTAGAACTCTGAAGAATTGGCTCTGCTTTTTCTCTTTCATTATCTGAAATCTTCATACAGAAACAGAAGGTATTTAGCATTAAAAATGACACTGAAACATACCGTCTATAGACTAAACATAAATTAATAGCTATAAGAAATTGCATATACAAGTGTAAAGGAACACAGCCTTATCTGTTTAGTTCATTTTACAAAGACCACACTCTTTACATGCTAGCTGGTAATACAGGTAGAGGAGTTGGGAATGGAAGAGGCAACAGAGCACCAGGCCCTAGTGACATGGAAATGCTGTTTTTCATATCAAGAATTAAATATTGTCAAGAAGTATTTATAAAAACAGATCTAAATCCTCTCAGTCTATACTGATAAGGTGATCCTTATAATTATGGCGAGACAGGAAGGTTTAACATGGAGCTAAGTGACTTCTCTCTTCTCAGTAACATTCAGCATTTTCTTGTTCTGTGTACAGAGCTAACAATTGTGGTACTCTTATCAGTGTAACTGCAATGAGAGATTGCCTTTATCATTACCCTTTAAGTTACTTTAACAAATGGCAGGGGTAAGGACAAAATCTTGGAGCTAAGGAGAAAATACCACCTTTTACCTTCTGAGTATCAGATCTCGCTTCACGCTGAGGAACAGAAGCAACTTTTTCTTCATCTACCCAGTTGCCCCACTCTTCTGCTGGTGCATTCCAATCAGAGCTTGGATCAGCTGAAGAAAGTCCATCTATAAAGATTCAAAGGTTTTTTCAGGAATATTGCCTTACTCTACAGGTGCTCTTTTCCAGTTAAAACATGTAAAAAACCCCTATGCATAAACCCACTTCTTGATCTCAAAAGATAAATAGTAATTTCCAGTATTTCGGAAAAAAAAAAAGGTAAAGACTTTATTGATAAGTGGAGGACTTTTTAAGGTAATGAGCATGACAGTGATTTTACAGAGCCTAATCACAGCAGCAGCTAGCTAGATGCAATTGCTTCAAGATATTCTCCTAAACTATGTGAAGAGGGATAAATTTAAGAGTTGCTCTCTATCTTAAACTGTTCTCCGTATCTTCTTCCTAGTTTGTGAAAAAATTAGGATGAATTGTAACACTGATCAATCTTACCTTAGTAAGATTCCATTACAAGTGATATATCTGAACCTATAAATATTACTGACTCAAAAGTCCTCCTATAACACTGACATTTTTAATAATCTTTTTTTCCCAAGACTCTTAAGTCCATACTGTATTTTGTTATTGTTCATTTATGATGGAATGATAGGTTTAAAGAGTCAGTTATATAAAAACTAAAAATATCTGAAGGGAAGAACTAAGCCTTAGACTGGCTGTTTAGTAGAAAGTTACAGCAAGCTGGTTTTAAAAGAGAACATGTTGTAAAAGATTGCATTTTCATTTCACATTTATATTAACATCATAAATATTTCTTCCCCCTCCTGTCTATACCAAAATAAAGAAGAGGCAAACTTGGTCTGCCAACTGTGGTGGGATTAAATTTAAACAACTGAAAATAAAGTCAAAATAAAAAGCAGTAATAAACCAAATTAAATTTATTGGCAAACATTACAAAGCCAAAAATACATTAAGAGATCTTAAGATTACTTGGAATACTTAGAATGGTTAGAAACTTTCCTAATAAAAATATTATCTTAATTACACTTACTTCAGATGCTAAAATTTACTGATTTGAAAAAAAATATTACTACTCAACATAAGACTTTTCAGTTTACTTACTGCCCTCTCACTAGTTGCTTAAAAAAAAAATCCGTTCTTAGTAAAAACAAAAACTAGGAGTATTTGTACATACAGATAATTTCCTTGTCCTGACCCTGATAAAGTAGTAAGGTGTCTCTGTGTATCTCATTGGCCTAAACTTGTATTTGCCCACTTCTGTTAGTGTACCCTTCAATTAGCTGACAACTATGATGAAATTCTCTTAGCACATGCTACAGCTATAAACATTCTATACTCAGATATGTGAATCAATTATGCTTTTGATCAAATGTAAAACCGATGATTTTCAAATGGTTAACTGAAATGTGCTTCCCTTATCCTTAAACCAGATAAAACACAAAAGATAAGTTTCAAAATTATCTGGTATCAGAGCAGTCATGCCAACAGTAGTGGAGTCAAGGGCTACATCTCTCTCTTCCACTTTTGCAGTCATTAACTGCAAGAAGTTTTTCTTAGAGAGAAGCATGCTTGGCTGCTTTTGTCAACTTCTGGAACAATTTTCAGGTCAATGCCCTAATGAGATGCACTACACTTTTTCATAAACAGGGAGGAGAAAGTGGGGAGTAAGCACCAACTTTACTACAACTCCCAAGTAATTTCAATTATTTCTATCCTGTATATGCTTCCTATATATGTAAGAACTTCCTAATGTTTGCTAAATGAGAAAGAAAGTTAGATTAAATACAACAGTCTGATGTTACCTTAACTTTTCAGTAAGGTACAAACATGTTGAAACAAACTCTTGACTCAAATTCTATTTACTAAATATGTATTTTACAGACTTGCAGTAGATTTTTCTCATTTGCAGCAAGACTGTTTTATTACAAAGATTTTTCTAGCAGAAGCCAGAACTACCTTAAAATGAATGAGCTCTCTCACTTCTGAGTTTGAATATCCATATATTTTTCCTAAAAATTAACCATTTTCTATCAGAATTTGTCAAAATACTTCTTTCTAATTCCTTCAAACTGTCCATTAGCTTTACACAAGTCAAACATCCCAGGCTTTTCCTCAGATACCCACCACTGTATAATACAAGTAGCTAATATAAATAACTAAATTTTAACAGTAATTAAGAACATTTTGTTAATGAACATTTTAGAGGAACATACTTAACCCAGACCATTCGTCATCAACAGGGGGTTGAGCATGACTTAAATCCCACTGAAAATCAGAAGTACCAGCCTGAGAAACCGATTCACTGTTGGATCCTGAAAGGGAGTAAATAAAATTGTACATTTAAGTTAGCGAGCTTCCTGACGTTTTCTTGGGCAAAGGAGTCCCACCAAAGTAGGAAAGGAAGACAAAAGGCTCGAAGAAAAATGTCATGTTCTAAGGACTACAGAGGACAGGAAGACTAGTAGGCTCTTGTGCATGAGGTATATTCAGAAAACAAGGAAGCTGAAGAAGACAAAATAAAGTCATGAGAAGAAGACAAAAAGAGCTAAGAAGGGTGAGTAAAAGCAGTCTCCTCAAACTGAAAAACACAATGAAATATTATGGGTAATAAAATTGTTACCCTGTATCAATAAGATCTATTACAGAGAGAAGCTTAAAAGAAGAGATCACTAGAAATCTATCTCATTAATTACATTGCAGATCAAACAATTAAATTATACATTACTAAGAATCCAATTCTCATTTTAAGCAAAAGCTTTCAAGAACATAAAAGCAGCAGGACAAACAACGGTAAGGCCAATACCAGTCATGATAACAGAAGGTGTTACACATCTAACATCATTGTTTTCAGAAAAATAAACAACAAACAAAACCATTTCATAAAAAAGTGAAACAAACAAAAACTTAACTGTAAGAATGAAATAAATTAATATTTTACTGTATGATGAGACTTCTGGAATTCAATTTGAATAGAACCTGGGTCTCTATTTCACATGCACCTCCGCAAAAGATACCTCAGATGACAGAAACATGGACATGTTCTCATTTCTTTTGTGGTCACTTTGCATTACAACATTGTTGGCTAACGTGCATCAAAGACAACTAATATACTTCACTTTTTCATATTTCTCTTTAAGTTGAAATGGTGATATTACAGCTGAATCTTACCTCAGTCTGCCATCCTATTTTATTTAATAAAGTTTCGTACGTTTTAGCTTAGAGACTGAACTTGGATTTCAGGTGGCTGCTTGGGATTTTTTTTTAATTAAAACTCTCTGTACAATTAAGATGCTGGACACTGAGCCTGAGTTCAACAGTTAAAAGCCTGTAAACTGCAATACAAGCAAATATAGCGTAAATGCATAAGCACTTGGCCAGCTACTTCCGAAAAGAAAACTGACATGCCAAGCTCATGGCATAAGCAAGCAACAGCAGAAAACCTGACATATGATCCTTTTAATGTATAATAAATCACTGTAGGACTCATGTTAGTTGTTTACCACACAGGATTTATTATGAAGCCAGGTTTGTACTCTATAGCAATTTCACCCTTCAACAAAGAAAACCCCAGAGCTCAGCATTTCCATTTGTCATACAGAAAAAAGACTCAAGACTTCAAATCCTGCCTATGGAACGTATTTTCAAAGTAGTGGTTCAGTTTCTTCACGGGGAAAAACTCAATCATCAAATAACAAACCTCCTAGGAAACTGGGGTAAATGGGCTTTCCTAGAAAGAAATCTTCAGATCTCTAACTCGAGACATTGCAACGCTGAGCAATCTCTTATGCCCATTATTTAGACTTAACACACAAACAAGAAAGCTAAATAAGAAATCACAGAATCATAGAATGATTTGGGTTAGAACATACCTTAACGATCATCTCATTCCAACCCCCTCTAGTTCCAACCTTCTTACTAATATTCTGTGTTTGCTCTAGTTTTTGATTATCAACTTAAAACAGTTACTTTACTGCATAATTTCAGAGTAACGAAATAGCTTTTTAAGTATCTTCCACCTCTTTACAGCACTATTTTCAAAGAAAAGTGAGAAAATGCGTATTAATAACACTTGGCAAACTCTATTCCACCTGGTGGAGTACAAGAGAGTGGAAAAATCTTTGGAAAGGCACACATACCAGAAACTCCAGGAGTTAATCCAAATGAGGAGAAAGAAGTAGAATTCTGTTCAGAGGTATTAATCCTTGCATCCACATTCCAAGCAGCTGTGGGGGAAGGGGAGAAAAAAATAAAAAGAACTTCACACACTGCTGGCAATATATGAAAATGTAGCTATTTAACTATGAATCAGATCAGAAAAACAGTGGCTAGTCCAGCCATGATGACATTTCACACAACTAAGGGCATTAATCACTGCTGATAGAGATGTGACTTTATGAACACACAGCTTGAAACAATTTTCAAGCTTTCCACGATCATCTTCCCTTTACAGCCTTTTCTATGTATAAACTTCTCACAAAAGAAAAGTTAATTTTTTTTGAGCCCCATACTGTTATTCCTCCTATTACTTCAGTCATTAAGTTTTGAAAAGTACATGTAGATGGAACACAGCTTGCAGTAAATTTTATATATACGTTAAAGAATGGAATAATATTCAGAACGATTTTTGACAACTAGGAGATACTGCTTAAAAATGAAGACATACTTGGCTGTTAAATGTAGGGCAGAAAATAAGCAGAAACAGCCAGTAAAAACTACCAGTAGCTTTTATTTAGAATTACATTTATTTAACTGGGGGAGAAGGGGCTAAAAAATTGGACAGGTATTCTAGATGTTGTCCAAAAAGTAGACAATCACTACCCCCCAATTTACTGACTCCTGAGTTAATGCATCCCAGCATACTGTTGGTGTCCTTTGCTGCTATGATCTACGAGTGGCTCATGTCCAACTTGGTGCCCACCACGACCCCTTACCCACAAAGCTGCAATCCAGGAAGTCAATATCCAGGCAGGGTTGCTTCCAACCCAGATTCTGCACTTGACATTTGTCCTCACTGAGCTTCCTCGGCTTCCTGTTGGCCCATTACTCCCATCAGGTTTAGGTCCTTCTGGATGGGATCCCTGACCTGGACTGTTTCAACTGTTTCCTGCCTCCACATTTAAGTTTGGTGTAATCTGGAAATGGGATGTGAACGACACGGTTGCCTACTCCAGGTCACTTACAAATATGATAAACAGGACAGTTCTAAGTACAGCCCTGTGATATGCCCCTGGTTACCAGCCTCCATGGAGAGTTGGACTTACTAACCATTACCTTGGGCCTGACCAGTTTTTCAACCGTTCTAGTTTGGATACAACAACACTGTGAGAGACAGTCAAGTCATCATGAAAGACTTTCACTGCTCTCCTTCACCCCCCAAATTAGTCATTTTACAAGAAGCAAAGCAGCCTGGTTAGACATGATGTAACCTCAGTAACAAAACCAAAAAAAGCTGGTCACAGTCACTAAGACAGCCTTATTAGAATATATAGCAGAACACATCTAACCAGAACATGAAAAAAGCCCTTTGCTTCTTCTTGGCAACAGTAAATCTTCCAAGGCTGTATCAGATCTAGCCTCAGGAACTCCATTTCAAGATATGCCAGAGAAATAAAAAAAAGGTCTAGACTTGTGCAGATTGTGGCTGGGGTAGGGTTGTGTTTTGGATTTATGCTGAAAGCACGGTTGATAATACAGGGATATTTTTGTTATTGCTGGGCAGTGCTCACATAGAGTCAAGGCCTCTTCCACTTCTTGTATTGGTGGCAGCAAGGTGGCTGGGGCTTGTCTTCCCAACAAGAAATTGGAAAGAGACGCAGCCTGGACAGCTGACCCCAACTGGCCAAAGGAATATTCCCTTCCATGTGGCATCATACTCAGTATACAACGTGGGGAAGAAGGAAGGGTGGGATGTTTGGAGTTATGGTGTTTGTCTTCTCGAGTCATGGTTACATGTGATGGAGCCCTACTCCCCTGGAGATGGCAGAGCACCTGCCTGCCCATGGGAAGTAGAGAATTATTTCCTTGCTTTGCTTGCATGCATGGCTTTTGCTTTTCCAATTGAACTGTCCTTAGGAGTTTTCCATCAGTTTTCCAGCTTTTATCCTTCTGACTGTCTCCCCCATCCTGCTGGTGGGAGAGTGAGCAAGTGGGTGCGAGGGGCTTGGCTGCTGGCTGGGGTTAAGACACAAGACTGAAGTAACACTGCTGGCTACAAAGGAACACTGCCTCTTCCACAAGAGCTGAGGATTACTTCGACCAAACAGTGGGAAGGGCCATGTTACAGCATTTACTAATAAGTTGATGATTGTTGCCCAGAAAGAAATCAAGAAATCTCTTCTCCATTATCACTATGGGCAGCACAAGTGATAGAGGCAGAAACTGTACTGAATACTAAAAAAACAATTTCTAATGAGAAAAACAGTGTAACACCAAATGTCACAAGAGTTGAACAATCTTTATGCCTGGGGCCTAAAAAACACCTGTCAAAACCGAACATCGTTGATTTGATCATGTTGGATCAACAGAACAGACTTACAACCTGGGTTTTAAGACATTTAGAAGAAGTTACACTTCAAAATGGCTTAGTAATCATCTTCAGAACTTTATAAAAGTGATATACAGCATTGCATTCCTTCACAGAAATAATTTTGTCAGACAAACTCAAAAAACCCAGTTTAACTGTACACAGACATAAATACTCAGCCATCAGAACGTACAGAAACTTACCAGAAATTTAGTTAACCTTTCACTAGACTACATCAAGATTCTTTTAATATATAAACCTGAAAATATTTCAGAGATCCACTACTAGAAAATACGTTTATGTAAAAATGCTTATGTGAAGCAAGTTCTTGGAAACAGCTTACCAATAGGAGTGAACAAAGAACGCTCTTTCCAGGGCCTGCCCACCAGGGTTACACCCCAGTCCTTTCCATTTCCGTTAGCATCTCCAGCATCTTGGCCCCAAGCCAATGCCTCAGTCTTCCTCTTCCCAGCTGCAGTTGAAGGAACAGATGTCCATTTCTCCTCCCCTACACCAATCTGTGAGGAGATTTTTACAGACTTCTCATTCCAGCTTCCTCCATTTACTGTATGGCTTTCACTCAGTCCTGGAGAAACTTAAATACAATAATAATGAAAGGATTATTTAAAATAAGAACTGGATGAAGAATTAAAAAATCACTGACATGCATATTCACTTAACAAAAAATCACCGAATGAACAGCAGCTTTGCTACACCAGTGTGATACAGACAGGGCTGCTGCTCTGTCTCAGCTGATTTTCCAGTTCAGATGATATGCACCATCTGTCTACTAACTTGAAGAGTGAGGAAAAAACAGCACCAACTGCACTCTCTTTCCTCATCACTTTCTTTATAGGACTGATGTATTGGGAACCAGTGCCTCTAGAATAAAGAAAGAGTGGGGAAGGTGCTTTCAACACTGTCAGCTAATTTCTCTTACAGAGTATGGTGATGACTTGTGGAAAAGCCCATGCACTAAATGGAGAATATTTTGTTTCATAACTGCATGCAGCAGTTCTCCAAGCAGGATGTAGATGAAATTACCAAGTTATTAGAAAATACTTCCCAAACACTACACAGGATTTACAAAGATCATAGCTATCAAATTGACCATAGAGTCCCTCACAGTAAGAGATAAAAATCATAGTAACACTCAATTTGTAAGTAAAGTATTTTATGTTACACTAAGGTAAAAGACCACAACACTGCAAGAGCCTCCGTTACACGTTACCCTGATGAGAAATTACTAGCCACTGCAAGTTTAATGTATACTTTGAGAAGTCAGCAGTACAGCAGATCAAAATAGAAGCTTTTTAAATTTATGGCCATATAAAATATAAGGGCTAGTGCACCCAGCCTCGCTTCCTATATATCACAAACCTTTCTCAAAGTGCTTTGTATATCAAATCCCCTTTCTCTTTTTATATATGCAGTGGAAAAAACAGAAAAACTGCTCTTTTATAAGCAGCTAAGAAATATTTGCATATTACACTTAAACAGTAAGCCAAACCCTCATGCACAAGTCAGTATCATATTCCAACAAAAACTACAGACCAAACATTTTATTTTTCAAATGAACTTGTAACTCAGGCAGCATGAACATGCCAAATTCAAGCTGGCCTCACTGACATAGAATTAATTAGGTGAGATATGCCTAGATTTTCTCAGACAAATCAATTCCAAACACACATCTGTAAGGTCACCATTGCTGTACAAAAAGCACTGCTCTTTCTCTACAGCACTAGCACTGCTCCTATCAGTCAACTTCCTCCTAGTGTAATATGAAGTCTAAGGGAAAGGCAAAAAAAGAATACTGAAGAGACAGAAATCAAACTGCAGTTGGTAAAAAAACCTTTTTGCAACTTTGCAAAAAGGCAGCTGAGGTCCTAACACAGGAGCTTGATTATTCTCTGTTTATTATACTACTCTCCTGTCAAAAACTTTAACTTCTAAATGACCAGCAAGTTTTCACTGAATCACAAAAACCTTAAGATTGAAAAGGATCTCTCAAAGTCACCTAGTCCCACCTCCTCTTCAATGCACAGCTAACTTCAAAATTATACTACCTTATTGAAGTTCTGGAAACCATACTGGCTGATTGCCCAGAGATGCTTTGAACTATCTCATGAAGAGCTTTTTTCCTCATGACCTGTCAGAATTTCCCCTTATTGAAACTTGATTATCACCTCCTGTCCTCCCATTAGGCATCTCTGAAGAATATAGCTCCCTCCTTCTGTGCCATGGTACAGGCAATTTGCACGTGAAGTAACACTCTCAAAAACAAGTAGAAAGGAATTCCTTTTGTGGATCTGTGTGCTTTTAATAACTCATTTGTTGACTTGCTTATTTACACTAGCTACTTTTCATTAAAGCAACTCAACTAATGTTGGCTGTATGTAAAAAACAACCGTCTTGATTTCATTATGTCAAACGAATTCACTTCAAGCATTATTATAGTAGTATCTGTTATCAGAAAACTGCTAAGATTCACTAGTCAAATATAAGTTATACGTATGATGTATGTCAAGCATATTCTTTTACAAACATGCATTTATATTTAAGACCTTCCAAAACAAATGTATCTATTAATCTCAAAGGAGTATGTAAAGAACTGAGTAATTTGTGTATACAACCTGAAACAAGTGTAAACAATAATCAGGACTCGTGAGCTCTTTGCAGTTATCTATACCACGGTTTTCTTTGAGCAAATAATTCATTAACACAAATAGTGAATAAGTTTGAAAAGCTAGCATAAAGAATTCTTCAGCAGAGCTTAAAAATAAATGTTACTGTTCTATACATAAAAATTTTTATAATAGGCAATCTGTCTGAAAATTCTAGCTACAGAATCGTATTTCTACACATAACAGAGACTGTTTTCAACTTTTTAAGAAATAACTGCAACTTAGAAGTATAACATTTGCCTAGCCAAAAGAGCCAGATGTATAGTAAAGTTCCATGTCAGTAACTGCTCAAAATCCTGCACTGACAGTTGCAGTTTTCACTTCTGTAAAATACTTCTCTAGTTACTTACGATGCCCAACAATGAAAACTTTTTACCTTGTGGAATTGATGACTCTCCCTTTGCAGGTTTAGAGCTGTTAATCTGTGCATTCAAAAGTGCATCACCTGATTAAGAAGTAAGAGGAAACAAAGCTAGATGAAGCCTTTCCAAACAGTAACACCTGTAAAAATCTTCTAACAATCCATTACTGATATTTTAAGAAAAGAATATAATAGTACCTCACACAATCCAGAACACTTAAGAATAAAATTAAAATACTCTAATTTTTATTATTTGTGTTTATGTTGCAAACAGAATGAACTCCAAGTGACTTAGGACCCATATACCAAGTAACTGTAGATTTCAAAGAACTTTAGCTACTCTCCCAATGAATGAAGAGCAGAAATCTAAAACACAGGTTTGTCATTTACAAGCAAAGAGTGGCTCCAAGTATTTCAGACCTGTAATTATTCCCAATTTCTACCTGACCACGAAAACACTATATAGCTGAATTCTTTCTGGAGTAGTCTTGTACAAGGTGATACATAGGGTACAAAAAAATCGTACAATACATAAATGATTCTGACTAGAGAGGTTACAGTAAGTTATGGTTAGCAACAGTGTATAGAGACAGTTGGAACTACCATTTCTTGAAGTTCCGTGAAATGGATGGGGGAAAACAGGCAACAGGAAACAACTGATATAGTCCTCAAAGCAAGAATCATGCACTCAGTCAAGGTGCAAATAAGTGTCAATAAAACGGGAGGGTGAGGCATACAAATTTCAATAAATTGTTTCAACGCACCAGACAGTTGTTAGGCTCAGTCTTTTTATCACTTTGCCAGAACATCAAGTTTCATTTAATTAAAACACCTATTTCTCAGTTTTACCCAAATATGAATTCCTGTGTCTACACACGCTTTAAACCAGCCCATGCAATCTTTCTTTTCCGTAACAGCAGCAGCCATATCTATTGAATCCTCAGCTATAGGAATTGACTACTAAATCTCAGCCATGTGTGCCTTACCATTACGAACAGCTTTAGTACAGGATACTATTAAAGCTATGTTGGATAAAAATGCCTACATGTTAAGCAGTGAATGATATTTAAAGAGAACTTCAGGGGCATAACCTTCCCACAAGGAAGCACTCAAAAAGTTAAGGAGTTGGTGCTGCCTGCAGCAGTGCTGAGGATGCCTTTGAAGTTTCTGGAAGCAAAGGGCGGAGTCACAGAGCCCAAGCGAAGGAACAGGGACATGCCTACGCAGCTGTGCAGCAGCCAACAGTGCACCAGTGCAGATGGAGGCCAATGTCTTAGCCACTAACTCCAAAACACTCTCTTGAGCTTCCCCAAAAATAGCTAAAAAAGGGGGCAGTTTTGCACAATGAGGAACTACTTTTTCACAGCTAGTAATAATTTCCTCAAGAGTTTCACCTCCAAATATACCTATAATACATCCAAAACAGAGCCACTATTTAAGCGTTTGAGTAAAGTTATCTTTCTAGGACACGTTCACAGACTAATCAAGCATCATACCTTTATTTTTTCTGAGACCAACCGGAAGTGATGGTGTAGGCATCAGTTGTTCAATGGATACAGTAACTGTATTTTCTATACCATGGAGATTTGCTTCTCCTGAGCCACCGTCATTCAGCACCTTGTCTCGCTTACGCTGCTGACGCTTTTCTCTGTTACTGATTTTTGTTTCCCAGGCTCCTAAAACATCACCCAAATGAAAACATAACTAAGTCAGAGAGGAAAGACCTTTTAGCTTGTATCATGTCAAACGAAGTCTGAGAGCAGTTTAACCAGTCAGCTTCAACATTAGTTTGAAAACACAAATAAATGGCCAAAGGTAAGTTTTTCTGTGATAATACTTGGCTTCACAGAGCAAAACATGAATAACACGAGCACCCTACTATCCAAAAGTTCTCAGTTTTCATAAGATTAATTTCAAAAATATCAGTTGAAGTTACCAAATAGTGTTGTTTCAAAGATCAGATTTCCAGATATGATAGGTGGCTGTGGAGTTATGAGTTTCTCATGTTTCTTTATGAATCAAACACAAGTAAATCTTAAACAGCATTTAAGCCAAAATGTTTGCATTTTGTTTATGTTTGTGTTCAGTACCTTCATCAACTTCCTTTCCATCTAGACGAGATGTATCCTGAACCATTTTGGAATCTCCCTTTGATTTCTTTTTTTTCTTTGACTAGAATAAAAAGAAAACATTATCTTAATAATTACTGATCGCTTGGCATAGTGATTCAGAATTCACTCCACCCTCCCCCCCCCACAGATACAGGAATAAATTTAAAACAGATTTTCCTGAACAACCCTCTGTGAAAGACTTCTGCAGCACAGAAATGGCAGGTGGGGGGAACATTACTTATGCTGCAGAGTACAAAGCTGGAGAGAAGCAGCTATGCTGGCAGCATCAAAGCCACACAGGAGTAATGGGCTGTTTTAGCAGGCAGATCCCACTCTGTCAAAATTTGTTTTGTGCAGAACTATAAAGCTACACATGGAGAAATAAATAATGCCAGTAACGTCTTTAAAAAAAGGTAAAAAAATTCCAGCATGGAAATTACTTAAAAACATAAACTGTGATTAAAGCCCATACATCAAAAACTTTTTTTTTTCCCAAGGTTTCATCAGTTATGGCTTCTTGGATATAAGAGCTAAGCTAAACAAATAGGAGCAGACATGACAACTGCAAATAGTTTTGATGCAACAGGTAGCAATTATAGTGTTGAAAAGATAGTATTGAGAAAACACCCCAAGATATTGGGAGAAAATATGTTACAGAAAGCCTTGGAGTTCAATCTTTTGATAAGCTAAAGTGATGGCAAATTGACTTGACTACCTTCTTAGAAAGAAATACAGTACTGAAAAGCTTTTCACCCTAGTGAAAGAAAGGTTTAAGAACTACCAGATAAACATGAATGAAAAACAAAACTTTTTAAAGAAATATGGTTATCCACTCAAATGTTATAAGGGGAATCATTCACTTATTCACTGTCTCTGAAATATTCTAAGAATGCTGGATGTCTTTCTGGAATACACCTGCCAGAGTCAGACTAGTAACTGCCAACTGCATACCTGAGTTTTTCCTATTTGGTTTTCTAGTCTTACATGTCTACAAAGTGTCTAACAATCTCTCTAGAATTCAGAGTTGGTAACACCTAGATTATTACCACAGCTGCTGCAGATATTCTATGGGCCCCCACAATGGTGTGCAGTTCACATGCCATAGAGTTACCAGGCCCCAAAAGTAATCTGTAGTTTCCATACAGGTACTGAGAGTAGTATAGATTGTTAGTGCAGCAGAGATGATAAAAAATTCACTGCTTACATGCAGTGCTGCATCACCACGCCTATAACATTTAGGGAACTGATTTGAACAGTTAACTCATGGTTTAATGTACTGGGGGACCCAAACTACAGATGCACCCAAACTGAATTCTCATTTGCTCAGCAGACTACCTTTACCCACACACCAGCTAACTAACTTCTGAAAAGTCTCCAAAAGAGAAGGGCTCATTTCAAAAGCAACCTTAGAACAACTGGTTCTAAAAATATGAACAAGTCAAATCATTTGCTAGGGCAACTTCTAAGGAAAGAATTAAAATGCAAAGTGAAAATTAGCATTAAAATGAGTTTAAATTGCCTCCTGAAGCTCAAATAGAGGAAAGATTGCAAGTTTGTACCTTTGTCTCCCATTTGCAGCTACAGTAAGAGCAGAACTTGAGATCTTAAAGTTTCCATCCAAAAAGCTATAACTACCCAACTGCCCTCTGGCACTAAGAGAACACCTGAAATTACTTCAGAAGCCCAGACAACAGTTCAAGATGACTACTCTTTTCAAACTGTAACTTCAGTTTCCTTAAATAACTAGCTCCTATGGAAGTACTGACATCAAATTTTACACTTTTCATGAAAACATCAAAGTTTAATAGCTGAAAAAGAAGTCTGTGATTAACAAACACTGTTTTTAAAAAGATCAAGAATGCAAATGTTGAAAATGTGTTTACTTTCCTAAACTGTGTTACTCTGTTCTGACCAACCAGAACCATCATTTTTTAGCCAATTTTCTCACCACCTGCTAAACTTTGTACTGTACCAGTCACTACCTCAATAACAAACTGAGTGTAACAGCAAGAGATGTTAAAGCCAGAGCAAGCCAGCTGGTCGTTTTGCAGAAGTCTATGTATTCAGAGTGTCACCTTCTGCAACACACAAAGATGCCACTGTTGGCTCTGCCAACAACCAAAGAGCACATGAGAAATACTGCAGGCCTGCCAAAATTTTTTAAGCCTTTAAGATGCATTGTATCCCATGCAAGAACAATAGAAAAAGAAACCTTTCTTCCTGATCCCCAGTTGACTAATTATTGCTAATATTCAAGACAAAGCAGTTACGTGCTTGCAAACAGAATGGAGTATGACCTTTTAACTTCCTACAGTCTCATCCAGAGTCACTTCTTAGGTAACAGTACTGTACACTAAACACTAAAAAAAACCCAGTACTGTGGCAAGTCACTAATTGCAGAATCATAAACCCTATGAACAGCCACAGCCCAGACATTACTCAAAGCTTCCCCTCCCACAAAGCAGAAAAACATACATGAAATTCACAACCCTGAAGCAGCCAAGAAATACAGAAACACAGGGGATACGTGATTTTCACTGAAAGCATATGTTGAAGCACAAAAAAATAACCATGCCCTTCAGGCCATAGATTATATGTATTCATATATGTACGCACCTGCACATACAACTTTAATCACAGCCATCACTTTTAAATCACAGCCATTGTCTTATACCATCCATCCCAAAGACGGTACACACAGACACATACACAGGACCCCTTACAACCTTAGCAGGTTTATATTGTCACAAATGTAAGAGAAGCCCTAAGAAGCCTTACCAAATAATTAGAAGCCTGTAAAGTTACCTGTAGTTCAAAGAAAATTCTTAAGCATGCTTTTAATTGAAGGGTAACAATTTACTCCTGAGGCAATCATGTTTTGCCCAGGGTCCCCCAAAATGATATGAAAGCACAATTTGAATAATCATCCATATCCACTTAGTGGTACTCATTTCCTAGAGCTGCAGTTTCAACTTCACATTTTAAAATTCAGATCACTGTGTCTGCAATTTTAAGGTGAAGTTGAGTTTAGAATTTAAACATCTTACTTACTTGAAAACCTGCAAATAAAGTTTTTCATTCAGGTTCAAATTGCGTTATGTTCTTGGGAAAAAACCCAGCAAAGTCATTCTGATATGCAAAACATGGGGAAGAGAAAGAGGCACATAGCACAAAACTTTAAGGCAAACCTATTTCACAGAAAAGTCACTTAATTTGCCAATCACAAAAACATTTAAAGCCCTACAGCAAACTAAAAGGATAGTCTTTTAGCAAAAATACTAATGGCAACAGAAGTTATTAGAGGGTAGTCAAGTCATTTATTAAAGTTTGAATGAGCTAAAGAAATTACATTAATCATGAAATGGTTTGGGTTGGAAGGGACCTTAGAGATCATCTAGTTCCAAGCCCCTGCCACGAGCAGGAACACCTTTCAGTAGACCAGGCTGCTCAAGGCCCTGTCCAGCCTGGCCTTGAACACTTCCAGGAATGGGGCATCCACCACCTCCCTGGGCAACCTGTTCCAGTGCCTCACCACCCTCACAGCAAAGTGTTTCTGACTGTTTATACATAATCATTTCTTTTTCCTCAGATAGAGTTACAACAAAAGCACTTTATTGCAGAAAATTTGTCAGAAAACAATGACAGTGGGAAAACTTCACACACAATGTTAGCAAAAAAATTATCAAAGGCCTATCAAGTATATCCATGTTGCCCATAGTGGACAGCATATATGATAAGACAAGAAGATTAGTCCTCACAGTTCAAAAAGTAACACTGCTATTAGTATGGTTACCTTTTAGATAACACTGCAGATCAATGTTTAAAAAGATTTTTTTAATGTAGCTGTTTAATTTGCATAACAAAAAGCTCACACCAGACTTCAAAGCTCACATATCTCATCAAAAATCAAGAACTCGAATTACGAATGGATACATCAGGCAAAAGAAATAAGCAGTACATGGTCTTAACCCTTCGATTAGTAGTCCCCCAATTGGCAGACCATTTACAAGGCACTTAACAATACTATCATTATGCTGCATCCCCATAGAAGCCATCAAAGATGAAACACAAACTTTACTTCTGTAGGCTTAACACTGTCACATGATGAACAGAGATATCAGTGTTTAGTGGGGGGGCTGGGAGTGGAGTTTGCTTGACAAACATTCTGTGATAAGGCAGGTCTCAGAAGTTAAGAAAATACTATTTTAGCTCTTTCCAACTCCAAATTAGATTGGTACTCTTCACAGTAAGAAATATGCCTCTTCATTCATATAAGTAACAGGATTTCAAATCACTAATGGAGTTAATAGATATTGAAATAACATACATCAAACCTCAACATTGCTGCTTTGTATCCTTAACTGACCTTTTCATTCTTCTTTT
The DNA here is from genome assembly GCA_013397915.1 of Daphoenositta chrysoptera. NCBI lineage: Eukaryota > Metazoa > Chordata > Aves > Passeriformes > Daphoenositta > Daphoenositta chrysoptera. The sequence goes on along the minus strand of VZRO01007797.1, from coordinate 288,075 downwards.
CTGTGTCCACAGGCTGCTTTATATTGTCTTTACGGACAGTTTGTATTACTTCATCTTCAGACACATCAAGGAAAGACCGTCCATTAGGCTGTAAACAATAAGCATAAATAATAAAAAAATTAGAGAAAGCAGACGAAGCAAATTACACTATTACTGAAATGCAATTACTTGTTGACTGAAAAATGCTTGAAAGATTATTGATTAAAGCAGACCAAGTTGTGGATTGGTGTTCAAAGTATCTACTGCAATTCTGTATTTACCAAACACAGAAATTAAAAAGAAAAGAGAACAGGTTTCTCATTTAATCTCACTTCTATTCAATCCAGGAATTTCATACCAAAAGGTAAATTTCTGAAATTTACCAGCTTTTAAAGTAACCTGTTGCTGTTCTGAAAACTGATTCAGAACAGCTACAGTTGTATCTGCCATAAATTATCTAATTAAATTACCACAAGTACCACCTTGTAGCAGTTCAGCAATAGGACTAATTTTTAAAAGTAATTTCTACATTGACCAAACACCTGCAATTTCTATCTATATATATCCCTCCCAGCTCACTTCCTTCACAAGTTAAACTTCACAGTAGAACAGAAATTAGAAATCAAACATGAAGTATGACTAAGCACGACACCCCATTGTTCTTTTCAGACAGACTTCATTACAGGCGTTACAGCAGTCTACCATTTCCCCCTCACACAATTAAGGTAAGAAAATTAGCATGTATTATTCAACATATAAAATTAAAACTCTGGACAATCATTAAATGAGTCTTTACATTACCTTTGACAGGCACACACCTTAGCCTATATATTACCCATACAAAAATATACTAATTTAAAAGTCAATTACTCTTAACAAAAAACTATGACTGAAGTTACGCTGTTTAACTGCAGAAAGGATGAAAATATGCATATATTATATTACTGTCAGCCATTAATTTCACTTAGTCAAAAACAATTGTTAAGAACAGTAAATGACAGACTCCACACAAATGTCACTGGTTCAAATTCAGAATGACTCGGATAAATTAATGACTGAAAACTAAATAAGCATAAATAGCTACAACAAAGTTGCTTTAATTCCTGCAATTCTTTCCAAATAAAGTTCAAGTTCTATTACCTTTAGTTATTTTTTGTTATTAAAAACCCAAAAGCTATTTTAACTCTGCATCAGACAAACCTAATTGCTTTCAAATAAAACAAAAGCCTTATCACAACTTAGTGTGGCCTATTCCTTCAAATATTAGATCTTATCCTCAATTTAACTGTTACAGGCACTAAAGTCTTGCCACATTGTATTATACTTACAAACCACACTAAGCATGATTTCATCAGTGCGTAACATAGCATTGCTTACTGTAGTTAGCAAGCATGCCAACTTCTTCAAAGTAACTATAAATAGAAATTGAAAGATCAGGTCACCTAACCCCTCTTCTCCTGCAACGACCAGTTTTAAACTAGACTTCTTGTATCTAATACGCAGTACATATCCCAGAGCATTCTGGAAATTAAGTGTATTTTATAAATCTGTGTCTAGGAACTCCCTCTAAGAAAGTTCTTCTCAGCAAAGTCCCCAGTATTGGTATATTCTACAGGGATACCAAAGAACTGATATTCAATCTTAAAGGTAATTCATTGCCAAAACTCAGTTCTTGTGCCTATTTTCTCCAGTCTGTTTAGCAGTAGAGTTAGGTAACATATTTGATGCATTGTTGATAGCATATTTCATGAATATTGGACGTGTATCAAAAAAGTTTACAACAAACTAACTTTTAAAATTCTGTACCTTGCTATGCTTCCTTGCTATTACATATATACCTTAAATTGAAAACGACTTTCTTAATCTCTCTCAACTATTCAATAAATAGAAGTTTTATTCCTTAATTAAAAAAAACTTCGGCTCTTTCTCTGAAGTAGTAAACTAATTCATATCCAGTGAGAACCCTCTGGAAAAATTCATCCACATGACTGTTCAAAATGCTGTCTGATCATCTGATCATGTAAACAACAACCTTTAGAAATATGTTTGAAAACTTGCAATTTGATACATCCAGGGGAGAAATGCATCCTTTAATTGTAATATCCTCCTTATCCTCCTTTTTGGTGGAAGCTTTCCACATTTATTTTCTGCCCACAGATGAATCACAGAATTTCAACCAAAATCCATGTAACCATTTTTGGATATACTAAAGAAAGCAACAGAAGCGGGAAAGAAAAAAGTTTTTCTACAGTATTCAGAAACGTTTCGTTTTAAAAAGACAACTACAGCACGAAGTTTAAAACTTTATGGGTAATATATTAAACACCCACCGACAAAATTAATTAATTCAAAATTGTGCAATTTATTATCTGCCATCTTTTTTACTCTCATCCTAAAGCTGCCAGGCATGATGCAACAAGGCAGAAGTAGTGCTGTCAGTAACAGTACTGATTACCGAATGCTTTTCTTGCCTGAGGACCTTAAAATTCCAATACTTAAATAAACCTTTTTCCACACAAATTCATGAGGGTGGAAGGATATACCAAACGTAGAAAAGGTTTTGTTTAGACTATCAAAACGGAAAGTACTTTTTAAGCATGGTAGTGCAAAGGGTAACTCAGTTTCACACTTCAAACAGTATTAATGACTCTGCTATCACCTCAATCTTACCATGCTGTATTAGCCAAAGTCCTCAGTTACACACTATAAAGACAGCTCTGCTTAGAATATCTTTGGCCAAGGAAAGAATCTGTTTACGAATGTTTTCTGTAAGCTTCTCTTCAGAAAGAAACTAAGCAATTTTCTCCATGAGGCCTGAAGAATCCTAGAGCCCCACTTTTGCCATTTGACCATTAACATATACACAAACCAACACAAGTATCAGCTGAAAGTATAAAGTCTTTACACGATCTAAGTGCAAATAAGCACTAAACAGCCACAGTCCAGAAAGTTCTTTCAAGCAGACCAAGTATGAAACTTCCTCAAATGAATGCAAATACTTTTACTAGAGTGTGTAGCATTTATTCTCCAGGTGTATGACAAACAATAGGAAGTACATAGTCAATCTGGTATTTTCCAGATCTACAAATAGATGGTGTGAATGGCTTTCTAAAGTGGTAGAGGAGCACAGAAGATGGCTACTCTCAAATTTCTGTGGTTGGCAGATTGCACAGAAACCACGTAAGAACAGCTTCACCTTTTTCTGCTGAAGTAGGCGGGAGAGGCACAGTAATTATTCAGAAGAGGAAGGAATTAAAATTAAATACCAAGTTTTATGGACACAAAAAAAAAAATATATAATGGGGCCAAAGAACTCTGTGACAGGAGAAAAAGAGCTCTGCGTCTTCCAGGAGCTAAAATAAAAACAAAAAAAGAAAAAAGCAGTTTCAGGTTTACTGCACAGAATCTGATGTAAAGACACCATGATACCTTGTTCCAAGCAGACTGAGAAAGCCAGAACTGGCTCCATAAACTGCAATGTTAATGAATGCCAAACAGTTTCAGCTCCATTTTTTTCTCAGTCTGTTCACAGCAAGTAAATAAACAGAAACTCATAGGTACTACTGTATTCAGTTAACACAGTGCTACTCAAAGAAACCTATTTTACTAAGAACATGAGGTAAGTTGTACCCTACTTATACAGGTACTGAATAAAGCCACGTGCAAGGAAAAAAGCAATTAATAATCTTCCTCAGAAAAGCTACAGTAAAGAACATTTCTGATCCTGACTGATGAGTGTTACACATCACCTGCCATACAGTGAGCTCAGTAATTCTGTATTAAAGTAACCCTACAGCTTTTAATTAGACATCTGTAGTGTGTTCTTAATGCTACAGACCAGTTGCTCTAAGCTTTCTGAAACGCCCACAATGGAAATCTAGACCCTGGCGTAGCACGCCCTGTAGTAAATCTACTGGTAATAGGCTTACTCTTTTCCCCTCCCAGACCTCAGCATTAACATCACAGCACACAAAACCACAAGATGAAAATGACCAGGCAGCAATCAGTAAGAATTTTTGTTGCATCTTTAAACTTCCAATGTTATTTTGAGAATTTTTCACACGAAAGTTGGAAAACACTGGGACATGCTAATATTGGTCTCCCTAAACTTGGAAAATGAGCACGAGGTAGGTCTACTAAACTTTCTCACTGGTATAAACTTTTTTGCACGACAGGTAATGATTCAGTTCGTGCATTTCCTTTTGGAGAAAGGTAGGATTTTTTTCATCTCACCAAGGAAATAATGAATACTAAGTACTATAAAAATAACTTTCAAAATTGTAACAACACAGGACGACAGCTTAAAAACTACTTAGCTCTTTTGATTACAAAAAGAGTTGCTCTTACGTTACCTTAACTTTATTCTATGCCTATGTAAACCAAGCTCAATAGAGTATAATTATTTATATAAAGTATCAGTTAGTTAAGTTTTATATAAAATTACTAAAGTTAGCTTTTATGAAGCCCTACACTACAAAGCACTGTCAAGTTAACACTGAATATTTACTTATTCACTCTGTCTTCTGTGGTGGCATTTTTTAATGTCTTAGGCAACGACTTGCAAGAGTTTATAATTTGTTTTCACACTGGAGTTTAAACTAAACAAATCAAGCAAAATCTAAATAATTTCTAGGATTAGTCTTTGTTGTCAAGAAGGCATAACATATTTAATTAACACTGAAGTATCTCCTTCTCAAGATGGCAAAAAAATTTACATCTTTAGCATGCCTTCTCCAAAATGGAGAACCTAGCTACACTGGATAGATTCTGAATCATGTTTCCTCTTCTTGGTTCTCAGCATTCAGTCTCCTGCAACTTCCAGAAACAACTTCAGCAGTTCAACGTTCAAAGACAAGTTGGTGACACATGCAGACCTTTTTTTTTTTTTTCTGTTTAAGATGGTCTAGCCTTAAGTTCTCATAAAAAAACTTCCCAAACTCCTCAAATCTTAATACTGCCAGAGACTCAAATCAAGACACAAACCCATTGTCCCTCCTTTCTCTCGTCATTAGGGAAACAATTCAGATTTTATGGAGCAAGATATAATTATATGACACAGTTGTAATAGGCAGGGGACATCTGCTACACTTTCATTCCTATAATCCATTTGGACATAAATAGGATTACAAACATCCTAACAATATAAAAGCTATAGAAGCAATCCCTTCAAGCCCCAAAACTGTGACAACTGTAAGCCTTAAAAGGACACTTGACAATTTCTGCATTCTACTAATTTTCTCATAAGTGGATGCATACTGTCAAAGAAGGAAGGTTCCCACACCACATATCGAAGATTTAAAAATATATAAATTACAGGAATTATCGCTTTTTAAGGGGCTGCTAAGACACAGATTTCCTTATTAAAGGAGATGATCCTCACTATAACAACTAAATCAGACATATTCTTATTGGAGCAAGCTCACAGCAACACTGACAGTAACATGTGCTATTGAAAACACAAAGCAAAAAGCTTATTCAAGTTTGAATCATCGCAGCATTTACAGGGCTTAGAATGCTGCTTCCTATAGTCTTTACCTGCCTAGACTACAACTCCTGGCTTGAAATTCTAAGCTATGCTAAGGCCTCTACTACTGGCTGCTAACCCTGCAAGCATTCAGTTTATAAAAATAGTAATAGCAGCTTTCATATAACTTTTTTTACAATAAAACGCTTCCAAAAAGCTAGCCGTTTCCTCATCACACAGGAGTATTAACGTGTAGTTTACTTGTGGCAGCGCTGCTTCTCCAGGTTTTCAAAGCAACCAAATAACCCAGACGACACGACACGGCTCCAGAGCAGCCAGGACCCCCCCATCCCTTCCTTCCACAGGCAAACATGGCACGGCGGCTCGGGGGGAGCTCTAGGGCACCCAGGCACTTCCCACCGGCGACAGGGCCCGGGGAGCGGCAGCCGCGCTCGGGGCCGCTCGCCAGACGCGACCCTCTCGCCTTCCACTGGCACCCGGCCGGGCGCCACCCCCCGCCCCCTCCCGCCGCTGGC